>VZRQ01009817.1:164673-345152 GCA_013397975.1 Machaerirhynchus nigripectus | reverse complement strand
GGTGCCCGGGGCGGGCTGTGCCGGTGATCGGGGCTTTGGGGTGCCCGGGGCGGGCTGTGCCGGTGATCGGGGCTCTGGGATCCCCGGGGCGGGCTCTGCCGGTGCGGGGCTCCGTTCTGCTCCCCGGCGGGGCTGCGGGTCGGTTTGTGGTCTCTCGGTCGCCGTTGCGGTGCGGGGGGAAGCCCGAGCAGCACCGCTGTGTCGCTGCCTTGCCCGCATCCCGGTGGGTGCACGGGTGTTTTTGGGGATGGTTCCAGCCGTGACAGCCGGACGGGCAGCACGGGTGAGGACAGGGGGAGAGGNGGGGGAGCGGCCCCGGAGGAGCGGCCCCGGCTCGGGACCAGCCCCGGGTCGGAGCCCGGTCCTGCCCCGCCGCGCTGCTGTAGCGGGACCGCGGGGCACAACCGCCCCGTCTGAGATAAGGGGGGAGAGAAATCGTCAATGAAATATATATTTAAATGCAAAACGGCCCCTTCAAACTGGGACCCATTATGCGTTTGGTGTGAAACGCTATCAACATTTAAAACTTCATTGTCTCCTTTGTACCAAATCCCTGTAAATCTTCCACTAGCCTTTTCTCATTTTCATCTGAAAAGCCTGTTTGGGCTGAATAGACAGCAATCAGCAGCCTCTGGACTTCTCCCTCTCCCTGGAATGTCAATTAAAATGCAGATTTTTTTTTCCCCCCCGATCTCTTGGTGGCAAAAGACTTGAGAAAAACAGGATAGTCCTGGAAAGCAAATGAAAGAAGTTCAAACAATGAAAAAGTACTGAAGCTGCCAGACGGTTCCCATTAGTCCTCCAGAATTAATGTTTAATAGCTGTGATGCTCAGATTTGCTTGGAGATTGAACTCTGCCGAAGAGTCCTGTTAGATATATATGTCTATATATATATTTTTATAGACGGATGTGTATTTCTGTCATTTTCTCTCCATACAGAATTCCTCTGTCAGTGGAATTGTGTATATAAAGCTGTTAGCTTTAAAGCTTCATCTACCTGGATTTTTCTGATGAAGCTACTGAGCTTTTAGAGCGCTTGAGGTTTCATTGTGGAGGGAAGATCCGTATTTCACTCACATTTTGCTGTTCCCCGCCTAATTGAGAAAGATGCTGAAAAGTTATACAGTGAGCAATGTATTGATTTGGTTAACATACTCTACGAATTGTACTGTCCCTGGGGAGTGATAAACATCTTATAAACAACAATGCAAGTAGATTAAAAAGAACACTGAGCATCGAGTTTAATTAATGCCACTGCTGAACAAGTACTACTTGTTTGTGTGTGTGAGTGTGTTTAAACTGAAGTACAGCTTAGAGGAATTTGGTTGGGCTCCCAAACCAGTCTGCTTTCCCATGCTTGTCAGTTTGGCAAAGAAAATTTGGGCAGGTATGTGATGAGGTGAAAATTGACTTGATGAGCGAGTGGCAAGGAGAGCCATCAATCATTGGGGGCTGACAACTCCTCCCCAAAGTGTAGGCTGAGAAGAGAGACAGAGTTCCCTTTCAAGGGGAAAAATAAACACTACGTGTGGCTTTCACTGAGTCTGAGACTCCAGGAGGGATTATGGTATTGTAGTCAGGAAGCCAGAATTGTGGAGGCCAAAAAGCATGCTGGGGCTGTGTTCCAAACATTGAGATAGAGGTACATAATTATCCAGCACAGGAGGTCTTTCCAGAGACTCGTCCCCCAGCGGCTGTGGCAATTAAACTATGAAAAGAATTTGGTTTCGTTTCATCTTCCTTGGACTCCACTTCTTTTGGAAAAGGGCAGTCCTTAAAACCTGTTTGCTGTCGTGGTGGTAAAGAGTGGTTTGGCTCCACGGATGGGTCCAGAGCTTTGAGTTTTGTGTTGTTGCACCTTTGCAAGCCACGATCTTGAGTTTGCTGCTGCCCTGTGGATGAAGAATCCCTTCTTTCGGCCGGCAGATGCTCAGGTGCAGAAGCCAGCAAAAATCTTCAGGTGAGGAGACGCGTGGCCAAGTAGCCTTGTGCCACACGTCAGGATTTAGGATGAGGATAGGAACCACAAATGTGCTTTCAGTGGCATTTAATGTGGTCTGAAAATCTGAAACTGCAGGAATGTCAGTGGGATTAATGCTCTTGGAGTCTGAAATACATGCTGGCGTTCTGGTATGTTTTCTTTCTGCAGAATCATGATTGGATTTTGCACTTACTGACATAGACTTTAATCAGAGTTTACAGGATGATTTATGGAAATTAAATCAGCATTACATCCAGGCTGTTAATTAGGGGTTTCTACCCACTTAACAGCTGGATAAACTGAGCTGCGGGGCTGTGGCTGCCAGACAGCGAGGTGGGCACTTGACCTGGGTGGTGGCGTCCGGGGGGGTTTGCTCCAGTCCTGCTCCAGACACAAACTGGTCCCAGAGACAGAGCTCTCTTCAGCTCTACACCTGCTCTGTGCTTATTTAGAGAAGGGCTGGGCAAGCTCTTTGCAAATGTTTGTGCAGTGGTCTGGTGGTGTTTTCACTGGAGATTTAATGGTAGTTGCTAGCTTGTGGTCTGGGATGCTCGAGCCAGGCTGAAATCTCTAAAGGAGGGACAGGGCTTTGAGGTGATACCAACTGAGATGAAAAAAGCTTGCCCTGAAGTATCAGGGATTCACCTGGGATACCGTGCATTAATTATTTTCCTCAAGTGCCTTATTTATGTCATCCAGAACCTGCTTTTACGGACTCCAGAAGTTACTGTATGTAGTACCCAAAATAGTACCTCAACAGCATTTCTGTCCTTAGTAGTGTGAATTTTGTATGTAGCAGGTAGCAAAAGGGCAATAAAATCAGAACCAACTTTTTAATGGTTGGCTTTATAAAAGGAGAATCTGTGTCCCTGTGTGCTGAGGTACCACACCACATCCCAGTGACAAGGAGTTTGGAGAAATTTGACTTTATCTCCACACTCCCTGCCTTTTTATGTTTTTTTTTTTTTTTTTTAAATTTCAAGTGTTGAGGGCAGGAGGGAAAAAGAGGTTTTGTGTTATTTTTTCCCTTCAAGACAAGTGCTCTCCAAATTTCAGTTGGGTTTCATCACATCTAAGATGAATCATTGACCAGATTAGAACAATTGCTGCAGTTACTTGTTTTATCCATTTACTGAGGTTTTACCGTCTTTTATTTCTGAAGCGGAAAATCAGGTCTAATTTTCTGCTTGAGTTGTTAAATCACCCTGTGAGGAGGATGCTCTTCTGACCCTCACCTGGCATCCCAGTGTGGAGGCAACAGGGTCCCCTGAAGGGAGTGCCAGTTACTGTAGTGCCATTTCTCTTCTCTGTCAGACCGTGCCTGGATTAGCACTTAACTCCATCCATTTAAATTAGTTTTATTGTGAATAAAATAGACCTTTTTTTTCCCTCCTACCTCTGAAAAATATATCTCAATAAGCCCCAGTGAGAGACTGAGAAAAGAAAGGTTTGTGCACCCAGCTTGGCACGTACGGATGGAAAGTGATGCTTTCCTGCAATCTATGCCATACTTTATACAAATTTTAGTTGCCTGTAATGCAGTGTAGCAGACCAATATCATGCAAAAACTAGAGCCTTTCACCTGTCCAGGACTTTCGGGCTTCCAAAGGACAGTAAACTGAATCAGAAGAAGGTACATCCATGGGGGAGCTGGAAGTCCTGAATTGAAATAGTCTTACAGATTTTTCCAAGTCTAAGGAGTATATTTTTCAACTGTTTTTCTTGTGGAAAATTACTGAATTCCTGCAAATTCATCTGGCTGCAGAGCTGCCTAGGTGAAGGAATGAACAACAAGGCAAACTTACATAAACCTTCAAATAATAACAAGAATATAATTTGTATAATTGTGGTAATTTTGTAGCATTACAGGTTATGTGCCTGCACATGTGTGTGCCTCTCAGTTTTGAAAACTTGTATGTTTTTCTGTCAGTAAAATAGCTTTCAATATGTGCTGAGAAGGGATTTTGTGAAAACAAGGAGAACTTGGTTACGCCTCAGGTGATGATGGAAACTGCTAACAGAAGATGAAAAGTCACTCACTTTTCACATATTCTTGAAGCTGGAAAACTATTTTTCCCATCCTCCTCCTCCCCTCCCTCTCACCTCAGCTCTGTTCGAGGCTTTATGAAGGTTTTTGGTTTGTGTTTCGAGATGTTTTTGCTGACAGTGTTAAATCTCTCTCCTCCCCACAGCAGCAGCCGTCGTTCCAAGGGAGGAGGCATTACCCTGGCTGAAGGCACAGCTTTCTCTCCATGCTTCTCTAGAGGTGTTCAGATGGGATTAAAGTCCACATGGAGATATGGAAATGGACCAGGAACTTACTCTAAAAAGATGGTCAGCTGGGATTCGGGTTGCCTTATCTGCCTGGTGGTGGTCACCATGGCTGGACTTTCCCTGGCTCGACCTTCCTTTAATTTAGTTGTTGAAGACACCACGGTGGAACCCGAAGGTAAATCACTCTAGAATCCTTAATTCCTTAAAAGAAGTTAATTTCAAATGCCTGAACATCTGAAATAGAAGTCAACATCTTTCCATGTGCTCTGGTAAAGCTAAGGCGAGTAACAGAGCAGCCCTCGAGAGTTATGGTTCCTGACTCTCCCTGCTCTCGCAGGGCTGTGTTTGTACAAGCGTTGTTTGTTTATTCTCATGCAAGCCAGTGGTGTCAGTGATTTCACTTGGGACTGTCATCACGTTGTATAATCAAAGTGTGCAGATGAAAGTTTTCAGGAATGGGTCTTCAAAGAAACCAGTCTGTGGCACTTCTGTGTGTGTTGCGTGTTGCCTGTCTCAAGGGATGTAGCAGATGAGTGGCTGCTGGTCATTAACCTGAGGAGTCCTGAGGAAAATGAATCTCATTAGTTTTTATTTGTGAATGTTTAGTTTTGCCGGGCACTCTGCAAAAATGCTGTTGCAGCTTTGTTGGTGTTTGGACTCAGAACAAACTTCCCTGTTGCTGTGAATAGCCAAGCAGTGCCTGGATCACTGGTTTTGAAGGTGTAAATGGTGAGATCTGAATAGAAAGGCTGTAGTTTGTTGCTGTGAAAGCAAAGGCTAATCCAGACCTTCACGGTGTTTGGATAAAATCTCCTATTTTGAGCCTGCACCTGTTGGTATGTTCTTCTAGGTTTATCTGTTCCTCAAGCTTTGCAAAGTGGTTTTCTTCTCTGGACAGCTCAGGAGGGGCTGCTTTTTTATTGTTGTGAGCTGATTGTATTGAAGAATGATTTTACTGTGTTGTGCTGGATCGTTCATGCTCTCTGAGCATCTGGGGGAGGAAGTGAGGCTTCTTCCATAAGGTTGTATCTGTCTTTTGGAGGAGTGATCACAGTTCTAATAACTCAGCTGTCAAGCTGATATAATAGTCCACAGAGCATTTCTGACCTGGCAAGCTTGCTGCACAGAGTTTGGCCTTTACATGTTCTGCTACTCATGTCCACAGATGCAGCTTCGTTTTTATTTAACACATCTTCAAGCAAAACTTACTTGTTTCTATCCACTACCTCTGAAAACAGATGTCACCAGCTAACACATTTTTAGAATCCGGTCCAAGTACATTTTTATTGATGGCAGGGGATGAACTATTTAGAGATGATGAGCCCTCTTCCCCAGCAAGCATTCCTGAAAAAAATTCTCAAAGAACAGCAATGTTGTCATCTGTCAGCCATAGAGATGGTTGATAGCAAAGTTTTCTTGGTTTTTTTTTCCCTTTTGAAGGTAACCTGAGATTTAAAAAAAAAAAAAGCTCAACTCTTGTTGCCACTTACTGTATGATTTGTTAATTGAACATCTGGTGCCTTTTTGGCTTTTCAGGGGAATGACAAAATCATGAATAATTCTGGTTTCAGACTAGCTTTGTAGTGAGGTCCCCTACTTTTAGGGTTAAGTCAGAAAGAATGTGGTTGCAAGATTGGTGAAGTGTTTTACGGGAAGAAAAGTAATATTTTTTGAATGGTGACTGATAAGTTTTCAACTTTTCAGGGAAAGAATAGTTTTTATTATTTTGGAAAGCACAGTTTGAAGATACATGTTTTTTCCACGGTGAATATGTAGGGGGTGGAATCTGGGTTTTATCAAAGAGTAAATTGTTAAAAAAGATTTAAAACTTCTTTCCTGGGCAGGAATGTTACTGATGTGAAACAATTTTAGACGTGAGAACCCAAATTTTTACCAGAAACAAGAAAAAAAAAATCAGAAAACGCTTCTAAGTTAATGGCATAATAAGAGCTTTTATGCTGCAGAATACAGGGAATTGTGTGGGATTTATATCTGAGATTTGGGAAATAAAACCTCCTTTATGTATTTCATTAAACCCTTTGATAATAAAAAAACAAACCAAAACAAAACCAAGTTTTTACACAGTCACCTTCTCTGGGTTCTATCGCTGCCACCCACAAGCTCTGCAAGCCAAAACCAAAAAAACAACCTTTCAAAAGATCTCTTCAAAGACAAAGCAGACTTCTTTTTTAATTTAGTAAATGCCAGAACAATTTGGGCACAGCTAATTTGGGGGGTCAGGTGCTCCGATAATGTAAATTTTCAATGGGGCTGCTGACTGCAGTCATTAGAGCTATGACATTTCATGCCAGCTGAGAAGGTCGGCAGGGCCATGACCTTTGGTGACACTGGCTGATCTGCTCCTGAGTCTTCCTTCATGGACATGCCCTGAATTGTCTTTATTTATTTATTTATTTTTAATACAAGGTGCTTTGATTGTTATTGTTTATTGTCTTAGTGACTCAGAGTATTGGAAAAGCTTCATGCAACATTAACAGGAATTGAGATTTGTTCCTTTGGTTGTGACAGAAAATACCTTCTCTCAGCTGTACGTACCTTTAGGGACATTTGCAATAATTTCCTTCAGGGTATCTGGCTTTGTATAAAAAATACTAAAGTATGTGCTTTGGATGAGCAGTAATTATCTAATAGGGTAATTAGCTGCATGGGTATGGGCAGGATATGTGCAAGATGTCATACATGAGGGTGCTGTGCTTTTTTTGGCTATTCACAGCCCATCTTGAGTAACTAAATACCCCTCTGTGACCACTGGGTATTAGTCTGGTCCGTATGAAAGTGTTTACACTGAAGGTGGCATCCTGAGCCGTGGTGAGGGGTAAATAATGTTGGTGCTGATACTGTGGGTGCTCCCTGAGGACCCCCGGTGTGGTGGGTCTCAGCGGTGGTGCTTTATTCCCAAGCAGTGGTGGCAAAACCCGAGGCTGCTGCGCTGTGTGAGCAGAATCAGGACCTGTAGGACTTCTGTGGGGACTGTCAGCTCTCAAATTGTATCTCACATCGAGTGTTTACGTACGTGTTTTTTGTCCTAGGGAGCATAAAGACTTTTTCTGCTTTTGAATATTTAGAAGTAAGCCTCCCCCAGCGTGTACAAAGGCACCATTCTCTCAGCCCGTGTGTGCCCAGGCCTTTGATGATAGCCAGCGTTTCACAAGGGCTCTGACCGCACACATGGGCTGAAGGGTTACTTTGTGAACTGAATAATTAGTTTGGACATATACTTGATAAATAGTGAGCTCTCCCTTGACCTCCCCTTGCCCAGGCTGTGTGTTATCATCCTGCTGGGTAGCTAATTTGGGCTCTTACCCACATGCAATGCCTTGACACCGTCCTTGGAGCGCCCACTCGGAGCCCCCGCCCGGTGCGGTGACAACGCGTTTCAGTTCTTTTAATTTAGGTCAAATTTCAGAGGATTAATTTAAGCTTTCCCAAAGGGACAGCCTATTTCTGTGTCCTGTGGAAAGCACAGAAGTTCAGAATGGTCCTACATTTGGGAGGTTCCTAGGAGAGCAGGGAAGGGGAGAGACCCCCTTTAAGGGGTGCTGTGTGCTTGTGGTGGAAGTGAGCGACGAGTTGTCCTCTGGGTTTTAACTCTGTTACAGCTGCTTGCTGACACTCAACAACGTACAAAAACACATGTTCAGCACAGTACCTTCCCTTCTGTAAAAATGTTGAGTCATATGAGCAATGTACCTTCATTTTTGTAAAAATGTTGGCAGTGCTTGAAGATTAATGTCACCTGTGGTCAGCACTGTCCACGTGGAGACCCTTCTTCAGCTGCTGAGACCTGCCTGGGTCGGGATGTGGGATTTTGTGAGGTGCTCCAGTGTGTGGAGGAGAGATGCTGGGGTGGTGGGATGTCCCCTGTCCTGCTCCCCATCCCAGGGTGTCCCCATGGGTCCTCTCCAGCCAGTGCCACCCTGCCAAGAGGTCACAGGCCTGATGGGACCCTGCACATTGATCATTTTCGTGGGACAGAGGCGGTGTAGAAGCACAAGGATGCTGCTTCCAGTTTGGTAGGAAAAAAATGAAGCAAATAGTTCACCCCGGGTTTCCTTGTTACTGTTTTGTTTTGGCTTTTTCTTTTTTAAACAAGAACAGCGGCTTTGATATCTGCAAGTTAAATTAATAATTCAAACCGATTAGTGAAATCAGAGCCTGCTTTATCTTTTTAATTTATTTTCTTTTTAATTTTATTTCAAGGCAGGGCAATTATTAAAGCCCATTATGGAGGAATGTGACATTGCCACAGCTTCGGGTGAGGGCTGGATGCCCTTTCAGGGATCCGGTTCAGTAAGTTATTTGGCCCAGTACAGGATTTGCTAGCTGAGATTCTGGGGAATTGTATGAACAGCCAGATTAAATCAGTCTTAATGTGTCCATTCTGTGTTTAAAATCTGCAGCCCTTTAGCAGGGGCATGGTCTTGAGAGCTTCAAACTAATTGGACATGGGTAGGGTTGTTATTTACAGTCCGTGTTGATGAGACACTGGGAGTTGGTAGTCTCTCAGTGTGGCTACTATTTTGCAAAGTAGCAGAAATAATTGCATGTTTTAGGCTTATCTGGCGTACAGTTGCAGCTTTTTGAAGGGGTAGAATAATTATTAACTTTTAGGAATTTGATGCCTTTCGTGTGGGGTTTGGTGGTTTTTTTTGAGCCAGAAGATTTTCAAAGATGCTGAGTTGTGAGGTTTTTTTATCTTTTTATTTTTTATTTTTTAAACCACTTGTATAGATAAAACCCCGAACCAGCGGCCGACTCCAATGAATGCATAGTTTCCTAATGTTAAAATAGTTCTTCCTTGGCAGAGAAATAGCAACAAATTTCAGGCCATGGCAGCTTTTTTACAGGCAAGTTAGAAACCTCTGAAAGCAGAATTTACAATGAAAATGCTGACATCTCCAGTTATGCAAGGTTGTGAACGCATGAGACGATGGACCATTGTGGTGTTTTAATAATAACCATAGCGTAGCTCTTAATGAGCTTATTTCTATATCCAGCTTCCCAGCTTCAGTGGAAATGATCTTTAAATGGCTTTAAACAAAAACATTCAGAGATTAGTGTTCTCTTAAAATGAGTATTTAGTTTAGGATCAGATGGGAATGCAAGGAAAACACTTAACTAGGTCTTTTTCTGTCATATATAGAGAAAAATTTCTTATTGGAAGTGTCAGATTTTTAAGTATGAAACATTTTGAGGCTCTTCAAGATTGAAGCTTTACAGTGAAACAGAGACCTTCTTCGAAGCAGCACTCCTGAGCAGTTTAAATCCGTGTTTTTAAAAGAACCCTCACCCACTTTGGCAAGTTATGTCTTGTCTGTGTGTAATAGCACACCTGGTTTGACTAGAGGAGAAAATTTATTTCAGTGTAGTTAAAGAAGTGCAAATTTCAGGCTGAAAAGGGACCATGAATCCCAGCTGGACAAGTGGGAGCATCTTCTGCAGAGGACACTGATTTGTGTTAGTGGTGGCGGTGGGAAACGGGGCAATATTTGGCTTGGCACGGAGCCTGCCAGTGTAAAGTCATGCTCACAGCAATTTGGGGACTGATTTGGAACTCGGACCTTTGAGTTTAGGTTCAGCACATTGCAGTGTGTGTTTCTAGTAGGGTTTTTTTGGGGAGATTCGGCACAGCGTGCTCCCCAAATCAGAGACGCTGTCTTGCAGTACCAGGGACTAAACTGACTTTTAAGCTGGTTGAAAGAGAAGTTGGAGCAACTGAGCAACTTTGGAGCAACTTTGTGAGAGTCAGATCTTAAATAAGGACCAGATTTGCAGGAGTGCAGCAGCCAACAGCTCCTGTTGCAATTACGAAACGTGTGCTGGGAGTGCCGGGGCTGTTCTGGAAGTTTGGCCCTTCGGGTTTCAATCAGAGCTGGGAGCGTCAGCAGAGCTGCCTTGGCATTTGCTCCTCGGGGACTGTGCTTCCCAACCAGGACAGCTGCAAAACAAGAGACTCTGTAAGAGGAGTGGATTTTTTTAAATGTGGATTTTTTTTTTTTTTTAAACTTTAAAACCCATCTTACAATTCATAAACCGGTTATGTATGTCTCCAGGTTGTCCTTTCCCAGCTCTTAATTGTCACTGCTGGTTTCTTTGCTTTGTTTGGTTTGGTTTTTTTCCAAAGAACCCTTTTTTTTATGGGTTTGTTTCTCCTGGACTTCTGAGAATCAGAGCACCTGATATAGGGATGAGCCTTGTGGTCTTCATTTTCTGCTGGTTCAGGTTTTCCTGCCTCTTGCCCCCACACAAATGCCATTATCCGTATCAAAGAAAGGGACAGAAAGCTGAGTTCTCCGGTGCTGCTTTGTTCACTTGCTGTGCTATTATTATTTTAATTGTGTTTTTAAAGTGACTGTAAGTGAAAGCATTTGGTGAACCCCAGTGAAGCTGAGGAGTTGAGACCTGACCTACTTTCATTCCCCTCCTCACACTTGCAGGTTGTGTGTAATTATTGCTTTTCCTCCCCCACAAAAGAACTGGCTCATCAGTTTGGGACATTCACGTGTCAAGCAAAGCCACAAGAACTGGGAAGAGGGGAAAATTCCTTTGTACCAAGGAAATGGCTTGTCTTGTGCTTGTGAGGGTTTACTGGAAAGGGGAATGTGTTGAAGGACAGGAAGGGAGAAAAATGAGCGTGAGAGGCTGGTTGGGGAGGAGAAAATCATATTTTGTTGGTTTTTTATTTTTTCCTCTTTTCTATTCCAAATAGTTTTGTGACATGGAAGGAAAAGGTAGGAAAAGAGTTGTGACACCTCGGGCTTTTCTCCCAGGGGACTTGTGGCTGTTCCTGAGTGGGGCTGGAGTGGGATGCTGTGGCTGGGGATGCCTTGGTGGGCTGCACCGACCAGGACAAGTCTGTAGGAGGTTCACTTGTGGTTGGATGGACAGAAACTGATCAGAGCACCAAGCAACAACTTAGTTTTTAAATGTAATAAAAATCTGCGGGGCGGAAAAGCTCAGTAGGGCTCACGCTACGCTTGCTTTAGGATGGGCT
Source organism: Machaerirhynchus nigripectus (assembly GCA_013397975.1). Taxonomy (NCBI): domain Eukaryota; kingdom Metazoa; phylum Chordata; class Aves; order Passeriformes; family Dicruridae; genus Machaerirhynchus; species Machaerirhynchus nigripectus. The sequence continues at coordinate 333,881 of VZRQ01009817.1, read as the reverse complement.
GTGTGGAGAGGTGAGCTGCTGGCAGGACCTGCTGCTGGGCAGGAGGAGAGCCTGCTCTCGGGAGACTGGCTTTGCAGGTTTGGAAAGCGCCCTGCTCAGTGTCTCAGTGTTGCAATATTTAATTTGTTTCAAGGAAAGTAATATGGCTTCTAATTCTGAACGCCGCCCGAGAGTTCTTGAAAATGAATTTAAACCCCCAGTTCAAATTTTGAGTAGTTCTTGAGCTTGGTTCTGCTAAACATTTTTTAATCATGAAAAATAATGCTGTTCAGGTACTACAGTATGGCAGTACCCAGATTTCCCTGGCATTGTTTAATCAGCAGGGTAGCACAGGTATTTCAGACGTGCAGGATTAGCATGGAGACTCTCTAATAAATCTGCAGTGAACCACAGCTCACTAATAGCTCTTCCAGCAATTCAGAAGCATTTGAAGCCTCTTCCATTAGTATGGCAAAGTGCCCAGGAGCCACTGCTACCGTCAGGAGTGACAGAGGTGTCTGGAAGGTCAAGTGAAGCATTGTGTGAGTGGCTGTGTGACACCTGGAAGGGCAGGTCGCCAGCCTGGCTTTTCACTTCAGGGCTTGTGCTGCTTTCTTTGTCCCCACGGGAGACTGTCCTCTGTGTGGAGCTGGAATTAAACAAGCTATGATGCCTTTTGCCTAAATATTGCTCTCGGTTGAAAGGAAGCCTGGTATGCCTTGAGGCTTTTGAAGTGCTTGGAGAATATCCCGTGGTTTGTGTGTGTTGTGGATGGGACTCTCAAAAGTGCTGAGAGGATGTTTTGGGGATATTGTTTCCAGTGACTTTTCTCAAATCCCGCTTTAGGAAGTGGGGGGAGATGAATTTCAGGGGAACAGGCAAGATGAGACTTCCAGACGAGCTGCTAAAATTAAGGGGATTTGTATAGTCAAGTAAAAATGGGACCGTGTACAAAAGAAACAACTGCTGACTTGCTCGTAGGGAATCTGAATAGATGTTCTCTGCATCCAGAACTAACACTGCAACATTGGACTGTTCAATTTTTAACCTCCCAGTTGTAATTTATTTCTTTTGCATGTTGAGCAGTAATAGTCTTGAGCATGGCCTTTGGCAAACCTGGAAGAAGAAGGTTCTGGTTTTATGTTTGGATCTCTTCTATGTTCTGTTCAGGTTTTATGTTGCTCTTGAAATGCAAATAAAGAACCTGAAAAAGAGCTACAGATTGGAATAGATGGAAGAAAATACTAAACCCAAGAAAAACCTTTTGCAACCAAATATACGTGCTCGTACACTTTCCCAAGGCTGTATATCTTATTATGGAGCCTTTCCCAAGCAGACTGCAAGGCTGGGTTGAACAACAGGAGCTGGTTTAATTGCTCTGCCACCTGCTTACGTGCAGAATTCAGTCAGGGAGGTTTGATGTTCTGCTGTTGCTGAAAGAAGAAACAATAGGTAAATGTTCCTAGTTTCAAATTCTGCTTTTTTTAAAGAGAGAAGATTAATTTTTTTTTCCAGCTTTTCATTTGAAGTTCTGGCAAAAAGTGATTCATTTCCCCTTTGTATTGTATAATAGATTACATGAGAAGACTCTCCTGTAATGAGTTTGAAGAGCAGTTAATTATTTTTGAGATTGTGTTACATGTGTGTAAGGTTTGTTGTACTCCTCAGTTCACTTAACACAGAGACTCTCACTCTCTGACTTCAGGCAGATGGTGGAGTTAATGACTTGAACAGAAATGGTCAAGATTTGGTGCCTGGAACCAAACATTCACACCCTGAAGATGGCCTGTAGTTCCTCGTCAAACTGATGAAATTACAAAATGCAGCGTGATAATTTCAGGGCATTTGATGTGGTTCTCAAGGTGTTGAGGGTGCTCTTTCCCTCCATGGTTGCCAAGTCTTCGTGCAGAAGCCATCCTGGTGTTCTCCTGTTTCTTGCCCTATCTGGAGATCAATCCTATGGTGCTGCTGTGTAAAGAACTCTTCACCCAGCCAGGAGCAGACCGAGAGGAATGGGGACAAACAGGAAGAAGTGGCAGGGCAGTTCCCAGCAGCAGGAGGTGGCCTCCCTGGTCTCTCTGCTGTTTGCTTTGAACTTGGCATGCTCTGAGTCTTCCCTGGCCTGGCTTCCAGCAGCACAAAGCACACAGCCAAGCCCACGAGCATGTGATACTTGGCGTTTTTGACGCAGGTTGCGTGGTTGTGCGGCAGTAACTCAGCAGTCACGTCTGTAAAGACAGGTAGGAGCAAGCAGGCTACACGCTGTAGGAATTTTTAATCTCTGCACGAAGCCTAGACAAGTACATTTTTCTTTCTCTTTGGGAACGAGTCTTTCTTTAACCAGACACATCCACCCAACTGCTTGGTAGCCATCAAAGCCCTGATGAAACTCTTCGTGTCCCTCACCGTGTCAACCGGTGTAGCAGGGGACCATCCTCATGAGGTTTGCTCCTGCTGCTCTGTCCTGCTGGGTGAGATGGGGTCTGGGTGGCTGTAGCCAGAGCCAAGTGCTGCTTGGTTCCAGTTACTGCTGCCAAGGAGTATGACCCCAGACAGATGGGTTATAATCACATGGGGATAATTTTGGGGTGCCTGTGCAGAGGTTTTTTTTTTTCTTGTCCAAGGAGTCTGGCAAGTGGCAAAATGCTTTGTTGCTCACCAGGATTTTTTATTTTTCTAAGTTCAAAGCTTAGGAAAACAAGATAGAGTGCAGTGTAATATTTTCCCTTGCCCATGATGACATTGGCAAGTTATTGCAATTGGAGGAGATTCACTTTTTTTTAAATGGTTTTAGTATACGTAGCACTCAGTAGGAGTTGACATGGTGTGAAGGTCCAAGCTCCAGCAGGTCAGTGTGGCTGGAAGCTCCGCACTTGCTGGAGCACCAGCCACGTATGATGTGGCAACTTTGTTGTGCAAACGTTCATTTCCAGGGCAAGAGGATTATTCCGGTTCCATACGTAATTTTTTTTTTTTTTTTTTGGTCTGCTTTCATCTCTTCACCTGGCAGATGGTTATGTCCGTATTCTATAAGGATAACAAGATTAACTAACATGCCAGGAAAAATTTATTTTGGAGAATCTGGCACTTTGATTTGTCAAAGTCAATGCTATCAAATAGAGCAGCCCAGGAGTTTGTCCTAAGACTTAAAATCTGCCGCATTATTATGTTTGTAACTATCATGGGTAGCTCTGTCAAGTTTTGTGCTTGAAGCTTTTCTACAAGGCCTAGATCTCTTTCATCAGATTTGAGCAACTAATGTTTTTATACATTAGAGGTGGGGGAAATGATTTGTGCTCTTTGGAGTCTTGTTCAGGGACAAAGGATTTTAAAAAAACCCAAAACTTTAGTGTTTTAAAATTACAGGAGGAACTGTTGCGATTTGGAAAGGAAAGCGTTTTATCAGAGCAGAGACTTCCTGGTGGTGCCTGGTGGAGGCAGAGCGGGCAGCTGGCTGACCGAAACAGTACAAATGGGACAGCAGGAATCCAGTGGCTTTGGAGCAGCTGATGGATGAATTGCAAACACCGTTTTGTGCCCCTTTGGCTCAGGAGGCGTGCTTAGCCTTTGTGGCTTTGGTTTGCCATTGGCTAACGGGAGATGGTCACTGTGGCCAGGAATGGCTCTCTGCCTTCTTAAACTGGTGGCCGTGTCTTTTGCAGGCTGAGTTTATCATCCATTGTCAGAAGAGGACATGGAGATACTCATAATGTTGGTCTGCCAGCTTAAATTAAGGGAGCATCCCATCATCCTTGTCCCTGGCAGGTGGGAGGGAAGGCTGCACACCTGACTGGTGACACTTGGGCTGCCTCCTGGAGAGGGCCTAAAGCCTTGGGCTTGACTTGCAAAGTCGTGAGACCTATTTGACACCCCCATTCCATGGTGTTCATCCAGGGTGGTCTTGCTGGACTTCCCTCAATGACAGGAAAACCATGATGAGGGGCAGGAGAAGCAGGAGGTGGTGGCAGTGGTTGGCAGCCTGGCGTTCCCTGTGGGGACATTCAGTTTTGCAATGAACCTCTTGGATTCTTGACAGGTCAGGTCTGTTGACCCTTCTGGGCACACTGTGGTGAGTGTTTAGTTATTTACTAAAGCCTTTTGAAGTGAAAGTGGCTTGATGGGGTCTGAGGCTTTTGTGTTCTGGAGAGTTGTGTGAGAATCTTTGCTGGGGTTTGCTATTAGCTGATCGTTTCATTATTTGGCTCTGTAACTGAGTAACTAAATGACTTGAGACTGAAGATAAGCAGCTCTTTGTTAATATTTTATTAAATGGAGACAAATAATAATGATAATAATTTAAAACCTAAGGAAGTATAAATCTCTCAGTGACCGAATCTGGAACAGAAACATGATTTGGAATACAATTGCATATCTTAACAATCTGAAATAGAGCAGTCAGAGTGTCCCCAGTCCTCTATTGTGGTCATGGCTTTTATACAAACAGTCTTTACTCCACTTGATGGCTGGATGGCATAAACCATGCTGTGAGGCTGTATGAGCAGACAGAGAAAAAAGTTCACAGCTGTTTATTTAACAGCAGCTTGGTTTTCCATGGCAGTATTGTCCAACAGCTCCACCTATAAAGTTTAAGTACATTGTGTGCACCACTATTACAAATAAGGACATAGCTGAGAGCAGAAAATAGCAGAAGCAGTGTCCCCTGTCCTGCAGTGTTTAAGAACACCCAGAGTCATTCTGCACATGCCTTTGTTGCTCCTTTGGTGTTCTAAGGGGTGACAGACAGGTGTGATTCACATCAGGTAGTGCACCTTTGCAGGAGGAACCACTGCCACAGTTACAGGACTTGCAGGATTTGCTTAGAAAGGACTCTTGTGCTGCCTTAGAATCAAGGAATGGTTTGGGTTGGAAGAGACCTTTAAAGCCCATCTTGTCCAGCCTCCCTGCAATGAGCTGGGTCATCTTCATCCAGACCAGACTGCTCAGAGCCCTGTCCAGCCTGGCCTTAAATGTTTCGAGGGCTGGGGCATCCACTGCCTCTCTGGGCAGCCAGTGCCACCCTCATTGTTAAAACTTCTTTGTATCTAGTCTGAGAAAACCAGCAAAGGGCTGGTTCACAGGCCCCTGGTGATGGCTGAGGATGCAGTTCCAAGGCAGAGCTTCAAGGAGGGCTGTAGGAGCACGGATGTGATAGCAGGTCATCAAGCCCTGCCTGGGGCACTGGGAAAGAAGCCTGCTGTCAGCCACAGGGGAGCCACTGGTTTGATGGTACAGCGTGGAGGTGAGTCCAAAATTCGTCCCTGCATTTCAGAGCAGTGTAAAAATCCACGTGCAGTGTCCCAGGGAGAGTTAACTTTGCAGCGTGGGTTGTTTATGTGCTGCTGGGAACTTCTGAACAGTTTGAACTGGTTGATTTTCGCAGTGAAGCTGTTGGGGAGATTCATGCCTCAGAATCCCACCTGTTCTCTGTTTGCTTTTCTCTGGGCATTCAAACCCACACTTTTCACAAAAGGAAAAAAGTTTATAGGCAAACATTATAAAAAGTGACAGTCTTAAGTGCTGCTACATTCTAGTTTGGCAACACAAAGGCTTACCTGAAATAACTCAAAATTTCCAAACATGACTTCATTATATATGACAACACTTCGTTGCATCTTCCCTGATACTCTAGAGAGAAAGAAACAGAGGAGGATAATATATACCAAATGCTAATACCTCTTTGAAACTTGTTTTTCTTTAGTATACCAGCAATTTTCTTTGTAAAAGGAATTTTTTTTTTAATTGTAATATTGAAATAAATTACTGTTCTCGAGTTTGGATTTGGATTTGTGTTGAAAGACTCGATGCAAACTTGGGGTTAGTATTTTAAAAAGAGATGAAATCAGGGATTTGATGTTAAAAATTATTTACATTTAAATTTCCATTTAATTGTGTGTGGGCTCATCCTATTTGTTTCCTGGCACTGTTCAGCAAAAGTCTCTAATGCACTTAAAGGAGGGTTGAGGTATCATCACCCGAGGTGGCTTTTAAAATTTTTAGACTCCAGTACATTGTTGGCACAGTGTAGACTCTGTAAAAGAAGTTTTCTTTGCAGGTAGAGCGTTACGAAGCAGTCTTACTAACTTCAAAGTAAATTAGGTAACTGGCTTCAGGTACCTTTTTTATTTGACAGTGAAAACTAATTAAAAAAATTCTCAAGCAGACTCAAATGCGGTCATTACTGTGATGAAATATATGTAGAAAGGAGCCCACGCTCCTTCTGGAAATTCGATTTCTAAGAGCATAATGTAACACTCAGTGAAACACCTGTGCTGCAGACCTGTGGGTTCGTGACTGTATCAGCAAGATGGAATTAGTTTATAAGGGGTATAAAGCTGCATTGGAGCCTCTCCTAGACTCTGAGATGGAACTCTGCAAGCTAGAAAGTTTAGAGACCTTGTTATAAAATGTAAATTCAAGAAGCTTTGCAGTCTCCATAACTGGCCGTGTTGGGATGGGTTTTATGTGCCACCTTGGTGTGATGCATGTGTCAAATCCGTTCTTTAATAAAAACATGTTTGCCCTAAGGAAAAAGGCAGGAGAAGCTTTGGGAGGGCACATGCCTGGAATGACAGGATTGCAGGATGAGTGGGAGAGAAACTGGGCATGCTGTCTCCAAGTCCATCAGTAGAACCTGATATCGAAATGCACGAGTCCCCCACTTTGCTGGCCCCTTCTGGTGCTCGTACAATCATATTTCGAGTTGGAAGGGACCCATGGGGACCATCGAGTCCAACTCCCTGCTCCTCGCAGGGCTACACAAAACCACTGACAGAACTTCATCGTTTCCAGACTCCCATCTGCAGGTCTGCTCTGACGTGGTGCTTGTTTCAGGCTTCCCTGTTGAAAGTGTGATACAAAAAATGTCAATGCCGTGCCCCAAGGATGAGGAAACACCGGTTTCAGGGTTTTGGTGTTCTTAGAAGGAAGCGTGGACATCAAAGAGTCACCTCTTGGTACTCCCTGGGAGCCCCACGCAGACGGAGAGGTGTTTTATGTCTAGGTGCACGGTTGGTGCCTGTGCGGGGCAGGACGTGTCCGGGGTGCGCGGCGAGCAGCTGTCTGTGCGCTCTGACCCTCCCCGTGAGCAAACAGAAGATGCCTCTGCGCTTCTTTCCTGTGTTTACCATTCCTGCCGCCCTTGGCGAGGCCCTTGGGAGAGGGATACTGTGGTGCTAGGGAGGAACCAGTTCCAGAAGCAGTGCCTGCGTGTGGGACAGCCTGAGTTCCTCGTAGGTGTGCTGAGCCTTCCCACTGCACTGTGGAGACAGTCTGGAGGGCCTGGGGCTGCAGTTCCTTTCCCCCTGCTGAGAGCTGGCCTTGCAAGGGGGGGATGAAGCTCTAGTAACTATAGGCAGATGTAGTTTTCCAAGGATGTTTTCTTGGAAAAAGACTGTGGTTTGACATTCTTCTTGTTATTGGGTTACAAAAGGGAGCTGACGGATGAGCCATTTCGTTCTGAACTTCTGTGCGTACTTCGACTTTGAAAGCTTTGCTTGTGCTCCTGGGTTTCTGCTGTATTCCACTTGGGAGAGGTTGTGAAATAAGTAGTGAAGCAAAAAAGAATTCAAAGGAAAAAGTTACTGTCATGGAGAGAAGTGCTGGCAGTGTAGAAGGCAAGTGTAGAGACTTTGTGATGGGCACAGGGAGTAAAATGAAAGACATTGGATATGCTGTATATAGGAATTGATGTTTATTAGCCTAGTGAATGAAAGGTTTTTTGGGCATCCTTTTCTTTGAAGACAGCTCTTCTCAGGTTTTAAACATAAAAAAGTAACTTATAATAAAATCATGTGGGGAAAGATAATTACTCATTTGAATTGTGGACCCAAATGCTAAGAAAATGGAATTTGCCTTTTGAACTCTTCCTGCTCCAACAAGTCCTTTGAAGCCCTCGGGTTCTGCAACCGTTATTGTCCCCAGCTCTCTGTGACTGATGAGAAGGGTCGTGTGTTAGTGTGGCACTGGGGACAAGGGACGTGCCAAGACACTGATCAAAAGTGCCTGAGCTCTACTTGTGGTTAACTTCTTGAAAATAACCTGCATGTGGTTCAGTTTTACAACACAGAATTCTGGGCTAATCTGGATGAAGCTTTTTTATTTAACGTAACTTGATTTCCGTGGATGAAAAGGGCCTTCACTGACTCGTGTTGGAAATTCTCTCCTTTCCCTTCTCTTCCTTCTATTTTTTCCTCCTTTCCTTCCACCTTCGCAGAGCCGCCAACCAAATACCAAATCTCTCAGCCAGATGTTTACTCAGCACTTCCAGGAGAGCCGCTTGAGTTGCGCTGTCAATTGAGAGACGCCGTCATGATCAGTTGGACTAAGGATGGGCTCCCTTTGGGGCCCGACAATAGGACAGTGATTATTGGGGAGTACTTACAAATTAAGGATGCCACAGCCAGAGATTCGGGCCTCTATGCTTGCACTGCTGTTAGGACCCTAGACAGTGATACTCTGTACTTCATTGTAAATGTTACAGGTGAGTGAGTCGAACGCAGGTTTTTGCATGTAGAAGCTGTGAAATGTGATGCTAAAACACATAATGACGTAACATGAAACTGTCCAGTTAGGCACAGTGGGTTAAGCTGAGTTCTGTAGCTCAGAACTCAGCTTAACCCACTGTGTTTTGGGGATTTTTCTTCTTGTCCTGACCCTGAAACGGAGTCAGTTTGTATGTACTCCTTTTGCTCCAAGGGCTCTGTAGTGGTTAACAGCTGCTGAAGAGCTCTCTGTTTTATGCCACTCTGGCAGGATTAAATTAGACAGAGCTGCTGTGATGATGATAAAGCCAGTGGAATAAATACAGGTTTTTGCCCCCTGCATCAGAAGATGAAAAGGGGTGTTCTACATCCTTCAAGTTTAGAGATAAATTGTTCTGGAGATTTCTGACTGAATTTCTTTAGCAGAAGTTAAAATTTTAAGTGGAAAGAGATTTTTGCAATTAGCGAACTCCCTTGGGAATCTCTGTAGCCCTTCAGGACTATTAGCTAGTTTTGTTACAATTCTATGTGGAAATAGCACATTTTGTGGCTGGATTTTCTTTTTCTCTAGCTTCTGCACAACTAACATAAACACTTGTTCTTCTTGATATACAACCTAAGATGTAGCTTATCAATTTATTTATCTGTTAAAAAAAAACTAGACTGGTTTAAAGACTTGGTTGTTTTTAATGTGCAGATGCTCTTTCCTCTGGGGATGATGAAGACGACAATGATGGGTCCGAGGACTTTGTGAATGACAGCAACCAGATGAGTAAGTAACAGCGAACTGCCAGAAGTCACTAGCAAGATCCACGTGGAAAATTTTGCCCCATCTTTTGCACTCCTGTCTTCAGAGCTTCCTGATGGTTAACTGCATGTACTGTCAAGTAGTGGTATCTTTGTCCTCCTCCGTTCTCTGTTTCACGTAGCTCGTAACTTGGAAAAGAAAAATAAAAATAAACTAATATTCTTTTGAACGTGCTTTTCTGGTCTGTACTTTCTTTCCTCCCTTCTTCCTGGCATTTCTGCAGTTTCCTTTCTTCCTGAATCGAAGTTCAGTCTTTGTCTGGTTTAGACTCTCACAGGTGAACTAACTTTTCCTGAACCTAAGCAGAAATTTAACAGAAGAAGAAAAGATCCAGCTCATTTTGTTAAAAGGTGGTCTGGAAGCTTTTAAAAATAATTAAGTTGTTATGAGGAAAATCCTTCAATCCTTAATCTCAGCAGAAATCTCCCCAGGTAGAATGAATTTGGAGACAATGAGGTTCTTTTGTCTGCAAAGAACCTTAAGCTGTGTTGCAAAGAAGGCAATTCAGTGCTAAACCCACATTTTATGTTACTTACGCATGACGAAAATGGGCTAAAAGAGCCTTAAACCTATCTGAATGTTAAACTTCATCCCCTTTAGAGAATTCGGAAAGCTATTAATAAGCTCTAAATAGAACACTCTCTAAGAGAAAAGAAAAAAGTATGTAAAATTCATATTGGTTCCTTCTGCCACTGTGCAGTGTGGCAAAACCCCCTCCGTGCCTGGTGGTTCGCTGGTGCTTGGTAAAGTCAGTAACGCAGAGAGCTCAGAAACCCTTCAGGGGAGATGCCAGAGTGGCACCCACAGCGGGCAGGGGGTGTGTTTGCTGCTCAGCCTGGTTGGTAACTGGCAGCTGCACTGCAGCTTGGAGCGCTCGTGCCGGTGATAAAGTACGAGCCTGATTTCGGCTCCCCTGCTTAGTGCCTTTTGTGTAGGGCTGCCCCTGGTCTGAAGCTGTGAAACATTAGATGCTATTTAAAATGATATAAGTTCCTAGCTGCCTGTTTGGCCCCTGCCATCTGTTAGTGTGATTAACCCCGGGCTGATGCACAGGTGCCTCTGGAAGGGGCTGAGATCAGGCAGCTGGGGGCTGCCCTGACAGAGGAATGCGGTGGCAAAGATAATTGGAGAGTTTGGAAAAGGGACACCGCTTTTCAAAGAGGTTGTCTAGGCAAAACCCACCAATCCAGACAGTGTTAGCACTGCCCTGAAATGGTACCGTGGTTAGAAACTCCTTTTAGGAAACATTTACAGCATTTGCCATTTCTTAAAGCTTTACCGATGCTGGTCAGAAAAGGGCTTGCAATATTTTCGGTGACAGTTGTGCTTCTGATCTGCAGTGGTGGCTTTGGTGATCCACTGTCAGCATAAATGGCTTTTGGAACAAGTAAAGGACCTGCTCTCAAGGCAGCTGTGCTGTGTAATGGCCTCAGAAGGATCCCTGCCCTTCCAGCGACAGGGAGCGGTACTCGGCGGTTGCCCTAATAACGTTCTTGTAAAATGAGCTATCATTTTGAGCTACTGTTAATCAGTCTTGATTGGGGAGCCGGTGAAAGGCCCTTGACAGTGTCCATCTGCTGGGACAGGGGTGTGTGCTGCAGCAGGGGCCAGGCACACTTTCCCTGCTCCAAGTGAAAGATGCCTCCCGAGCGCGAGTCGCGGATGGCGGGGAGGGCGCAGCCGTGGAGATGGAAGGGAGGAAACTGCAAGAAGACAGATTTGGGCCTGAGCAGAGCGTTCCACAAGCAATTCCTTGTTGGATTGCTCTTTAAAAGGTGTCCACTGTCTGCTGAGGGAGCGGCACAGCCTCCCATGGTCTGAGCTGGAAGCAGGACAGTGACTGAAGGGTTGTGGCACCGTGTCCCCCCCAGTGTCCAGTGTTCAGTGAAGAGTTGCACCGTAGTAACTCCCTTGGATTAATACAAGGCTGCTGAAAGAGGGTTGTGATTCAGCAAGATCAGAGCTGTATGAAAGTGAGGGGCGGGACTTAGTGTGGTGTGCCCTAGTGCCTTGGAAGCCTTCTTTTCCAAATTTTCTCTCACATCCAAGAGGCCACTTCTAATTGGAGATACTGTGGTACAAGGCAGATGGAAGAGTGAACCAGGAGCTGTGCCTTCTCTGTGTGTGCTGTGGGGCAGGCAGTGGTGCACAATGTCCTTTACCTTCTCCTGCTTATGGGATGTAGAGCCTGGGGAAGTCCTCGACCTCCCTACAGTCCCTGGCTGCTGCTGTTTTACAGAAGTCTTTTAAGTGTTTCCTGAATCATGGTTTGAGCTTTGCAGATCTCAAACGATTTAACTGTTAATTTACATACAAATTACAGCTGTGATCATTAAGGATAAGCAATGGAAATTGGCCTGGTTATGCCTTTACTGATGGAAACAAAAGGCCATAGTCTTCAAAGGTTGTTGCTTTTTGATGAAACAATTCTGATAAAGTCCAGCTGTCTTGGCATGTTAATTATGATGAGATGAGGCAGGAAATGGCTGTAGTGCCTTCAACAGGAAGCTGAACCTTGGCATTCTCATTCCTGCATACTTAAAACTAAAACAAACCTTTTAGAGCTGTTTTATTTGTGCTGCTGAGTATTCTTTTAAGCTGTTTTATTTTCTTTGCCTCTGTTACAGATACATATTTCAGAGGCCAAGGTTTTCAAATGCAGGTGGAGAGGCTATTGAGGAAATCTAGCGTAATTTTTAAGGCTGCCCAGAAAATGCAGTTGCTGTTGACGTCAGTGGAGGCTGTAGGTGACTCTCTAGCTGTGAGGAGCAGGTCCTCCTTGGGAGAAGAGGGCACTGGTGTGTACCCATGTGCTTTTGACCACTGGCCCTGTGTGTATTTTTCAGTAAGAGGCACGCAGAGCAGATTTAACTCTGTGTTTGGTGTCCCTTTAGCTTGACAGATATTTTAACTGTCTGAAAAAACATTGTGGTAGATTTGTTCCAGACTGCATCCTGAATAGCTTTTTATTACTTCCAGCTTTTGTTGAAGGGATTAGTGCTCGTGGGGAAGGTGCAGGATTGGTTCCACTGCAGAACAGTCCCCTTTCTCCACAAAATGGCTTTGTTGGCTACTCGAGTTTTCCCCTTTGTTACCCTAAACATGTGCCTTAGCTTGGTTCTGGAGGGTCATCTCCAAGGACTGGCTTTTACAAACTTAGGTGCTGATCATGATTCTGGCAGCAGTGGAAAAGACATTGCTGGCACTTACTGCCTTGTCCTTGTGTGGTTTTGAGGGGTAGCCCTAATTTGAGGGATTTCTGTAATCCTGACCTGATGCTGGCAATGCAGCAGCTGTGGTTGCAATCAAGTCCACCAACTAATTTATTCTGTAGACCCCTGGGTAGCCCTGAAGATGCTGCTGCTCTGCCTCGAATTCTGGTCGAGCAATTGGAAGCTTTATGGCTTCTGTTTTTTTTTCCCTTACCTCCTTTTAAACAATTTCTTCTGGGCCAAGCAATGGTAAATTGGCACCAAGAACAAAAAGTATCTAAATGTAATCCACATGCTGTTCCTTTCATGCCTTGAAGAGTTTCAGAAAGGATGAAACAAGGTTCAAATTCATCAAATCCTGTAGAGTGGAAACCCACTCAGGGGAGCAGCAAAAATTGGATGTTGCCTAGAAGTGTTTTTTAATTAAAGGTCAAAGACAGTAGTACTGAAAACCTTGGAGGGGTTTGATGTGGTCACTCCAGGCACTCTGTTGCCTGCTTGAGGTGCTTGTCAGGCAGGCTTGGAGTTGACTACTTTTGTATTTCTTTGTATAGATAAGTCCAAATAAAAACTGAAGAGTCCTGAAGTGAAGTGGTCCCCTGGGCTTCGTAATTTCAATTTCACATGCAGGAGATTTGGCTGATTAGATGTAATGTCTTTGCAGTGGAGTGCAGTGTGGGTCAGCAGGATATTTTCTTCACTAATGAGAACTCCAAAAGCAATCAGGAATTCCCACCCGTTCCCCTGCTGCTCGTTACTGCTTCATGCTGGAGTCTGCCCTGTGGTTGCTGTGAACTTCTAGCAGTGGTGCCATCTCCTTCCACCTGTCCTGGCTGCAGTGATGGGATGTGATGGACATGGGCTGGGACAGCAGTCAGCACCTGGTGGTATCTGCTCATTAACTGTGTTCCTTACTGGCTTAGTAAGGGTTGGTGTTTTTCCTTTCAAGACAAATTGAAGCAGTAAAAGGTGTTTTTGGATTATGATGGTTTAATCTATAAAGAAAAATGCTGTGTGTTAATCAGATCAATCACTGGATGAAAGCACAATTTGAGGGCAAGTGTGGTGGTTTGTGGACGTTGCTGCCTTTTCCTCTTTCACTTAAACATGCTGAGGAGCTGCCAATAGTAAAAAACGTAGGATGTCTTGAAGCATTTTCGGATGGTGTTTTCCATGTGTGAAGTCTGCAAGTTTTTCTCCAAGCTGACCTGTAATTCAGGAGCATTGCGGGTTTTGCTGAGGGTTGTGTGAGGGGAAGCTTTCCAAACAGTCCTTTATCCCCTTCTGGGGTGTTTCCATTCCCCTTCTGTGGGACAAAACTGAGCCACTTCTCCTCATTCCTGCCTGCATCTGCCTGGCCTCTTTTCTGCACCCATCTCCATCAGAGATTTTCCTCTCTGTGCATGTTGTATGGGAGCTTTTCCAGGAGCAGATTGTTGATGGAAAGGATAGTTATTTTCAAGAAAACCAGAGGATGGGTTGCACTGTAACACAGCACAGACCTGGCTGCATGAAGCAGCTTTGTTTGGGGAGCTGCTGGTGGCTGTATCCTGCCCAACTCCGATGCCCTGACCCAGTCTGCACCCTGATGGGAGCTTCCCAGAGCCTGGCCCATCCAGCCCGTGGGCTGCAGGGCAGCACTGCTGTGGGGGAGCTGTGGAGCCCGTGGCTCAGAGGCTGTGCTTGCCAGTGGCTGCATCCGAGCTCTTTGTGCTCTGTACGTGTGAGAAAGGTGCACGTGATGGATGTGATGAGAAGTGACTGTGCTGGCTGCAGAGCTGCTGGGTTGGCAGTACCCATTTGGAGGCTAAAGTAAGCACTCTGCTCTCTCTGGGATGCCGATACAACTGGTTTGGATGGTTGATTGTCTTTGACCTACCCCAGTTTGCTTTGCCTTTGTGGGAGCTGTGGGTGTAGGGCCCAGCAGTGGTCGGCTTGTGTTGCCTTGTGCAAGACTTTTTAGCAGTCCAGAGAAAACAGCTTTTTAATCCCTCAGTACTAGCAAGTAATTCTGCCTTTGCCTGCTGTACTCATAATGTAATTTGGCCTCTGCGTGTAGTAGTTAATTCCTCTGGTTGGCTTTGTTTAAAGTCTTGTGTTGTTTTAATGCGATCCTGCTTTCAGCAAATAATGTTAACAGTGATTTTCCTTGCATCCCTAATTCACTTTAGTCTGTGTAACAATTTCTTGGTGTTGCAGTTAAATTTTCAATAGTTACTTGATTTTCTATTTTGATTACGTGCACAAATTTGCTTTGCTTTTCTACTTCATTAATTTTAACACTAATTGCCACTTCAGGCAAAAAAAAAAAAAAGCCAAACACTTATCGTTCATAGCATCATTATAGGACTTGCTTTTAGAATGTTTTCTTTATACTGAGAGAGACTTTGTTAAAGGATTTATTCCTGTATTTTCTGTCCAGCTGTATTTTTATTTAGAGAGGGGGGTAGCAGGATTTCTGAGTTTGCACTGATTGTAAGAACTGCTATAAATATTTGAGGAACGGAAGAGTTTATTTATAGTGGAGTGTTGGCCTGCTAATGAAGGAAATGAAACAGGGCTGAGAGAAATGGAGTTATTTTTCTGGACCCCTCTAGTCCTAAAAATTCCACGCTAATCTGATTTGCTTCAGGAAAACTCCATTGTAAAAGAAATTAATGTTTCCTACTATTAAACAGATCTTGAATCTTTAACTTTTAAAAAAAACTGTAATGGTGAGATGACTGAAGCAATGCCATGAAGACTTTGAGAAATGTAGATGAAGTGGTGCAAGGATCCAGAGCATGGGATAACCTTGTCTTTGGATCTGTGTATCCAGGTTTACTTTTTTGAGGGTAAAAATGTGTGGGTAGCTGTAAATTTTGTTCTGCTGTTCCCTCTACGGGTACGTGACAAATGTGCTTCTCACGATGTTCATGTGGGCACAGGCTGGGCCAGGACATGGCAAGGAGTGGGTGAGAACCAGGAGAGCCATGTCAGGGTCTGGGAAAAATGATCACCTCAGAAAATGTGGGCTGAGAAAGGCACTCTCGTTTTATGCCATGTTTTTGGATGTCACTGACCATTTGGGCTTCAAGAAGCTCATTAGCGTGGGAAATCCCTGCAAAATGATAAATGGTGTTTTGCTGATTCACATTTACTTACTTGGTTTTCTCCTCTTGGGCTAAGATTTCAGAAATGTGTTCCATTTCTAAATATATTTCAGTGGTTTCTGTGGCAGTAGCAGCACAGTTCACCTTGGCATCGCACACTGTAGGTGTCAGCGTGCTGTCAGACAGGTGGGTGTTTTATCCCCCATCTCACAGAAGGGGAAAGGTGAAGGCTGATGCTTCCAAAAGACTTCTGTCTTGGTCTGTGTGGCTTCACAGCTGAGGCCCAAGAATTCTGGGTTTGAACCGTCACAGTAACTCAACCAGAGGTCAGAAGTGTCCAATGAAAAGTCGGTCCCTCCGTCTTAACTCGGCGTACGCAAAACAAAGGTTGTCTGTGGTTAATTGTTGGAATTTTGTCACAAATTAAGTACTCGGAGCAGCAGACTGAGCCGTGTGCAAAACCCTGGCTGGCACTTTCAGCACATGAACTCCAGTCGTGTACTCTGTCTAAGCCGTGCTTAGAACGAGTACGTGCGGCTCGTGGCGCCTGTGGAAGGGGCTGGAGAGGGAGCTGGGTTCCCAGGTGCTGATGTTTCTGGACGTCTCCCTTTGGCACAGGGGCGCCTTACTGGACGCACACGGACAAAATGGAGAAGAGGCTGCACGCCGTGCCGGCCGCCAACACCGTCAAGTTCCGCTGCCCGGCCATGGGAAACCCAACGCCGACCATGCGGTGGCTGAAAAACGGGAAGGAGTTCAAGCAGGAGCATCGCATTGGCGGCTACAAGGTAAGGGCTCGTGATGGGCATTTGCCAACTTCAGGCAATGACCAAAGCTGTAAAAAAACAAAAAAACCAAAAAAAACATCACCACCTCTGAAACCCAGCCCTCCTCCCCCACAAAAAAAAAACCAAAACCAGAAAAACTTGCTGAAGTCAACAGAAAAATTTTTAATGGCCTTGGATCAAACGTGGAAGCAAAAAGAGGCAGTTGTTTTCTTCTGGGGAAGGGTGGGTGGTTTCTTTGGCGGTTTCTGAGCACTAATTCTATATTTATTTTTTTTTCTGAAATTCAAGCTTCCAGCCTAGCAGCACAGCTAAGGATTATTTATAGAGACGTATTTGGAAAACTAAAGACTGACTTTGCAAAGCAGATTAAGGCTGTTTTGCTGTATTCATTTTTGGCTGCATTGTTAAAAACATGACCATCCGCTTTGGTGAGTGTAAGGCAGTTTAATAAAGGAAGGCTTGGAAGTCAAAAGTTATTATTTTCTATAGAGTTTATGGCCTGTGAAACTGAAATGGGAAGAAGACTTTGAGGGAAAGTAACAGCAATTACTTGGAAGGGTTTGTTTGAATTTTAAACAGCTTCAGATTAGATGTCTTACTTTGAGTAGGTGGTTACTGATTAAGAGAGAGTTTTAGGGAGGCCAGCTCGCTCTGTGTGTTAGTGCACGGACCTTTAACCTCGCGGTATCTGCCTAGGTCAGGTCAGAAGTCAGGATTCGGTCATCTGATCCCGCTCTTCCAAGGCATTGGGAATGCGTGACTTTGATGGCAAATTGCTGTTCAAGCATTGCCATTTCTGAGTTCCCTTCACCTCTTCTGTGGGTCTTCTCTCAGCAGCTTCCTCACGTCCCCGGCACCTCGGCAGCTCCTCCCCAAAGAGGAGAAGCTTCTGAGGCAGTCACCCCGTGTGTCAGGGTTGGAATCCCCAGCCTGGAGCTTGTGCTGAGCTGCTCCGAGCAGTTTGCAGGGGTCATTAGACAAAAGTTAGCTGATGTAGCCAGACAGAGCTCAATTCTGAGTCCTGAGCCTGTGCCCCTGCCTTGCCCCCGTGACTGCGGCATTGTTGGGGGGCTGCCTTGGCTGAGCCATTGCTTTGTGCGCTCTTGATTCAGGTCCTGCCCCGTGTAAAAAATCTGTTTTCCAGTGCAGAGGAGGCCAAGCCTCAGTCTCCTTTCCTCTCTAGCTGGATTTACTGTAGAAAGTGTCAGTTTTTCCAACATTTGTGTTAGCAGAGAGCAGAGCCCAGAAAGTCTCCCCGCATGAGCACTAATTATCTAAGTAGACTTTTCCATCTATGTTTGCTTACACCATAAATTACTGTTGCTTATGAAAGTACACCTGGCAACACCTTCTGCCTTTCATAACGCTGTGGAGTGTTAACGAATTGGCTCCAATTCAGTGATTTTTGCCCTTCTCAGTGCTTTTTTAAAAACAGAAAAAGCGCCAATTAAAGAAAAAAAAAAACCCCAACCAAACTAATCCTGTCTTGGAAAATAATAGTAACTGCTATGGTACTAACCAGGCTGTTATTTGAACACTTTGCATCTGATGAAGGGGAAATGAAGATATCACTCTTGAAGACCATGAAGGAAAATGTGTGTCTAGAAAGGCAGGATGGAGATACCTGGTGTCTGGTTTGGGAGGGGGATCTTTGGTGGGGTAAAGCAGCTCGTGTGGGGCTCCGTGCTGGCACTGCTGGTCTGTGTGAGGGAGCTGGGTGAGATCATTTAGACTTGTGCCCATTAAGTGGCACAAATTAAACTTTTGGTCGTGTGTGTTAAAGGTATGCAATTTCCTAGGTAGGTGTGTACTCTGGGAAGGAACCACATATACCTGTTCCTAAAGCAAGCTGGATAAGTGAAGTCTGCAACTCTAATTCTAAATCATAACTCCTTATATCTCTTTAGTCCAAAGGAAAAAAAAGAGGGGGCACAGCTGAGGATTTCAGACTTTCTTGTTGCTCAGAAATACATCAAGTTTTAAATTATCTACTAGGATTTACTTACCATTGTCAAATCAACCAAATCCATGTATATTCTATATTCTGTCATTTTGAATAATCATCTTTGAAGATGGAAGCATGTTTCCAGTGGATGGGTGTTAAAGAGTGAGGACTCCAGAGCTTTTGGAACCTGTGTCCTCACCTTGTTAGGGGGCAGGATGAAGTCATTGCGGGCTTAGGCAAAATTATATTAGAATAGAGGGAGAATTGCATGTTCTTGACACCACCGCCACACCACTGAGCTTTTAATGAAGAAATCCTCAGGAAGGACTGAGTAGATCAGTGTTGGTCTGTGTTCAGCCAGGTATCACAGCAGCTCATGATAGATCTTGGATGTTAACTTGTCTTGAATCTGAGCGTTGCTCTCTGCAAGGGATGTTTGCTGGAGATACTCACAATACTTTGGGATAGAATATCCCAAAAACTGGAACCAAACCCAGCCGTATCTGACAGAAGAGACAATCATCCCTTGAAGCCTTGAAGGACAAAGGGAAGGGAGAGAAAACGTGAAGCTTCCCAGTAATCCTGCAGCCACCTCTTTCCTGCTAAGAGCTAAGAAGTCCCTTGGTGTGTTGTTTTTATCGAAATCAGATAGTGGCCTGTAGCACTTTGTCCCTGGGACTGGGGAATGTCTTGAGTCAATTTGCACTCAGGCAGGCTAGCAGGAGGGTGTATGTGCTGGCCAAGATAGCTTCCAGGGTGGAATTCCTGCACTCTGACTAATTCTGGGTGGTGAATTTCAAAATTGATCCTTTTATGATCTTTCAAGATTTACCCGGTCTCCTTAAAATAAAGAGAATGGGATCAGTTATTGAATATCTAAATCCTTTTTACTCTGATTTTTTGAAGTGATGATAGCTCTTGTTTGCCTTTAGAGGCATTTTGTGTTTTCTTTGAGTTGATAATCTAAATCCTCTCTGAGACCACAGGAGCCTTTTCTTTCCTGTACACCACCCAGAAAGCAAATGCCCTTCTATCAGCTGTTACTGTTTAAGCATTAACACGTGTGTGTTTTCACCTATGCATTTGGATAAGCTTCATCACTGCAGTCAACTTAAACACATTTAAATTCAGCCAGGTAAACACAGAGTAAGAAAAGTTCTGGTTATAGGAACAACTGCACAAGCCTATGGCCTTTGCCAGGGGTGTTCTGCACTTGTTCTCTTTGATTGAGCAGTACCACTGTGCATCTGAACTGTGCTGATTTTGTGGAGAGTTGTATTTTGGTTTCTAATCCTTCTTTCATTTGAAATTAATTTAAAATTGATTCATTTTTAGCTAAGTGACAACTTTTCCTGACATTATCTATTCAGTGAAGACACACATTTTAAGACTGTGCAGAACTGTCCACTATTCTTTACAGGATACTCCAAAAGCACTTCAATACTCCAAACTTGCCCTTTCCTAGTTCTCTGACCAATACTCCTTGGCATTTTGATCCCAGTTCTTTTCCCACCTCCAAGCTATAACTTAAGGGTGCATTTTGTATGCATTTGATATTGATAATTCAGTTTAAAAATGGAATCTTTCAGAGAGATTGTTTGGAAGAATGATAAAAAATTTGATGGAGAAGATTTCCTCCCCCAAAAAAGCACGTCAGTAATTTGCTAGACGTGTCCATAACTAGTCAGGAAAAAACCTGGACTAAGGGATGTGGCATTCCAGTTAAAAAGGCCCCGTTTCCAAAGCCTGTGTTTCAAGCTGTGTGGGTGCAGGGACATGGCTGGACTGTTGCATGACTGAGAATGAAACGCTGAATTTGGAAATCTTCAGTGAGAGAAGAGGCTGCTCATCCCCAGCAAAGGGGGTTTTTCCTGGCCTTTGCAATGCTGCACTCGTATCCAGAAAGCACCAAGCCAGCAATCTCGCTGAGTCCAGATCCCTGACATAAATCCAGTTGTGTGACAATGTGTCATAAATGCTTTGGGCCTCTACAACAGTTGTTTAGCTTAAACCGAAGTGGCTTAAGCTGTTGTTTTGTTATAAAGATATTATCTCTGTCCATGGAGTTACAAGAAGGGAAATTGCACAAATACTTTCTGATATTGCCATCCAGTACATCCACTTGTGGCTGTAAGTTAGTTATGTTTTCTTATTGAACATAAACAATTTCTTGTGTTTTCCTATCAAATTAATTGCTTGCAGCTTGTTTACAATTTTTATTTTGTTTTAACTTTTGTGGAGCTATGATCTGTTCTTCCTGTTTTGCAGTCAGATTGGTTAAAAACTCTTGCTCTGATTCCGAGAAGCATGCTTTAACTTGTAATGGCAAAAAGTTCAGGTCACTTTGACCAAGTTTCCTTCAAAATAACTCCCTAAGAAGTAAAATATTCAAAACATGTAGCTGTTGTATTTATTATTTACCAACAGTTTACGACAGTGATTCTTCCTGACCCAAACTTCGGCTTTCAAAGTTGCTTAGCAGAACAATGAGATGCTAAAGTAACACTGATAAACTCTTTTTAGTTTTCTAAACTTACTCCTTCCTTCTTCTCAGAGCGAGGAAAAAATCAAGAGGTCATTTTGATGAAATCAATGTAATTGTTTGACCATCAACACGAGGGGCTGAGGAGAGGAGCGTTAAGCTCGGGCTGGAGATTTTGAGGCCGTGTCACACATTTCTCTGACAGTAGTTTAGCATCCATGTTCTTCTTCTGCTGCTGGAGTCTTGCCCACGCTTACTTTGCTTTGCAAAGCCCACGTGGCCAGTCATTAGCTAATATTATTGGTCCTAAACTGAGCAATAATAGTAATATCCAGCTATGGAGATAATTACTAGCTGGGGGACCAAGGAAAGCCAGGAGCCCCAGCCTGTGAAAACTTCTCTTCCAGGCTTTGAAACTTCAGGAACTGAAGGCATTTTTGCATCCAGCAAGTGCTCTTGGCGCTGGGATGTGGCCCTGTGCAGCTTTTCCTGCTGGAGAAGGATCTGCAAAACAGGCACGATGCAGCATTTCATAGCTATAGTTGTAATGATGCTTTAAGAATGTACTGTTACTGGAAGCGTCACTGAGTGGTCCATAAATTTCTGGTGTACAGCACTGAGTTACTGCTTTCCATTTGGCTGATTAAAATGAGCGTACCAGATTGTGTTTTATTCCGTTTGCTGAAATATGTACTTTGCAGTTGAAGAATTGTACGTTGCAGCTACAGAATGTAAAGCTTTCTGAGCACTTTGTCAAAAATGTAATGCTGAAACAAGGAATTAGTGCACAGCCAGCAAAAGGTCATTTTGGGAGCCAAGTTCTGATGCAGGAAATATATGTATGTACCGGATGGCTCTGTATCCTTCCAGTACTGGGCTGGATCCTATTTTCTGTGAGACCAATGCCAGCGCTCCTTCGGAGTTCAAATGGGAGCAGAATCAGTACCTTTAATAAATTCTGTCTGAGGGGGATTCTGTGAGATAAATGTATATCCTTGTGCTCTGTTTCCAGGAGGGTTTTCTTCAGGCATTTCTCATGAGGCAGCATGATTCTAGGATTCGTTTCTTTCTTGTGGTACCCCAGAGCAGCAGGAGGTGTGGGGGAGGAATCCCAAACAGCACCCCTTGGTTCCTCTGAAACATGAGCTGTGTAATTGAGCTAAATTTTAGGAAGGATGGAGACTTAGATGTTAGAGGATCATACCCACCCTGTGTTGCTGATGGGTGGTTATTACCAGGTGGCTGTTTGGAGACAGATAAGGAATATCCTGAGGGTGTGCATTCACTTTAGAGTGGATTGAAAGTTAAAGTCCAGTAAGACAACTGCTGCTAATTGGTGCCATCCTGGTCAGCCTGGGAGGACTGAGTGTGCACTGACATCTGCAGTGCTCAGAGCAGGGGCCAGGTAAATTTTTAGCAGAAGGTGTGAAAGCTTTCACTGCTGCAGCTGTGCTGTCCTGGCTCAGGCATAAATCATTTCAGTGTCCAGAACTGTCAGAGGAACACAGAAGAGGCTTTCAGCTGTGGATTACACAAGGTTAATTATTCAGGGAACATTCTTTTGGAAGGGGACAGGGCGAAACTCTGCTTGAGGAGATGCCAACCACTCTGGTTCCATCCCCCAGGTCCGTAACCAGCACTGGAGCCTCATCATGGAGAGCGTGGTGCCGTCGGACAAAGGGAACTACACGTGCATCGTGGAGAACCAGTACGGCTCCATCAACCACACCTACCACCTCGACGTGGTTGGTAAGTGAAGCTGGCACGGGCAGGACAATGGTTTTAACTAATGACTTTCTCTAGTAAAGCATTTAGAACTGAGCTGATACATTCCGCATTTATTTTGGAGATGATTTCACAGTACTCTAAAGATAAGATTTCACTGCACAGCCAATTGCTTCATAACTTTATGTATTCATCTGTCTCACTCGTGTCTGTAGGATTAAGCTTCCCCTGCCTTGGCAAAAAGTGTAATATCCATGTGTAATATCCACCCACAAGTTTACCATGACGACCAAATAATAAATGCTGATGCAATTTTAATCATTAGTATTACAATTTAATTATTGCTTGTACAATTGTACTAACACAGACTTCAACAACTGCAGTTATGAAAATTGTCAAGCAATCCTTTAGAGTCCTGTTATTATAGCTGAAATGATTTTTTTTTTTAAATGAAAAGCTGGATATTGACTTTGCAGCTAGAGCAGATCTGGAGCTTCAGGAAAGGCAGCTTGCATTCACAGCAGTCTTAACAGAGATCTGGCAGGAGCCTGTTGGGTGGGCTCTGAGCAGTCCCCAAAACACAGATGATAAAAATTCTGAAGAAGTGTTTTACCTGAGGACAAATTCTAAACAGCTGTGTGAATTTTTAAGTAGTAGCAAAGCTGTGATTATGCAGGACTATTAAACACGGGCTTAATAATGTTACCTTATTAATACCTAAATCCTGTTGACTTTAATAAGGCTTACAGATATTTATTTAAGTGCTTAGCTAAATTAGAGCTTGAAATCTCAGGAACCATTTCTGTTCACCTCTAGTCTTGCTGATTAGCCCGGATGGGTGTGAGCAATTATATTGACTCTGAAGGCATTGCTGCCCAAAATAATCAGTGCAGCTTTTCTTACAGGACCTGCTGGTAGGACCTTTAGAGATCTGAGCCATGGTTTCTGAGGTTTGCCCTGACTGGGCTTTGCTCTCTCCAGCTTTGTGAGGTGATCTGAGCATCACAAGCTCTCCGTTTAGAACTTCTGATCAATCACTATTGAAAGCAAAAATTGATTATCGTATGCTGTTTTTGGCTGGTGACAGACAGCCCAACTCTGTAGATTCTCTGTGGATAATCTTACTGTAAATTTGGTCTTATGTGACAAAAACAGTGACAAAATTTTCATTTCCCTAGTGCTTGATCGGTTTTACATGAGTAAAAATATATCCTTGCATTGTTTTGGATGGTTTTTAAGTAGTGTCTTGTTTTGTCTGAGACCACCTAGATCTGCAGAAACACCCAAATCCAAGAGAAAACAAATGCCAGCTTCTTGGGCAGCAAGAGAGGAGAACGTTCCCTGTGAAAATGCCAAGGAGAGCTAGCCTTTGTGGAGTAGAGGAGAAAGATCACTTTGTGGTGGGGACGCCATCAGACTAAAGCCCCACCACCAGCCCTCATACATTTAAATGTTCAGTGCCTGCGAACCACTCAGCTCCCCTGTGCTTGAGTTCACTTTCCACACTGAAAGCAGTGAGGATTTTCGTAGCCTTGGCAATGTTTTGTCCCAGAGTAGGAGCCTGTTATGGTGGGGGTGAAGTGAGTGGCTGGCAGAGCCATTTTTGTTTGAACACTTGTTTAAACAAAGTTTATGGAGGGTGCAGCAGCAACGGCTGCCGGGGCTGGTTGTCAGTTGTTGCAGTAAGTTGTGTTCTTCATGGTGTGGTTCCCTGCTGGCCACCTCACCCAGGGCTCAGGCTGCCTGCAGGGGCTTGCCAGGCTCTTGGCCTGACTCAAAACCTTTCCTTGCTGAAATGAGACTGGTTGAAAATTCCCCTTCTCTACCCCCTGGTTCGTTTTCCTGTCCCAGCCTGGTGTGCTTCATGTTGACCATAAATTTCTTCACCCATTTTTTTTTTTCCTAGCAAATGTGTTCATGGATGATGCGGTCACTTGAGCAAATATTTGTCAGAAGCCCTCTCACCTCCTCTCCTGCTTTGAGCCTTTTGAATGTCTTGCATTGAGGAATATTTTGCAGAAGTTTATTTTTCCTGGCAGTAAATTACAGTGACCTGCGTGAATGAATGGAATGGTAGTAAGGATTATGTCATTTATTTAAATGTCTAGTCCTTCCCTATAGAGAGGCAGAAAAGTAAATAATGAGGTTTTCAAAAGTGATGAGAGGTTTGGGGTGCTGGGTACCCAGTTGATGGCACTCAGAGGACCCTGCTTGTGTCCTGAAAAAAATGAAACCAGAAGTCCAAAAATTACTTTTGCAAGTGACAACCTGCATTTTGGAGTCCCGTGTACTTAGTAATTTTACCCCTCTTTTTTTTCATTTCACTTAAAGAGTTCAAGGGTATAACTGTGAGTCTGTTTGCAAACCTGTGCATGGGAACGTGCACCCTGGGTTGAGTTTAGTGTGAGTCTCTCAAGAGATACAGCACTGGGATTTCAGCCTAAAGGGGGGTTGATGCTGGAGTGCTCAGCCATTGCTGTGTGGCTGGAGGCTTGCAGTGATTGTGGAGCATAAAATTGCTGAAGCAGTAAATTAAGGCTGGCCAGAAGGGGAAACTCTGACAGTTTTTCTAGTTGAGGCAGTTCTACAGAGTTAACTTTATGCCCTTTTTTCTGTTTTCATATGAATTTTCAGTTCCCACAGGGTTGTGGAGAGTTATGAATGTTTGTTTAGAGGCAATTGCGTAGATGTAGACCGCATCTTAACAAACTTCAGGTCGTAATTTTAGGTCAAGTTCTGTGTAGAAAACTGTCAGTTGAAAGCCTCTGAAATTACTTTTCCTATATGGTTTAACTGGTTCCAGAGCTGATTAAGTGTAAGTAATAGCAAGTGGTATTAAACATGGTAACGTATTACACTAACATGACCATCTGACTATATGGTGTAATGTAGAGAACCCTCTGATTATGTCACAGAGTTGGGAGGTATCCCAACAAAAATCGTGCCAAATAGTGACACAATGCTAGTTAGGAATATGCCAATAACTTTCCAAACCTTGAACTCTTTTGACAATTAAAAGCCTGGAGCCAGCAGGGCTGAGAAGTTTTCAGTCAGAATGTAGGTGTGAAGTATTCTCATTTCTACCTTGTAATTACTTGCAAGAACTCTTTAAGAGTCAGCTCAGATGGTCTTGCTCAAATTTACAGACCTGGCAAAACCCTTACACTGATGGTTTGGTTTTTTTTTTTAGAGTGGAAGTAGAAAATACGGAAGAAAAAAAGCAACAAGTCATTGGCAGCCTCTCTATTGCACAGGATACTTGTGCACAGTGACTCTGTTAGCAGGGAATGGCCCATTCAAGTTGGCCAGGATGTTCTGTGCTGGGCAAAGTTATTCTTTAAATGTTTGGGATACCCCAGTCAATGCCTTTTCCTCCCTCCTCCATTTCCAAGCGGGGATTGAAGCAGGGCTTTGCTCAGGGACTCAGATGTGTTAGGTTGCAGTAGTGGCAAATGGTGGTGATACAGAACTCCACTAGGATGCTGGGAAAGGGAGATGAGTCGATTTTAGCTTTTTATTAGAGCAGTACCCAGAGGCTTCAATTAATATTGGATACTTATTGTCCAGGGCAGCGTGCCAGCACACAGTAATTGCTTACCAGAGAAATACAGCAAGGCCAGGAGAGGGAAATGTCATTGTCCATTTTAGAGATGAAAACCCGAGCTGTGGAGTGATGAAATTTCTTGCCCTGGGTCACACAGGAAGCTGGTGACAGAGCCAAGAAGCAAAGCTGGTCTTTGAATCCTAATCCAGTACCTTAATTAAAAGAATGTTCTTTCCCTTCTACAGTTGAGCCCATCAGCTGGTTTTTTACATGCAGCTGAAGTGCCTTTTCTCCTCCTTTGTATTCAACACTAGGTAGAAACTTGGGTTTTTATGGTAAGCTGACTAATAGACTAACTCCATTCTCATTAAACGTACATAAAGTCGTGCAGTCTTGAGGGAGAAGGAATGAAAACGATGTGGTTTTCACTTATGAGTTGTATTGTAGTGAATCCGGGTTGTAGGAAGCAACGTGGGAATGCAGCCACTGAGACTTGTATATAATTAGATCACTCTTGGATTGCAATTATTGCTGGAGTACAATTTCAGCAGCGGTGGCTGTTTGAGCATGGAGGAGCTAATTGAATTTGGGTTTTCACGGCAGAAGAAAAGAAGGTTACTCTTTGAGCAGCCCTGGTCCAGGTAGCCATTTCTGCCCTATTTAACGCTGTCAGCTGGGGAGACAAAGGATGGTTTGGTTTCAGGTGAGGTTTGCCACGTTACCTCATTTACTGGGATTTGTGAGCAGCTGCTAAAGCACAACACCTCTACAAAGAATGTGCAATCTGACCGTGCTGTTTGCTATAAAAATGAACATGTCGCAAATGTATTCCTTTTCAAAAGAAGCCCTTTTGCAGCCAGGTTAGCAGTACTTTGAGCAGTTCCTAATTTGCCTAATAGCCGTGCCTTTGGCTCTCCTTGCTGAGGAGTGAGCTCCAGGGGTGGCAGAGCACCACGCAGCCGTCCCTCAACAGTAATTCCTATTTTCATATAAAACCAGTGTGAGAGTAACTTCTCATCCAGAAAGCATTTTAAATGACTCTCAGTTTAAAGCTTGTGCCTCAGAAATCTCATGTATGGGTGATTTTACTGATGGCTGTGCAGAAAACCACTTTTATTCTGAACTCTTGGTGGTTTTAGAGGGCTATGGGATGAATTTTATTCTCAGTTTTTTTATGGCACACTGTTAAAAATGTTATTAAACTGGAATCGACATTTTGCTGTTGGTACTTCGCTGTTTATGTTTCCCTTTGTTTAGACAGAAGGAGAAACTTCTGCTTTTGTTTCTAGTCAAGTTTTATTTTTGGACTTTCATGTGCTCTCACAGTCTCTAGCAGCGAACATGGCATGAGCACATATATATTTTTTTTTAAGGACATGTTTCCATTTTGTCATTCCCAAATTCATAAAAACATACGTATAGTTGTTTTGCTTTTTGCTGAGGCTTGTTGAAGTAAGGTTCAGAATTAGTTTGACTTAAGTGTAAGTTCTTCCCTTACTTTCCAAAGAACTGTTTTCAGGATTCGGGTTACATACGAAAAAGGAACTGACACCAATTCAATAACATGCCTTGGGTGTTGCATCATTAATGTCTGGCAGGAGTTAAGGGCAGGTATTAGAACCAAGCCTAAACTTGCGTTTCTGGCAGATGTTCCCCTGGTTGTTGACTGGCTCTTTACAGGGACAAGCTTTGGCTTGATATCTTCACCCCGGCGCTCGCGGCGTGGGGCGTGATGAGGCAGGGACAGAAAGGAATCCAGGCTGATGCCTGCCCTCAGGTATCTGCTCAGGCTGAGAGGGAAGATGCTTTCATTTAACGTGCTGATAAGCCCAGAGTGTGGACTTTACACCTGGCACCAGGCTCTTGGCAAGGTGCGTGCATCGCAGGAGGAATTAGGCAAATTGTTTAGCGCTGGGGGCTGTGTGGTTTGCTCCCGAAAACAAAGCCCACACTGTGATGGTTCAGCTCAGGGAAAATGAAAGCTTATGGGTTTTCTCCCCCGGCTTCCTTAATAAGGTAAAAATATTCCAACCCTTTAGTTTTATAGCATTAAAGCTTCTGATTTCATTGGAGTAGTCTGGCTAAATTACATTTTATGGACAAATGCTGGTGTCATTACTTCATCTGCTGGGTGAACAGTGGATTTGTCATGTTTGGAAGGCTTCCTGCAGAGTCTGCTGGGGAGGACTGGTCTCCCTGTCCCACTTTCTGTCTTATTACAGCCCCAAGGCAGGTATTTCTCTTCCTTTGGATGAGTGATGAACAGGATATTGTTTCAGATCTGTTATTATAATTTTTAATCATGCCTTCTAACTTGTGCAGTATCCTACTCGCAGAAGTGCGAGTAAGAATTTGCAGGAGCTGTCTGAAGATGCAAATACAAGGCTGTTGCCTTGTTAATGTGCAATTGGCACATGTCTGTGCCTAATAAGGGGGGATTTCTGACCTGATCCAAGCTTTTCTAGCAGCTTTATTAGTGAAAAAATGGCAGTGTAATTGGCAGTAAATTGGTAAAGCGATGTCTTCTTGAACATTTAAAAAAAAGCCTAAAAAATTATTATAAATATGGAAAAGTTGTAGATGAACTGGGATACAGATTGGATGATGATGACCATATTAAAGGTAAACACAAGGTTTACAGTCCAGGAGAAAAAAAAAACATTAAGGGATGCTGTCAGGGTGAGAAAGGTAAGAGGGTGAGGGATCTGGCAGTACCAAAGCATGGACAAATCAGTAAAATGTAAAATTCTGTGTCTAAAAAAAAACCAGGTTGCACTTCCAACCTTAGTGTTGGTCTCCTCTCCTCTCCCTGCTCTGCAAACCACTGTGTGACCTGACATCCAGAGGTGGCTGTGATTTACAGCTTTCCAGGATTTTAAGCCATTATGTCATCTTTGGATTGCTACTGTTCCTGTGGTGCAGCTTCCACAGCTGCTGTTCCATTTAAATGGAAAAAGGCACATTAAAAATCAGAGTTTGGTAAACACTGTGGAATATTGAACTGTTCTGTAAAATTAAGATACTGAGTTCATTTTTTTCAGAATGCTCTTTGAAAGGTGGCATGAATATGTTAAAATTTTTGACTTTTCATGAAAGTAAAACACTGATACTGCCAGAACTTTAGCTGAGGGAAGAACTCAACATTGCAGTGCATTAGTTGGAATAAAGTCATGTATCATTTTTATAAGGTGCTTATGAAAGTCTAAAATTGTGTATACTTACAGAGATTTTTAATCACCATCACAAATGAGGTGATCAGAAGCATCAGTTGTTCATGTATTCTGCATTTACATGTGAATTTCCATGCATGGATTAGTGTTTACACCTGCAGCACTGTTTCAGCTGTTCAGTTGGATTATGTGCATTGCTGAGCAACATAATTTCATTGCAGCAGTTGGTTTCCTCTGATATTTGTGCACCTTGGGTGTTGGTGAACATACCTACGTCTATATTTGAGTGGATATTCCAGCAAATGGGTTTTACTGCCCCAACTGCTTTTCAGTGACATTTTCTCAGAAAGCAGCTCTGGCACCTGCTGCTCAGCCAGAGGCTGTTGGTGGTGCTCCTGTCTCTGCTTCCTGGGAAGCTGTCCATTTATGCTGAAGGGCAGGAAAATGGGGGTGCAGGAGCGTTGTGGATTGTCCCCAACAGGCAGCTAAGCCCCACACAACTCTTGCTTACTCCTCGCCGTGGGATGGGGGAGATAGTCAGAAGGGCAGAACTGAGACCTCGTGGGTTGAGATAAGAACAGTTTAATAATTTAATGAAAAGGGGAGTAGGGAAAAGAGAGAGAAATAAAACCCGAGAAAGTCAAGTGACACAAATGAAAAACAGTTGCCACCGCTGACCGAGGGATGCTCAGCCAGATCCCGAGCAGCAGCTCCTGGCCAGCTTTCCCCCCTGTTCATACACTGAGTATTTAGTCTGGAATATCTCTTTGGTCAGCTGCGGTCACCTGTCCTGGCTGTGTCCCCCACAAGCTCTGTGTGCCCCCCAGCACCCCCCCTGGCAGGGCAGCACGAGGAGCTAAGTCCTTGGCTGAGTGTCAGAGCTGCTCAGCAACAGCCAAACCCCTCAGTGTGTTCTCAACATTATTCTCATCCTAAATCCAGACAGGGCACTGTACCAGGGCTAGGAAGAAAGTTACCTACCCCAGCCAGAACCAGGACGTGAGCTGTAGAAAGTTTACAGGTCAATTCTGGAGCACCAAGTTGGCGTCCAAGCGTGGCCAGCCTGTGAACGCCGTTGCATCTTGTGAACTTTACTTGGATTTACCCAAATTACTGGAAATATGGTGACAAATGTGTATAATCGGGGTCTTCCCATCAGCAGTCTTCTTCAGCGTCTGGTGCAGTGTTCAGAACAGTGGGCTGTGTGTTGCAGAAGGATGTGGTGCTGATGGAGGGATGTCTCCAAACTTCATCACCAGGGAAGGGAAGCCCAAAGGGGGCTGAGTGAGGGCTGACACAGACGTGTCATGAGGCTGAGCCAGGACTGTCCAGCACTGAAATTCTGGGTGCTGGAGCTTCCTTTCTGCCCTGAGACCTGCACAGGGTAGGCATGGTCAGTCAGCTGCTGGTTGGCTGTGTCTGGCAGGGAGCTGGGGAAGGGTGAATTCCGCAGTGCTTCCAATAATTTCACACCTGCATTGCTCCTTAGAGCAAGTGTGCTGTGTAAGAAAAAGGGGGGAGAGTGTAGAAATGTAAGGAGTGCTTTTAAAGCTTTACATAATCTTTTCCATTTTACTTTGAAGGCAGAGCTGTTTTCAGGAAAGGAGATTTGGCGAATGAGAACCATGTAGTTGGGTCACAATAACAACAGAAATAATAACTCCCCCTGTGTGCTTTATGGCATCACTGGGTGCACTGGTGAGTTATAGCCACTGCAGCTGGGAGAGGACACCATCCCTGTGGGAGGGATGCTGTTTGCCAGGCATGCAGTAAGCCTTTGGCAGAGCCTACTGGAGAGCCCATTCCAGTGGATGCTGGACCCAGCATTGTCTCTGGTTATTACACAGCAGCTGAGTGCTGGGAGCTGTGCACGGTACAAAGGATGATATCTCTGGGTGTAAAAATTAATGCACGCTCTGGAAGCAGCCAGAACAATAAAATTTTACCACTTGTCTGTGAGAAGTCACAAGCTGTTTTTCATACTCTCTTGCAGCCTTTTTCTTTCAGGGGCACACTGAAAAGAATATCGATGAAAATTGTAGCTTCTCATTGTTCTATTTCCCATAATTTTTTCCCACTAAAATAAGGCCTCTCCACCCTTTGTTCAGACATGTATGAAGTATTTGCTTATGCATGCACTGCGTGAGGGATACTGCAAGGGAGCTCCAAGATTAGTGTTGTACAGCTCTTGCTGCTACGACTTTTTCTGCTCCTTGGGGCTGATGAAGCCCACGCTGTCAGCCTGACAATAGGGCTTTGCTTTTAAGGACAAACTGGTCTTAAAACCCTGTTAATAATTTCATGTTTTAAAACAAGAGCATTCGTGTTTCCTGCCTTAGCCCCAGGCTTGCTGGATGTTCCTTTTAATTCCCGGATGTATGTGTGATTTGAAAGGACAGCTTTTAACTAGTTCTGATTCTGATTTTTTTTTTTTGGGTACTGTTTTCACTGACATTAATGGGCTTTGTTTATTTAAGCCAAATTTAAGCCAAATAGATCAGTCTTGCTTGCTGTCTTTTCCCCATCTTGCTGCCATGTGAGGAAGAGGTGTGCAGGTGCACTTCTGCTGTAAAGGTGTGCAAAGATGGATTTTTAGCTAAAATGCAGGTAGGACAGCGAGCTGAAGCTCTTTTGTAGAGCTATCCAAGGAAACAGATGGGATAACATCAGTGGGAGCTTTGCCTGCTTGGGAAACAGTGCCATTACTTAAAATTAGAGGTGAAGGTGGTGAAGCCAAGGACAAAGAGTTTGAATACACGTGCTTAACTTCTGTAAAGATTTGAAAGAGGCACTGCCTCTTCCTTGGCTGGCCTTGGTGAGTGGGAGGGCTTGAGTGTCACAAGGAGGTTGGATGGGGTGGCACAGGCTTTGCTATGGGTACCAAGTGGGTCTGCTTTTGATATATGTGACAAAATTTTAGTGTTTAGCATTACAATTCTTTATTAATAGTGTTCAAATGTTCAGTTTGTTGTGAAAGTACTCAGTGACAGGAGGGATATGTGGAGCCTGGTTCCCTGCTGTCTCGCTCTGTGCTGAGTGCTGGTGCTGCCCACAAACCCGAGCAGAGCTGGGCTGTAGGTCCTGGTTGTTGGCAATGGAGTGAGAGACACAGCAGCAGCAAGAAGTGCCTCAAGTTTGTATCAAAGGCTTCTAAATGAAAGGACGAAGGGAGCTTAGAAAGTGGTGATGGAGGTTGGCCCCAGTCCCTGTGCCAGTTTCACTGGAGCTCCAGCTGCAGCGATGCCCCTTTGAGCTCTTGGCCACTGAAATGACTTCTTCAGGTAGTGTTGGGCCAGTAGGAAATGCTGTACGTGGAGATTCCTGCTGTACTGGAACATGGAGTAGCATGAACATTGGTTGGCTAATGCCTACGGGTTAAAAGACGCCAAAATTTTTAAGGTGTGGAATCAAAGAGCACTGGTGATGCTGGGCTGATCCATGAGCTATTCTGCAAGTCTGCCTGAGAGGCTGCTGTGCTTTATCAAGTGTTCTTGCCAGGGATGGTCTTTATCTCTCACTGTTCCATGACAGTGATGTTAATCCTTCCAGCCTTAAAGCATCTTGTGATTTCGCAGAGTTTAGGAAGAGAGCATCGTCCCTGACTTGCTGTGGCGTGTATAAATTACCCAGGAAGCGATGATTTTGGAGGGGTTTGTATGGATGTCTGTTGAAATAGAACATGACAGTTCAGCAGCACTTCTGAATTGGCCATAAACAACACGCAGAGCTTCACCCTGTGCAGAGACAAACCCAAACTGACGTGCAGCTGGTGGAGGCTGCTCAGCTCCTGGCTCACCGATGTCTGGCGCGTGACATTAATTAGTAGAGGTGTTCTGCCTACACCTGCTTGGTTCTTTCTGATCTTCTGAAAGAGCAGCCAGCACTCAACCTTCCTCCTCCATGCCACGGAGGAAGCAGTGGAGTTAGGAGTGCTCTGCTTCCAGGATTTCAGAGAGCACAGGTTCCCCTAAGCAATGGCTTTGTGCTGGGTAGAGGAAGGGAAGGTTTGGCTTGGCCTGTGTGTAAAGAGCTGCCTTGAAGGAGGAAATTCCTGTGGGGACTGACATCTGTTTGGTTGGACCCCTCCTACGCCACTCCACCTGGGAGTGTGGAGGGCAAGTGTAGCTCCAAACAGGGTCCTTTGTCTGAACT
Source organism: Machaerirhynchus nigripectus (assembly GCA_013397975.1). Lineage (NCBI taxonomy): Eukaryota > Metazoa > Chordata > Aves > Passeriformes > Dicruridae > Machaerirhynchus > Machaerirhynchus nigripectus. Next base: position 300,504 of record VZRQ01009817.1, on the reverse strand, counting down.
CGGATAATGCTGGTTTACAGAGAAACCTGAACTGCAGTTCCTCGTGCTGGAGATGTTCCTGGAACTCGCCTCAGAAAGGCTCTCTAATTCAGAGAGCAGTAATTAATCCAGCCTCTGAGTGCTCATGAACTGGTTTGCAGTTAGTGCAGGTGGGATCTTTCATGAAGGACGTCTCACCTTGTGTTTCTCCTTGCAAACTGGCTGCTTTGCAGTCAGCCAGCACGGGATAGAAACCTGAAAGTCATCACTCACTGAACAGTAAGTGATTGATAATTTTATAATCTTTCTTTTAACGCCTGGCATTTAGCCCACATAGATGGTGACTGGGCACTCATACCCTGTGGCTGGCCCCTTGGCTTTAGTAAATGCTCCCATCCTGTAGCAGGTACCCACATCATCAAAACCAGCATCAGAGCCAATAATAATAGTATGTATGTGTACAGTCTCAACAGGGATGCCAGAAAGGGAGCACAGAGACAGTGGCTCGCACAGAGAGGGAGTTGTTCCCTTGAACTGTGACTGAAATGGTCACTAGTGACACTTCTGAGAGGAAATTACGTTTCAGCTTTAGGGTGTTGCGGGGTGCACTGCAGGAAGCTGGAGCTACACCTGAGAGGTTTCACCTTCCTGCCAGCTCCAGGCAGTGGTTAAGTTGCCTGCGAAGTTACCACAGAACTGCAGTTCCTGATGGAGCAGTTTTGGTAATCCCTTGGGAATGGTTTGGAAGAGGGCACGAGGAGAGGGCTCTGGGTGTCCCAGAGATGGGTGGCACTGCTGGCTTCCCACTCTGTGAGGTCTGCGGGTCCCTTGGTGGCATGAGGGATGTGTCAGGTGGATTCACATCCATCTGTAAAGTGTCTCCCAAGGGAATCCCCAGATGTGATGTGCTGTTAATTGCGGGAGAGAGCCGTGCTCCTCCACCAGCAGTGCTGCTCCCAGAGCCCGGCAGCCTCCTGAGATCTCCTGGGTTAGGTGGATGGCTCAGTGGGAATGGTGGGAAAGTGCTGCTCATGGGTGAAGATGAAACACAGGGGAGAGGAATGTTTCAGTCCAAGCCTGTGATGAAAAGGCTGTGGTTAATTTTTTAAGGCTTGCAAGTCAGTCTTGCAAGTTTTACGATGTAAAGCCAAAGCCAATGCAAGAGGCTGTGATTACAGTCTGGCCTAAAATGCTGTAGGATGCTTTTGAGAACCATAATTTACAGCATAATTAGCATTTTCCAAAGCAACAGATGTTGCAGGATCTGAAGGAAGGTGGTTGGGAGCGGATAGTGGTTCCTCCAAACAGGGTCCAGGCTGCTGCTGAGTATTTCCCAAGTTTGGAGTCAGACAAAATAAGCAGCTAGAGCTGAGGGTGCTGTGCTGACCAGGGCAAGGGAAGAAGAGGGTGTGTGGCAGGTCTGTGTTTTCAGTCAGTACAGTGACAGCTGGAACTACTTCATTTCTCATTCAGTGATGCCTGAGCACACAGAACCTCTACCAGGGGCTGTCGATCCAGACCTGGTGCTCAGAGGCATCATTTGAGAGATCCCTCTGCAGCTTCTCAGTGGCAGCTGTCAGGATGAGTCCTTAGGAGGCAGTAACATTTGGAAACTATTGAAGGCTCTGATAAATGTGTCTAGTTAAAAATTATGGGAAAGAATTGGGTAATTTTTTCTCCCTCTCTTCCCCCGTTAATTGAGGATCTCTCTGTTGTCCCCAGAACTCATGCTTGGTCTTGCATTTGCTATTAAGCTTTTATGTTTCTAGCCCACTCTTGAATCACACATTTGCAAGGAGAGGAAACAAGCACATTCAAAAGGAGAAAATAAAAGTAGTTCTCATTTTCTTTTTTTTTCAATGAATCGGATGCCTTATGCAAAGCCCATTGAATTCCATGTGAGTTTCCCCCCCTGACTTCAATGGGCTTTGGTTCTGGCTTTTAGCTCCCGTGAAAGGTCCTGAACTGTCTGTGCTAGGGTGGTGAGGAGGCTTGGAGAGACAATTCCCAGAGCTCTTCTCAGCCCCTGGCACAGCCAGGTTGCTAAGGAGACTTGGCCTGGCCAGGGTCCTGGAGCTCCCCCCTTCCGGGGTTATTGTCTGCTGTCCCTGCCAAGGCTCTCTGGTGGCAGCAGTGCCACTCTCTCGGCCACAATCCCTCTCCCCTGGCCTCTGACAGCAGCAATTCCTGCCCTACATCTTCCCTCCGCCAGCGTGCCTGGCGAGCAGCCTCCCTTCCCAAGGCTGTTCCGTCCTGCTCTGAGGCTGGAGTGATGGGGTTGTGTCTTCTGGTGTCCCTTGGCCGTGCAGGTTGGGGTTTGGCCCCTGTCCCCCACCTCCGCACCCCAGCATCTTCACCTCACACGGCTGCGTCACTTCCCTCTTTCTCTCCTCTCTCCTTTCCCCTGGCCAGCAAAAAAATTCGGAAATAAATCCAAGGATGGGGAAGAGATGAGGCCCTTTTGTAGGAATCCTCTGCTCAGGGGCTTAAATTCCTTAAAAAGCCAGTTCTCAGGATCCCTTGCAAAGTGTGTAGGCTCCAGTAGTCATTTCCAGTGGCAGGACAGGCTCCCACCATCTCTAGGTGTCCTGCAGTGCTTGGAACTTCCTGGGCAGCTCCTTCCCTTGTGCCAGTTTTTTTTGAATTTGGAATTTTCCAGCCTTTCTGGGTTCTTTGTAGTTTTGTCTCTTGGAGGGAGGTGTTCTGAGGTTTTAATATTAACAGGCTGAAGGAGTTTCCTCTAAGCCTTTTGGGCAAGGTCTCTTTGTCAGTCATCCCTTCAGATAGCGAGTCTGTTTGCCTACAGATAAGTGAGCAGAAATGCCCAAGCCCCGGGCACTTTTATGGTGGTGTAAAATTTAGGTGATTGTGGCCTTGAATATGATGTTCCTCATGTGAGCAATCCATTTTTGTAGAAGATAAATTCCTCAAATGGGGATGATGTTGGTTTTGTGTCTAAAATGCAAGCTGGTGTCTGTCTCTTACGGTGGGATCCAGCACGAAGCATGTTGGGGGTGATTTTCTCTATTACAGCATATGTTTTTGACTTGATTTTGTAACAAATTGTGTCAGCAGTGAGATTGTAACACTGAAATTCCAGTGTTCAGGAAGCAAAGATTTATTTCTCAATATTAATATTCAGTATTAATGAACAAGAGGAATAGTGGAATCAGGCTACAGAGCTATGAGATTTGTTGCCAGCTTGTTTTATGTGGAAATGTTTAAGTAACTAGAGATGTATATGGTCACTACATTTTAGTGGTGATCCTGATTATAATTATTAGATAATGATAAAATCACTTTCACCAGCCTTAAAGATTTTTTTTAAGGCAACTTTGACTCCTTTGCTGGTGTTCAGTAAGAAGGAACATGCTGTTTCCATCTAATATTAGTGCAGTCAGTTGTTTGAGTGATGATATCTGCTTACAAATGTACAGCTTGTATTTTAAATGCCGAATAGTGATGTGAGATTTATGAATATGGCTTTGACAGTACCTGTGCTTAACAGAGTCCTTAGATGTGTGTGGGTTTGCAGAGAAGTAGGATAACTTCAGGATGTTTTTGGCGAACATCCTAAAATGAGTATTTCCAAGAAAAAGTGCTGTACAAAATTAAAGTTGGTCATTGGTAATTAGTGGCAGTTTCTTCGTAGTTATTTTCCCCAATCCTGAGTGTATTTTGTCTGGTCCTTGGACCCCAGGTTTGCCATGAAGCCCTGCTGGATTTGTGTGGTGATGGTTTTGTTCTCCTGTGCTGTTTGCCTGTGTGGGCACGGGAATGCTCCCCCTGCTGAAGTGGAGGCGTTGGTGAACACTAATCCATGTGTGGGAGGGCAACCAAAGTTTATTTTTAACAGATTTGCCTTTAGAGAAGAAATTTCACAAATGGCCGTACATACATACCCATCCATATGCACACGCTTTAAATTTTTAAAAAATTTAATTGGGTACCAAGAGTGTGAGAACTCTGCTTTTATTCCTCTGCTCTGCCTCCTCTTTTTTTGGTAGAGGAAATGCTTGACAGTCATCAATAAAATCATTGATGGCTATCGGGATGAACTAAACACATTTCGTGTGTGGATGCTGGCATAGTAGGAACTTTTCCAAGATGTTTCAGGCCTCATTCTCTGGTTTGTTAAAGGGCAGAGAATAAGGTCACAAAGGAAATCAAACCCTGATGTGGAGAAATGAAACATGAGGCCTACTGACTTCTAAAAAACATTTTAAATAACATTCTCTAAGGTTTCATTTTATACCGAAGGCAGCTGTAATAAGTTTTGGAAGATGGTGTAAGGTTTCTATTAAAGAGAGATTTTTGCTTGCTGTTTTTCTACCCAAATGAAGGAATGAGGGGGAGATGGAATTAGAGCTTATTTAGTATAAGGTGAGAAACTAAAAGTTCTCTCCAGAACTGTAAAATAATAATTTCTATGTTCTAATGCAATTTACAAATTAAAAAATATGAAACTGTTCCTAGATCTTCGAAAATGACACACATAGCCATGGAATAATTTAGTAACTGCAACGCAAATGCACTTTTGCCACAAGTAAAATAAGACTGCTGCTTTGTAGTATGCTGCCAGCATAGCCTCAGTGAATAAATTCCCAGTAGATGTTTGCTGCATGCCAAATATATTGGACTGTATAAAAGATCCCATTGTTCAATGGCATCATTATTTGCTATTATACTCACAATGTTTGCTTGTGAAACAATTTATTGGAGACCAGTATGTTTAAGAAGGAACGCTTGGTTTGAAATTCAGCTGATTTGGCTCGTAATGTCAGAGCTTTTAGAGTATATAGCCTCTAAAAATAAATATTTAGGTCTGCTGTTTTTTACTTATCTTTGAAAGAATTCCTGGAGCAGGGGAGAATGGGGAGCTGAGGCTGGGGATGGGCAGTGAGCATTTCACTTCTGATTCATAGAATTGTTTAGGTTGGAAAAGCCCCTCTAAAATCAAATCACCCAGCACTGCCAAGGCCACCACTAAACCACATCCCCAGGTGTCACATCTACACACATGACTTTTAGATGCCCTCCCTGGGCAGCCTGTTCCAAGGCTTCACAACCCTTTTGGTGAAGGAATTTTCCTTGATATCCAAGCTAAACCTCCCCTGGCACAACCTGAGGCCATTTCCTCTTATCCTGTCACTTGTCACCTGTGAGAAGAGCTTGACTCCCAGCTGGCTAAAACCTCCTGTCAGGGAGTTGTAGAGAGTGAGAAGGTCCCTCCTGAACCTCTTTTTCTCTGGGCTAAACAGCTCCAATTCCCTCAGCTGCTCCCCATGAGAGGTTGACTGAAAATGTGTGATAAATGCTTATGCAAGGGCATAGATTAGAAGCTGAATTGGCTCACATTGAACACACTTCAGTTTTCCGGAGAACTCTGTATTTCCCCGTGTCTTGGTGAGAATAAGAATGAATCAGTGTTTCTGCTGCTGTGTCTGGGTGAAGCAGAGAGCACTGGTGGTGGTGGTGGCACTGATTTGGGCATTTTAGGAGGTCGAGCTGCCGGGTTTGTGCATCCTGCACGTGGAGTTTCAGTGCTGAGGCTTCTGCTGCTACTTTTGAGGAATTCCCTTTGGTTTATTTTAACACGTTTTAAAAACTAATCAATAGTATTTCTTCTTAATGTGTGGAGGTTTAGTCGAATCAAGATGTTTTAGAACTCCGAGGTGGCTTTATTACGGTAGCTTAAAAAAAAAAACCAAAAGGAGATATTTTACCTAATTGGGGCTGAGTTAAACTATGGAAAATGAGTAAAGTGTTTAAGCAGGGTTCCTCCCCTCCCCCCAAATGGCTATTCTTTAAATTACAAGTGTAGTGCTCAAGCCATCTCCTTTGAACTGCAGGTTTTGTTACACGTTTTGGCTGCAGTGTTATTTCGGAGGAGTCAGCCAACAGGCTTACAGGGCTTTTTGGCTGGGGTTCACTTACAGTTTTCTTGGCAGCCCTGCTTATTTATGCATCTTTATTTTTCTCTCTCTCTCCCTCTCTCTCTCTCTCTCAATCTCTCTCCCTCCTTCTCTCCTTGTCTCCCGTTCCGTGCCGGGGCAGAGCGCTCCCCGCACCGGCCCATCCTCCAGGCCGGGCTCCCTGCGAACGCCTCCGCCGTGGTCGGAGGGGACGTCGAGTTCGTCTGCAAAGTCTACAGCGATGCCCAGCCTCACATCCAGTGGATAAAGCACGTGGAGAAGAATGGCAGTAAATACGGGCCAGATGGGCTGCCTTATCTCCAGGTTTTAAAGGTGAGGCTTCACAGATGCCGGCAGTGGTGATGCCTTCTTTAGAGCGTGGCATTTATTTGGTGTAAATCCAAGGATTTAGAGTTCTGCACGTCTTTTGAAAGTGGAGATGTTTATGTTACAAATGAAATGATGAGTTAGATAAACATTTGCTTGTCTAAATGCTAATTGTGCAGCTTATAGATGTCGTTTTGCTCCTTTTTGCTTCCATAAAAAGTCCTTTATCTCCAAATGTTTCGGGCATGACTCATTCAGAAAAAAATTGAAAATCCTCCTAAAGAGCATCACTGACATTTTTGTATGGGTAGAAAGCATCCAAAACATACCTGGGACAATCTACTCCATTTCTTTCGTGTTTCTTCAGCCTCTGGATTTCAAAGTAACCCGGCATCTGCTGCCAAAAGCTTGCTGGAGGACTGGGTTGTCTGGATGCTGAGCCTGCAGAGGTGTCTGGTTTTGAGCAGTGTATTGATAGTGTCATTCCCGCCAGCAGGCGTTTGGAGCGAGCCTGACCAGGGAAACTGAAGTTTTCCAAGCTGGGTGGCGTTGCCAAAACTCAGTGTGCTGGCAGGCAGGACAGCCAGCTCTGTCCCTGCTTGTCCCATGCAGTACCTGCCTAGGTGGTTTTTTTTCCCCACCCCATGCTGCTGTTTTCTAACTCCTCGTGTTATGCTTCGGAAGTAAGAAAACCAAACAACGACAACCAAAAGGAAAAAAAACCAAAATTCCAACCCCAAACCCTTCAATGTTTAGAGGCTGATGTGGAATGTTCTGGTGACGTGTTGGTGGTGGGACCGTAGACAGATTGGTGTCCATTCTGGGCAGCAGTGACGTTGTTCTCCTGTGTTATTGGTCTATTCTAGCACTCGGGGATAAATAGTTCCAATGCTGAAGTGCTGACACTGTACAATGTGACAGAGGCGGACGCTGGAGAATATATTTGTAAGGTCTCCAATTATATAGGGGAGGCCAACCAGTCTGCCTGGCTCTCTGTTCTGCCAAGCGTACAAGGTAACAATGTTTTTTAAAGCAAGCTGGAAAAAATGGTGCTTTGGGAGACTGCAGGCAGCTTGTAGGATACTCTCTGGCCTTGGTGGTATATGTGTAATCCTCCTTCGGTGATGCAGCTGGTGTTGCACCAGCAGCCATGGAAAAATTCCCACAATATTTCTCTCTGTGCACCAGAAGCACTGCTTTGGTTTCTGATGCTGATCTTTATTCTCTCTTTGGTGTCTTTGTGTCTGCGTGTGTGTGTGTGTGTCCAGTTTTGCTGTTAATTCTGGATGCTCTGCAGTTCACACGGAGGGTACTCACTGAATAATGTAATTACAGCCTCATTGTGTGTATTTATATATACACACAGGCGTGTATGCATATGGCCTGCTCACATAAGTGCCCACTGGAGCGTAAGGCAGGTCAGTTTAGTCACTTGTAACTTCCCACCTGTGACTGTGCAGGTGGGAGGGTTTTTCCAGGTGTTACTCACCCGTTACTAACTGGTTTTTACTCAGCAGTTAACAGTAAAGACTGGCAACCCTGTGACTACTGCCCACAACTAAATTTACCTCAAAATGGCCCAATAAAAAGCTATTTATTCCCTCATTGGGTATTTCAAAGTAAAATTTTTGAATGGAACAGAGATCAAAAGCAACAAATATTAATTTTTCAAAACCTCTGTCACTGAGACCTTGATGCTGATGCCCTGATGTGCCCATCTTGGGACAAGTGGGAAATTCCAGGCCTAAGATTTTCTCCATTTGTTTGAATTCGTATAATCACTGATACTTGGTTGGGTGCACAATGTCAAGACAGCAAGTCTGGAAGATGACTAATAAAAAAACCCAAAACTTGCAGGGTTTTTTTTTTTCCTATGTCTTTAAGATGTAGAAAAATATATTTTATTTCCATTTCCTGGTTCTCAAACATTTGGAGTCTTTTCTCTCCTACCTGTGAGAGCCACAGCTGAACAAGATCTCTGATTTTTGAGCAAGACCTTGGACACTTTCCACACCACCAAATATTTCCAGACTTTGGATTAAAACGAGAGCACAATGTACAATAGCAGTTACTAGAAAAAAGTGTAGTGCAGTGGGTGATGCAAGGATCATACACAGCCACTAAACTGTGTTTTGGAGCAGAATTCACACCTTTTTTTATCATTTTAGAGTGTGCTTTTGGGGTAAATTCTTTCCTCTGAAACAGGTATCTACACGTGAAGGATCCCACGTTCTGTCCTACTTCGCTTTCTCTTTGTTTTTCTTTCAACTCTCTTGTGTTAAAAAAGAAGGAAAAAAAAAAAAAAGCAAAAAGCTCTGTGGGTGAATTTTTCCATGCCTTTTGATTGCATGCATGTTTAGGTGGTGAGTTTAGGTCTGGTGAAGGGTGTTGATTACTTTCTGAGGTGAGCTGGGACCTGTTGGTAAACGCCTTTTGGACGAGGGATTGTGGATGGGGAAGGAGCTTTGCATCTCTCCGCCTCTGCCTTTACCAAGTGCAAAGCCCCGTGGCTCCACCTCCCTATCCACAAAAATTCTCCCAGTGTCTAGCTTTTTCTCTTGCTTCCCTCTTGTTTTTTTTTAGGCTGCCGGTGTTAACACTACGGACAAAGAAATTGAGGTTCTCTATATACGGAATGTAACTTTTGAGGATGCTGGGGAGTATACATGCTTGGCGGGTAATTCTATTGGGATATCCTTTCACACTGCATGGTTGACAGTTCTGCCAGGTATACACTGCTCTCTTTCTGTGGTTTTTCCTCTTTCCCCCCCTCCCCCCTTGTTGATTGCTGCAGAATTAGCACAGCTTCTGTCTGAAAAAAAAGGACTTTTACAATGATTTTGGTTTTTTAAGAGCAGTTGTCTCAAGCCAGTGAGTTGTTCCGTCATCTATTTGCAACTCCAGAAACCTAACAACAACAATAAAAAAGGGAGGGGAGTGTGTGGCTATTGCACTTTACTGAAATATTTTTACATTATCAGAAATGCTAAGGAGCTGCATTTCCTTAGCACTTCAGTGAGACAACTGAAAATCAGGCCCGTAAATCATTGTAAACTTTTTGAGAGGATGAAATTCAGTTCATTACAAAGTTTGGAACTCATTTGGCCACCGTTATGTACTGACTCATTAAAATACCTGAGCTATTCAGTGCACTTCAATTCACTTTTACCTATCATGCAAATCTCTCATGGAAATTCCAGTTTCGATGCCAGAGGATCGTGTACAGAAGCAGTGCCTTCCATATCTTGGGAATCGGCTCCGTGCATCTTTAAACATTGCATGCTCTAAGGAAACAAGTAGTCATTTGCTTTTACTGCAAAGCATGTCTTGCTGTTCTGGGGTTGATGATGTTTCTGTCCTTAAAAGAAACAAACATCAATGTGCTTTATTGCCTGAAAATTGTTATCAGCTGTTAGAAGACGTAACCGTAGTTGGTTTTGACATTAGTCAAATTCTCTCATTTATAACTGTTGGCAGCTGCCTCAGGAGTTCCTTTGGAAAAAACATGAACCACCTGAGGTTTGCTGGGTCATCTTGTGCTTAACATTTATTAATTGTTAATCCTGAGTAAGAGGTACAAAACCTGCATGTGCGTATTGCTGAGGTTCGCAATTTAAAAAAAATATATTGCTGAGGGTGGGAGTTAAACGTTCCCACTGTCTGCAGATAGTTTCTTACCTTTTATTAAAATACACTGAACATTTAATACATTAAATACATTGAACAAGGCATCTTTATTCCACCTCACTCTGAACTGAACCCCGAGCCTGCGAGGTGTCACCAAGCAGGCAGAGCAGTGCTTGTGTAGAGCTTGCTTCTGCTGGCAGTGTTTGCATTCTGCAAGTGCTTGAACAGCATTTCTTGGGGTTTTTTTTAAACCAATTTTCTTGAACAAAGTATTTTTATAAGCCTGGGAAGGCACAAGAAAATTTCGGCTTGAAACGTGCATTGCTTGCGGAGTGACCGCTGATGGCTGTGGAATGCTGTTGATCCGGGGGTTGAATCCCAGATAAGGGATTAGGGACACTGTTTGCACATGGAACTGCCTTGGAGATAGCGTCAAAATGGTTTCAGTCAGGGTGACAGCTCTGTAGAACCGCTCCCTCCAAAATCTAATCTCATAGACCAGTAACCACTGATGAGGTTACTTGAAAGAGCACAGTCCTCACAGAAGAGGGCTCGTTAATTAACGTGTTGCTAGCAATTCGTTTTTCACTTCAGTTATGCTTTTGAATCCAGCACTGGGCTCCTCAAAGGACCTCAGGGGAGTTGGGCACCCAGCATGAAGCACAGCTGGTGAAGCAGCTGGACAGCCACGTCCTTGAAACCCCTAATATAGACATGATGGGGGACTGGTTCATCCTCCCTTCCCTCTGTATTTTGAGATCCTGCTGAAAATTTTGAAGAAACAGGCAGACTCAAGCAGATTCAAGCCCAAACATTTATTTGCAAATTTAGACACTCCTTTCAGGCTAGCTAATTTGCTTTTATCTTAAGATGTGTTTTGGTGGGGTTCACGGGAATTACTTTTAAAGAATTGCTTTTAAAGTTTAACTCAAGTAACAAAAGGAACCTGAGCCTAGTTTGAACAGTGTTTCCTACCCCCTAAAATTATCCTTGTTCATGCAATATCTCAATGCCTATGTATGTACCTACCCAGGCAGACACGTGTGTATGTTTGTGTAGGTATACACAGATGCACAAGCTCACACTCGGTGCAAACTGAGAAGTCAAAGCAGTGATCTGGAAAAAAGAATTACTCTCAGATTGCAAGATGGCCTAAACATTCAGTGTTCTGAATATCACCCAAGAATTGATTCTATTTCACCATTACTCGCTCCGAGTGCTGTGCCGAACGATGCCCGTTCTGTGTGCTAACCCTGTGGCATGATTGTTCCCTCCTCAAACCTTCCCGTCCAGCTCCTGAGAAAGAAAAGGAATACCCAGCCTCTCCAGACTACGTGGAAATAGCAATTTACTGCATAGGGGTGTTCCTGATTGCCTGCATGGTGCTGACAGTGATCCTGTGCCGCATGAAGAACACCACCAAGAAGCCGGACTTCAGCAGCCAGCCCGCTGTCCACAAGCTGACCAAGCGAATCCCCCTGCGCAGACAGGTAACAGAAAGTAGATAAAGAGTTTCAAAAACCTTTCTTACCCAAACTGCTAAGCCAGCACGTCCTTCTGCTGAGAGCTTTGGAAAGGGGGATGAATAAGTGAATTAATAAATCAGTGATACTGAATTGTGGTAGGGGTGGGATGGAGAGAACATCTTAGCACAGCGATGTGTGCCTCAAGGAAGTCAGGGTAGGGCTGTTAGGGAGGGGAGAGATGTGAGAACTGAAATATGTTCTGTATTAGCAGGCTGTAGATGGGGGGGGGGAAAAATGTATTTCAAGTATTTTGGGGCTTGATCCCACAGCTTGTCGGAGTCAATGGAAAAAGTGTTACTGACTTAATGGGCTTTGGAAGAGAATCCTATTTAATTGTGTATTTATGATGTTTCTAAGGTGATTATTATTGTGGTAACTGGGTACCAGATATAGAGAGGTATTTTTCAGGAAGACACTTGAAGACCAAGGGGAGGGAGTTTGTTAGCCAGGCATCCAGAGAACACCCCAAAATAGAAAAAAAGCTGTAATAAAGTAAAAATAGGGGAGATACTATATCAGATCTTGGACAGCTTGATTAAGATAAAGATGCTTTTGAGCAAGGAACAAAAGCAAGTGCCAGATTTAAAAGGCACACGACAGCATCACATGAAATGTACTTTACAATTGTTTGTGGCTAGAAATGAGCATTTCTGGAGAGGGCAATGCCACGAGCAGCAAACCAGTTGAACAAGTAACAGGACTTTGGCTTTATCACAGGGGCCACCACTTGCCAAAACAGCCTCCATTCCCACATACTGTCCTCTCCTGAAAGACTTCGGGTTTTTTTAGAAGCTGGAGTTTAATAGGTTTTCATTTTCTTGCAGTAGGTCTTGAGGGCAGACCTCTGCACCCACCAGGTCCACCCCCAGGTTTCAGCCCTGCAGGATGGGGGATGTTGGGATCTGTGGCTGTGGTTCACCTCAGCAGCCACAAAAACTCTATCTAGGGAGGTTGGATCCAGGCTCTGGCCAGGGAATTGGGATGTGAGAGTTCACTTTGTGTCCATCTGCACCATGAGTAAGTGGTGCAGGAGTTCTGCAGATCCGTTTTTACAGCCTGCCCAGAATATAGTCCCTGTCAGAGTAATACATGTTCCTTAAAAATGGTTCTTCGGTGTGGGTAAGTGTTGTGGGCACACAGAGTGGGAGATTTTGAACGGCATTACTTTTTTCTGAACCCTTGTTTCATGGTTTCTGAATTTCCTTGGTTAAAAATACCAGGGAGTGGGAATGCTTTAGCCATCTTCCTCTGAATTCGGTATTTTTCAGAATCTTGAGGTGGGGCACCTGAACTTTTTTTTCAATCTGAAAAATGTTTGGTTTGTCTTATGAGCAAAAATGTTAATTCTTATTTTTTCTGACTTTCTTTGCTACTTTAGGTTGTTTATTTCAGGGGGTTTTTTTGGTAATCTTATGATTGTACTTGTTTGCTTGAGTATCACTGGGAAGAAGAGGGGCTTTTCACTCTGGGTGTGTCAGAAAGAGTGATGAGAAGCCCTCAGCTCAATTCACACATCTCTGGCTAGAAATCTGTGAAGCTTTCCGGACAAAGAAGGCTTTTCAGATGTTGTATGCTTAGCCAGAGAGAGAGATAGATATCAGCTGCTTAGATAGGAAACATTTATTCGATTTCTGCCTGAATATAAAAGCCTGATGACTCAGAGATAAGTTGATGGCATGAAAAATACCTAGGGTTTGGTGTGAGCTCAGTTGTGTCAGCTGGAAATGGTTCCTCAGGGAGAAGAGTGTTATTTCATTGTGTGTGACAGCAGTGCCAACCACTGCCCTCAGCTTAGCTATTTATCATTAAATGATGCAATATGGACCTTCTCCAAGGCTATTGTTTTTCACAGAGGAAAAAAACTGTCTTACAACATGTTTGTCACGTTGTGCTTTATCAATTTATTTCAGGGTTTTTACCTTTTTTTAGCTGAAACGGCATTTTGCTTTTAAAAGTGGGAATAAATTTTTTTGAAAAACGATTTATATTTGAAAGTGCAAACACTGTTTCAACCCCTAAGCAAAAATCCCACTACTCCCAATTGTTCCTGGTACTGTTTAGTTAGCAGCAGTTGCTCATTGAAGGGCTCTCTGCTTTTGTGTCTGCATGGAAGAAAATGTAACTACTGTAAGCATTGCCTGAAATCTGAGTTTCTGGTTTGATGATTTCACTGGTCAGCTTGCAGAGGCAGGATGAGACAAGAAGTACCTGAAGACTTGCTCGTGAATATTCCTTGATTTTTCAGTGATCATCTCCTTGGTGCTGAGGCTGCAGCAGCTCTTTGTTTCTGCATCTTTTAAAGCTGGTTTTGGATTTCAGGGCTGTTGTCACAAGTGAAGAATTGAAAAACAATCCAGATGTTTAATGGGTGTGTGTTTCTGGATTGTTCAACCCTGTTTCATTGTGCCACCAAGCTTACTTTGTTTGAGTTTATTTGTATTTCAGGGGATCATATTTAAACTTGGTGGGGTTTTGTCACTAAACCTTTCTTTATCTGTGGATCACAGGAGGCTCTCCCTTTGTGCTGGGTGTGGGAGGGATGGAGTGGCTGAGGTGGGAGGAGGGGAGAGAGCGAGCAGGGGAGATGCTCGTGGCAGGTAGGCTGTGAGAACGGGGCAGGGATCCAGGGCTGGGCGATGGGATTTGATGGGATTCCAGAGAAATGTGGATTGGGAAATTCTTGATACCGTTTTCAAAGCTCTTCTGCTGCTGGGTCAGGGTCCCTGAGGATCTGGGCTGGAGAATAATGCTGGTTCACAGAGAGATATTTGCACGACTCTGATGCCATCTTGTCTGAGTGGGAGAAGAGTCGTGCTGAGTAACAGATGGTTTGGTTTGGATCCCCCTGCACCGTTTAGCCTGAGCTGCTGCAGGGTTTTATCGTTCCCCGCGTGCAGGCGTGCTTTCCCTGCCAAAGTGCCGCTCTTCTCGCCTTCGCGGGAAGGGTCGAGATGAAGTCAGGAATTGCCAGTTCCCATCCCCTACAATCCTCATCCTCAGCAGGACCTGGTACTCGGTGTTCAGGTTTTTCCAGGGAAATCCAGCAGGCAGCTCCTCTTTTCATCAAAGCAGTTCAAGTGTTATCCATGGCCTGCGCGGAGGTACCAGCTTGAGAGGGAGGGGGTGAAGAATTTGTAGGATTGAGCCTCACAGGCTGATTTGCAGGAGAGGCTTTAAGTGACAGGGCCACTGAACCAAAAGGTAAAGAGTAGCCTTCTATAAGACGTACAACTATTTTGTAGAACCTTTATTTGAACAAATAAATTATAATTGAAACAGACAGAAAGACAGTCCCTTCTCTTGTGACTTGCTCAAAGTCAAGTACAAATGTTTGTCATCACTAGAGGTGTTTGTTAGGGCTGTCACAGTCAATCTGTCAGATTTGGACCCCCTCAATGTGCACGTGTCTTAAGTAGGAAGGAATGATTTTTTTATGCTTAGTATTTAAAATACACAGCCATTAATTTATGTCTGTTGTTGCTGTTGAGTCTAATCCTTCATAAAGAGACAGTGGGTGTATTTGTGATGAACAAGGACTGATTGGTTTAAAGTAAGGCTTGAGCTCAGCCAGCAAATTAGTTCGGAATGACAGTTCAATAATTCAGAATGCTGATGGCAGCTGGAATGTGAAAAAATGAAAACTGATCAGGAAAAAGGAAAGTAATGTAGTATTTCATGTAATATTGAGCAGTAAAATGATAATTTTTTTAGAAGAATAGACAATGAAATGCAAAGATTAATATACAACTGTCAGTAGGCTATTGTTGAATGGAATTCAGCTTAAGTATTTATTTTATTTTTGCTTTATCCTTGGATTTCTCTATATGGAAACCACATAGTCTTGTCTAGTAGTACTCACTAGATATTATTTTGTGTGTAAGTGTTTCCAAATGAGTGCTTTTCATGGAGGGGTGGTGCATGTGTTTTAAATGTCAGTACTTAACATTAGGATTACTCAGCTTTGTGTAGTGCATTTAACCTTGTATTTTCCTGGACGTGGTCACTCAGATGGGCTGTTTCTACCAGCAGCTAACAGCATTATTTACTAATTATAATATAAAAATATGCATATGATTTCAAATTAACTTTTACAGCAGAGCCTTCAAAAAGGCTGACAGTTATAGGAAATCACTGCATGGCTGCTAAAATGTCCCAGCATGAGTGCCACAACTGACAGATCCAGGCTCCAGGACATGGTATGAATTATCAGTGGAGGAAAACACCCTTCATAATCACTTACAGACAATTACACACTGCTCTGCAGCTGATTTTGCCACATGGCATTTAAAGATTCCAGCAAAGATTTGTTTGTTTTCAATGCTCCGCTGCTTAGAAATGCTTGTAAAGCATTAACCGAGAGCTGATTAAACAGAGCGTTGGCCAGAGGAAGAATATGAAGTTAAAATGGGGATATAATCATGCATTGATGCAGGAGGTTTGGATGCAGTGGGCTTTTCTCCTTCTGGAGCGCAGATATGGAGCTGAAGGTCTGTCTGAGGCTGGTGCTGTTCTCACCTCTGGCCTGCTGAAAGCACAAAGGAAGCACACAAGGAATATTTTCTGGTGGAGCTCTGCCTTCCTGTTGAGGTTAACGTGGACCATAATTGTGCTTTCAGTGCTCTGCTCAATTCAAGATGTCTTCGGCCATTTTTTCCTTTAATTAAATACTCAAAATTCCTCCCTAGTGCAGTGTCATCACTTAAAACAGGGTGTCAGCACACTGAGTGGGCCTCCAAGATCTTTAATTCACCTGTATCAGGTGAACCTGTGTGTTGGGGGGTTGGAGAGCAGAGCTCCATGTGGCAAGGTGGAAAAAGGCTTTTTCTGTATGCTGCCACTTGAATGTAGATTAAAGCTGACCATGTCTACTGACCTTGGAATAGGTAGGATTTTCCTCACTCTTTTATAGTGGTGCTCTAAGGCAGTGAAAAAAGATGCTTGAGGGAGGAGATCAAAGGTTAATTCTTTATTATTGCAGGAAAGGTGAAAGGCCATTTTGAAACAGAAAATCTCCCCCAGACACAGGCCAGACTGGGTTGGCTTCATCTTTTCTGGAGCAGATTTTTATAGCCCTTGAGCTCCTGTAACTCCTTGTACTGCTCCAGTTAATCAATCAGGAGAAAATTCCCTGGGAGTAGAGTCCATTTGTCTTCTCCCAGGCACGGAGTAGTTTCTCTGGATTTCTCATCATTCCTGTCCACGTTAATGCACTTTGGTTACCTCCAGCATCTCTGGCCCGTCAGACAGTTCTTCTGTGAAGTAAACATGTGCAGTAGTGTTAAAAGGGAAACTGGCAGAGCCTTTAATCTGCTTTTTTCTATACATTATTGCTATTTAAGCTCTGTGTTTAAAACGCATCACCCGAGTGTTTCAGTTTATTGCAAGTTTATATTTATAGGCTTTAACCACGCTAAGGCTGCTGAATGGTGACTGTAAAAACTACTAGTGAAAAGGTGAAACTTCCAAACAGTGTCTAGTAAAATTATTCTGTTCATGAAAAAAAAACCAAACCAAACAAGACCCCAGAACCCAGAATTCTGGACCATTTCAGATACCTAAGGTACCTAAATTTTGTAGCTTCACTTCCATGCCTTCCTGTCCCTTGACAACAATGGTGGTAGTGGCAAAGACAGGCACGAAAGTAAAGGCAAGGTTAAGCAATGCAGAATATAAGAATCGAGACTTGAATACGGATCTTGGTAGAATGACTGGCAAATAGTAAGTAGATTTTGGAAATATGGAGGAAGTGATCACAGAGTATTGATATATTTGTGGTGAGAGATGAAAAAATGGAAGCCAGAAATAACAGAAAAATGGAATTGAGGAAAGTAGGGCTTGGGGCAGAGGATCTGCCACATTGTTCATGGGGATTTGCTCATTTCTTTTTGCTGAGCTGGTTCATTTCATGAAGCATCATTTTCAAACTGTAACGAAATAATGAAAATGAGCAAAAAACCAAAAAAAGTCAGATCAGATTCCAGCCCTCGTTCTCCTGCTGGCTTTTCCAGCAGGTGAGCTCCCCTCTGCAGGCTGGGCACGGCAGCATCTCTCAGGGCTCCATTCAGTATTCACTCACTGATTTATTTACAGCTCCATAGTCTGCCTTAATAGTACTTTTCTGTTCGTATCCCAAGTGGTCACTGCATTTATTTTCCTAGAGGAATGTGCCAGGTACTTATATTTGCTGAAAGTAAATATTAACATTCATGATGGTGGGATGAATTTTCTTTTTGAATGGTGGCCTTGTGTTTGTGCAGCTTTACTCTCTCATTCCATGGACACCACATCTTGTGTGCAGGAGCTGTTTCTGATACCAGGAAAGGTCTGTCAGCTGCAAATCTGGTTACCAAGATTAATTTTTTGATAGCAACTCTCTACATTTTCTTCCTTGTGAAACCTCTTTCCGCTCTTAATCTCTGGTTTTAGAAAGATGCCTTTTTAAATCTAAGACCTGTGGAACAAAACTGTGGCCTGGTGACATTTTACATAAGCAAACCTGGTGCCAAAGTTGATCTTCATCCAGGTGAGGAGGACGTAGGTGCTCTGGCGCTCCAGGCTTCCAGCTGTGTCCAAGAGAAGAACCTCCTGCTGCCTGGTGAGAGGATGGGTGCCAGTGCTGGCTTTGTGAAACAACCTTCATCCCAGCCTGGCTGCCAGATTTGGGCTTGGCCAGGACGATTGTGGCCTGAAGAGAGAAGGAGGATTCACACTAAGGAAGGGAAGACTGGCAATAGAAGCATTTTTATTTTGTGTTCGTGTTCACTTGAAACTCTGAGGTCAGCAGATGTCAGGCTGCTGCTTGCAGGCTTGAGGGAAGAGCCTTACAGGAGGTTCACACCAAAACAAATTTTGTTACATGGATGGAGTAGCTGCCTCCTCCTTCAAAACATTTGTCATTACGTACCTTTGGTACTCTAAGGGAAATATTGGGGCTGATGAGAAATCACACTCCAAAGTTTCAAAACTGAGTTATTTTTAGGAGCTCTTCACCACATTTCCTGTAGAGTCTTTAGCTAAGAATGCAGTTAATTGAAAACTGAAGTATTGTGATAGCTTTTTGATGCTTTCAATATTGAGTGCTTGGAAAATAGAGAATAATAAAATCATATAGGTTGGAAAAGACTTCTAAGATCGTTGAGTCCAAATGTAAACTCTGCCAAGGCCACTGCTAAACCATGTCCCACTTGCCACATCTGCAAGGTTGGTGACTCCACCACTGCCCTGGGCAGCCTGCTCCAGTGCCTGATTGTCCATCCATTGAAGGAACTGTTCCTAATATCCAATCCAAACCTCCCCTGGAGGCCATTTCCTCTTGTCCTATTGCTTTTTCCTTGGGAGAAGAGGTGGAGCCCCACCTGGCTGTGTGCTGATTTGGGAAGAGAAATTGTGACATGGTCAAGTAGGAGTTGAAGAAGAGAATGTTTTAATCACCTTTGCCTGTGGTATAAGATGCCCACTTGATATCTTAAGAGTAGTGATGTAAATATTGTCATTGATTAAAAAAAAAATCCTAACGTGATAAACAAAAATATCTTCTGAGGGAATGAATTTAAAACTTACATATTTTTTGACCTAGGGGACAGACTGGCAGCAATTAGTCAGTATTGTGCTTACAGGGGAAGCTAAATGTGAGAGCAGAGCACTAGAACCAAGACTGTGGATTCAGCCACTTCCTAATACCATGGTTCTGAGCTGGCTTGGTGTCTGGTACTGGTGGTTTTCAAATTTTGGGCCAAGATTACATCTCCGTCGTTTCTTTTTTTCTTGTTGCACCTCGCATTGCAACCACAGGTGTCGGCCGACTCGAGCTCCTCCATGAACTCCAACACGCCTCTGGTGAGGATCACCACCCGCCTCTCCTCCACTGCTGATGCCCCCATGCTGGCAGGAGTCTCGGAGTACGAGCTGCCAGAAGACCCCAAGTGGGAGTTCCCGAGAGATAAGTACGTACCCTGCTTCCTCTGACGCCACGTCTGCGTGTCTGAATAACCTTCAACGGTTTGGAGACATGAGGAGACATCTCTCCTCATGTCTCCCAGGGCTTCTCTAGTTTAAAGAAAAATCTCAGTTACCTGAAGCTCCTCTGAAGATCACGATTCAATTCAATTATCTGAAATCAGTTTGATTGAATAGAAACGAAATTAGCTCTGCCTGCTGCCCTGATTATATTTTCAGACTTCTTGCAGGTTTTCGGATACCCTGCTGAAATGTAGCTCCTCTCTTAGGAAATGAGTTAGGAAAATTAGGTTTGATCTAGACTGGGAAAAATATCCACATACAAGCACTGTTACAGGGCAATGGAGATTTCCCCAAGCAATACCTCTGAACATTAAACCATGTTTATTGGTCAACTACTTAATTGGCTAATATTTAAAAAACAGGTAATACAATATGTAGGAGATAAAGTCTGTGTCATGCTATTAGACCATCTTTTCTTTCTGTCACGTCTCTGAGTAGGATTTGGTGTTGACTCTGTATTGACATGTATTAATGGAGACGATTGTTTTTAATTTAGAGGAACATTTTGCGTGTTGGGTGCCTGTATGTGCAACTTCTGTGGCTAAAAAGTGTTACGTTTCAAGCAGAGCGTACTGAATTTTGATATATTCAAATTCATGTGGCTACATAAAATTTTCTTCCAAGTCTGTTGACTAACATGCAAAACGAGCTTTTGAATAATCTAATTAAAACTGTAACCATATTGCTTAGAATAAAAAAGACATGCAAAAGAGAAATAATGTTAACACAGGTAGAACCATGATTATTTATCAGAGTTAGTGCTAGCTTTAAGAAGTTTTTAGGTGGCTTTGAGAAAATAACACCTTTTGTCATGGACAGTTGTCTTTGGAAGTTCAGGGTTGTAACTTCTGAACAGGAGAACTGTAGTATTGAGCCTTCTGACAACTGTTCTGGAAATTATTTTATTGATTTAGCTGAAAACTAGAGTAAAAGGCTGTAATTGCCACCTGCAGCATTGTGGCCAACAGTGGGGGCCTGTATATGTGCTCCTGTCAGCCCAGGCCCTGGGGGGATACACGAAATGCGGAAAATTTTAGAGTTGCTAAACATTTAAACCCAGTGTTCAGCACAAATGTAGGTGGAGCAGATTTGCAATGAAAGGAGGCTATTTAGAGGCAGTTTATTAGGCTGGGGGGCAGCAGGCACACAATGAGGGGTTTGTTACTTTGGTCCTAGCAGGGCAATTGCACATAAATTAACCAGTTTCCAATGCAAATGTTTGTTCTCTGCCAAGACCCTAAATTCAGTTTTAGTTCTGGAGAAAACGCAGGATGACCTCAGCATAGCATGTGCTGCCCTTCAGTCTTTGCACCTTTTTAAATTTGCATTTGCTTTAGAAACCAGTCCAAAACAGCTCAAGGAATTCTCACCAAGGCAAAGCCCACATGTGACAGAGTGAGCTGGCTGCCCTGGGGAGGAGCCGCCTCACCTCTGTCCCATGCCCAAGCAGATAAGCCTGGTTTCAAATCGCTTAGCCCTGGTCTAACCCTTCTGCTGATGGTATGACAACCTCTCCCTGTACTTCACGGTGGAAGACAGATGTCCATGCCTTTAAGAATGAGTCCCTGCATCTGTGGTATCTGTGAAATCCTTCTGTTGACCGTGGCAAGTCAAGTCCTTGGGAACGCATTTATGAAAATACTTATCTGAATCTGGCCCCTATATTGGATAATGTTATCAGCATCACACTCACTGAGCACCCTCCCTGATTCCTGCCACAGCACTGCTACTGGATGTTAGGTGGTATTCTCTGCAAGTAAAGGAGCCTGGGTCTGCCTCTTAAGCACTTAGGCTGGAATCAAAAAGATTTTGCCCAGAGGCTTTCAAGTTTCTTTTTCATTTCATCTCTTTCATGGATCATGGAGTTGAGAGCGACATCTCTGTGTCTGTCTGTTAGAACTGAGCAGGTTTTGCAACCAGGAATGTGCTCCACAAAATGCATTCTGCAGAGCCCACTTAGTGACTGCTCCTTTTAGGAGGGTTTGATGTTGGTGCTGGGATTACAGCTGAGTTGGTTTGCCCCAGTCTCTGCTTCCCCTCTCTGAGCAGAGCCTGGGCTCTGCGGGCAGGAGGCACCTTCTGGTCCCTTCAGCCAGGACCCTTGTGGCTGTAAAGGGCCTGCACAAGCAACAGCTGCTGTGCTGGACCCTCTGTGGCTGAGACTTCACCCTCACCTCCCTGCAGTCAGTGAGCAAACATGACCAGCCGTGTTACAGTGACAGGAGAAGCTGGCCTGTTGCGGGCTGCTCCCGAATTCCAGATGCTCCCTGAAAGCTCTGCTCCTCCACACTGTGTTTCCCCACAAACCATCAAGTGCAGCCTTGAGGAGGGCTTGAAAGCTGGGTTTAGTGACTGATGTGCCTTTCTGAGATGCCCACCCCACCATCCCTAAGAAAACACACTCCGGCCCGCGTGAAAACCAGCGCGCACCCAGGGCCTTATCGGTTCCATATGATAAACGCCTCATGCTGCAGCAGTTTGTTGAGAGGTTTTTATATTTAGCCCTGGAATTTCGCTGGCTGCACCCCTTCACCAGCTGCTGTGTGTTAATGTGCTGTTTGCACCTCCAGGCTGACGCTGGGCAAACCCCTGGGAGAAGGTTGCTTTGGGCAAGTGGTCATGGCTGAAGCGGTGGGGATTGACAAGGACAGGCCAAAAGAAGCAGTGACCGTGGCAGTGAAGATGTTGAAAGGTAAGAAAATTGGGTGATTAGGGATCAGGACGGGCGGTATGGCAGCTCTCATCCACAGACGTTTCTTTTGTGGCATCTGAACTCTGTCATCATTGTGGGGGGGGTCAAAGAGCGCATAGCTGACCTCAGCCTTCAGCGGTCTGGGGTGTAAATCTGCGCCCGTGACAGCCTGTTTATCTTGAGCAGCGACTATGTGGGAGCCAGGAGATGTATTAGCATCGTGTGGGTCTCTGTGCTTTCGGTTTATTTCATGTCAGAGGCTATCCTTGTGTAGATCTGAGCCCATTCAGTCCAGGTGGTTGGTGCCTACTTATTTTGAATATAATTCGAAGGTTAGTTTGCCGGAAAGGCAGTGTTATGGGAGGTTTGATAGCTAAGGACAGCTTTTTTACGTCTGATCTTGCTGTGCTGCCTCTTTACATATAACACTGAAGAGCTGGTCAGTCCACCTAAGAGGCTGAGACTATTTTTTGTTAAGACATAGTATATGATGGGCAGTGTAAACTGGAAAACAGATCCCATATTCTGCATTTTGAGCCAGGCGTATTTTACACTGACTGGTGAGCCTTTCTGGAGCTCAGGCTGGCACACTAAAAAATATGAACTGAACCTGTGTCTTCCGCAGATGATGCCACAGAAAAAGACCTGTCTGACCTGGTGTCAGAGATGGAGATGATGAAGATGATTGGGAAGCATAAAAATATCATTAATCTTCTTGGAGCCTGTACCCAGGACGGTGAGTAGGGAAAAGAAAGTAAACCAGGACTTTCCAACAGGTCTGCGAAAGTCTCATTAATCATAATTTTTCAAGAGGTTTTAAGGAAGCAGTCATGCCGCGATAGGATTTTTAGGTATTTCTCTAGCTTAACAGCAATATTTTAACTTCTGTTTCTCATTACAGTTGCAGCCTTAATATGAGAAAGGGTCCTATATCATATGAAAACTCTCTAATCCCTTGCTGTAAAGAACAAGTGACCTTTTGCAGGGCCTTTACCCATGTCTGCTGTTCTGAATTTTCAGCCCTGCTTTCGGAGAACTTGCACCCCACAAATTTGAAATGAGCACTTTTACTCCTGGAAAAGCTGATTGCGCCACATAAAGTGATGCAGAATGGCACGAAGCTCTGGAAATTAAAAAAAAATTTAAGAAGCACTTTCCCTTTGTTTGAGATCTCATGGTGGTTTTTTGATTGAAAATGCTTGTTTTCCAGTACATGGCACGGTCTGAAAGGAATTGGGGCAGGGTTTAGGTACTTTAGGCCACTGACAGAAGCTCTGCCACTCTCTTGCTGTGGAGCTTTGGGCAGCCACTTCCTCCTATCCAAACCTTTTGTTTTTTTTCTTTTTCAAGTGCTGCTTACTGCTTCCCCAATTTACTGATTCAGTTAATTTATTACGGAGCACTAAAAGCTTCTTTACATAAAAAGCATTTTACCCTGGGCCCTGACCCTGCTTTTCCTCGTGGTTCTGTTCATCCCAAGGCCCTTTGTATGTGATAGTGGAATATGCCTCCAAGGGGAACCTGCGGGAGTACCTGCGAGCGCGCCGCCCGCCCGGCATGGAGTATTCCTTCGACATCAACAGGGTGCCCGAGGAGCAGATGACCTTCAAGGACCTGGTGTCCTGCACCTACCAGCTGGCACGAGGCATGGAGTACCTGGCTTCCCAAAAAGTAGGTGGAACTCAGCAAACACAGCGCTTTTTTCAGCTTGGTTTTGTGCTCGTCTCGTTTATGCTCAAGGATGGGCTGGGAGAAGGAGCTGTCGTGCAGCCCACGCCCCTGCAGATTAGTGGGAGGATTCGTGCAAAACTTGGAGGTTTTTCCATCTTTGTTTAGCAGTATTGCTAAAATGGGGCCCGGAGTGGATCATTTAAAGTAAATACTGTGCACGTATCTGCAGTTGGAATCCGTAAGCACAGGTGGTCACTTGACTGCACAAGGCACATCACTCCACCCACGAGGCAGCAGGCTCTGTTTGCCTTCTGTTTCCAGTCAAACCAACCAAATCCTTTCACATCGTGATGTAAAACAAATGAATTCAGTGGCTGAAAGGATTTACAGAATAACAACAGGCAGGGTTGAGGAGACCCAAGGCACCGTGGCAAAAATAGTGGGCAGAAAAGGCAAAACTAAGTGGAGTATATTAGTCACTTAAATTATGCACTTTACTTAAAACTGGTGTTCTCAAGAGAGTGAGCTTGTTGGAAGAATTTATTTATCCTGTCATGTCCCCAGACACTTATTTCTAAAACCTGTCTTCAAACATTTCTTTTTAACCAGTCTTTTGATTAAATTATAGTTATAAAACCTTAAATAGCCCTGTATAAGTAACTCTGAAAACATACTGTGGCTTGGTGGACAGGCAATCCTGGATACCCTGGGTGATGTTTGGACCCAAAGGCTAAACCAGAGCAGCAGATACCAAGGATAAGTACTTCCTGCAGGGTGTGGAGCGGTTACTGGGATTTTTACTGATTTCCAGTCATGTCCACTCCCAAGTATGGAGCTG
Organism: Machaerirhynchus nigripectus; assembly: GCA_013397975.1. Lineage (NCBI taxonomy): Eukaryota > Metazoa > Chordata > Aves > Passeriformes > Dicruridae > Machaerirhynchus > Machaerirhynchus nigripectus. The sequence continues at coordinate 275,910 of VZRQ01009817.1, read as the reverse complement.
TTTTTAACCGAAGACCAGGGCTGAGGGTAACCCTCCATTCCTGTTGTGTGGAGTCATGATTTTCTTATTGTTTTCTTTCTGCCCTGGTAAGGGTTGGGGAAGAGAGGGAATCCAGGTTTAAATTTGCTTTTATTCTTTTGCTTTGAAGCAGTGAATCTAGCGCAGCAGGGTCGGCAGGGCGACGTGTGTGACAGCAAGGCAAAACTCTTCCAATGGCGTAAAGCAGGGGTATTGATTGGGTGACACACCTCAGGATATCTCTTTCTGAGATTAATGAGACTCCTGCCTGGCAGTGAGCCACGTCCCAAGAAAATAGAGCTGATGTGAAAGGAAAACATAAATCTTTTGATCGGCAGTCTTGGGAGCAAGTGTCCTCCTGAGGAGCTCTGAAGTGCTGCTGTAGGACACTCCCAAGAGCCACTGCAGCCTTTTTTGTTTGCAAAACCACTTGATTGGTGCTGGGCTGAGCTGGACAGAATGAGAGGCATTGCACAAGGCAGAGGGAGAGCAGGGGCAGCACACGGTAGAGCTGTGCATTCCTGTGCTCCAGGTACCCCACCTCTTGTGTTTGTGTTCCACCCATTCTTCTCCCCTTGCGGATCCATTTACCGAGCTGGAATAATGCGAGAGCTGCTCTTCTCGTGGTATTCCCATCATGTGTGAGCTGTGAGAGGGGCAGTGTTCTTGTTCTTTCAATCCAGTAAGTGGCTCACTGAGACTTCAGTAAAAGGAAAAGGTGAAGGTGATGTTTGTTCACCTACTCTTTGCCTCACAAGAAGTTTTTGCCTTACAAGCAGTTGTACCTAGATCCCATTGCCAAAGTTGGATGTCTATGCACGTGCTGAAATAAAACACACAACATCAAGAGTAATCCAAAATTGAGGGGGAGAAAATTTTTTGACTTGAAAATAAGTAAAATGTCCTGGTGGGATTCCAAATGCAGTGTTTCTTACCGTGCCCCCATTGCCACTTTGTATCAACCCTAATAATACTTGAACACAGAAATAATATCCAGAGCAGTCACAGAGGCCCCTCAGTGTCAGGATAGTGCTGACATGAAGGAAACATCTCTCAGGAGATAACAGGTTTAGTTTCAGTATCAAAGCTGCCTTAAAAACAAACAGTCAAACCCTGGTTGTTCTGGGTTTTCTTTCTTTTCATAATTACATTTTTATAGTCTCGTGGTTGAAGTAATTGTACACACCCCAGACATCTAGTTTACAATTATATTAATATCTTTAACATTAAAAAGGGTTGCACTGATCCAGACTGGCTGTCAGGTTTTAGCTGTGGTGAGACAATATAATGTAAGAGAAGCAACACAATAAAAATGTTCATTAACAGTATTTGTAATGAAGCTGCAATAATACCTGTACCTGAGCACATGTAACAGAGAGTGGATCACAAAATGCTTGGCACAACGTGGGTCATCACCCAGCTTTCAGCCTTAGCAAAAATACAAGGTTTAAGTGGACCATAACTTTCTAAGACACTCCTTAGGGCCATTGGTCAGCTCTGAAACACCAGCTGAGGGAAGGGATTGCAATAATTAGAAAACCATATTTCACAGCCTTGTAGTAAATGTGTGGCTTCCCCACCTTGTCATTCAGGTTAAAATCTGTAAAGGAGATTTAGTTACGGTGTTGAAGCACTTCCACTTTTGCAGCAGTTTATTTCAGTGGGCTCTTTTTTGCTTCTTTTTTTTCCCAGTGCATCCATCGAGACTTGGCTGCGAGAAATGTTTTGGTAACCGAAAACAACGTCATGAAAATAGCAGACTTTGGTTTAGCCAGAGACATCAACAATATAGATTATTATAAAAAGACTACTAATGTAAGTGGATGGTCTTCTAATCTCTGGAAACAAGTGTTTCTCTTAGTGATTCATTTCAGAACTATGGCTGTAAACTTAATGGGCTTCTTGTACAGCAGCCTCACTTCTCATCCCAGATAAAGGGCAGGGATCAAGGACACGAGCATCTCTGTCTCCTCTTACAGTGATAGTTAGTTAAAGAGATAAGCAAAGAGGCTGCATATTGTAGGATTAGAAGTGCTAAAACACAAGAACTTTTTTTTTATTGTGTCCCTGACTCAGTCAGCTGTAATAAGTGGAAACATTCCTGTTGATTCCAGCTGGTTTAGTACGCAGCCTAGGATTTTGAAAAATGCCATACAAACAATGCCAGCAACAACCACAACAAAAATCATGTTTACTTGTGGTGGTGCCACATTCAGCCTTCTGCCTGTGCCTGTACTTCGCTTGTTAGGGACAGGTTGTGGTGGTGATCTCAGAGTGGGGCTAGAGGTTGAGAAAATTGATTTGTACTCCCCACACTGCCGCTGTTTGGCTGCTTAGCCTGTACCAAATCAAGAAGATAAAACATTTGGGATGTAGCATTGATACCTAGTTTGAACTCCTTACACCTCCTCAGGGGATCTCTTAAGGTCCTGCTGAGTTGCACTTGGGTTTTGATGGGAACTCTGCAGAACTCACTGAGTTCTACAGATTTGATATGTATAAATATAACTTCCTATTAACAATCATGTTAAGTGGCTTATTTATGAAAATCATTAAGAGATTAGTGGCATTTTAGTGGTAATACCTGCCTACTTCCAAAAGCCAGAACCATCGTGTACAGCAGCACTGGAGGGAATTGAATCTTCATTTCAGACTCAGTGCAGTCCCTGGGCTCTGTGTGTGCAAAGCAACAGGCAGCTCTGACTGTGAGCTCTGGGTCCCTGCAAAACGGACAGGAAAACAAAATTCTTGAGTTTAGTAATCAATTTGTATTTGCAGGCAGGCCTGTTTTTCAGAAGTTTATTAATTGTAGGGTTTTTGTCTTTAAAGAGCTATAGCAGAATGATACTTTTGATGTTTGATCTGCTTATCCTGTCATTCTCCTAGCAAGCAGTCCGGGAATTTTTGGGAACTCGCAATGCTTTTAATTTTACCTTCAATGCTTATATCCATTTTTATAACAGTCTCTGTACTTTAGCCCATTTTACTATTCACTCACTGAAAATGTTGAAGGTAAATTACGTGCTGGTTTGCATTAGCAGACTGCTCTTAGAGAAATCATCCTGTAAGTTGCTGCCGTTTTAATTTCTTTTCTCTTCCTCCCCAAACTCACAGGGACGGCTTCCAGTAAAGTGGATGGCTCCAGAAGCTCTGTTTGACAGAGTTTACACACATCAAAGTGATGTGTAAGTGGCCTGATCTGAATGGGGTTTTGGGGGTGGGGAGGAGGGGGTTGTTTTGCTTTGTGTTTGTTAAAGTTTGGGATATTTCAAACGTGTTTTGCTGTTGTCCTTTACCTTTAAGAGTTTTCATTCTGTTTCACGTATTAATAGATGGAACAGGACTTGCCCTTAGAAAGTGAGGATTTTATGGTAGACTGCTAACCAGTGCTCTGTTACTAATCTGCCCAGCTTCAAAGCACATGAAAGGTGGAAAATGCTAACCTCCTTCTGTCACTGCGGAAGTTTCCCCCCTTGAACTTATTTACGGATGTGCAGCTACAAAGAGTCTATCTAATTTGCTTGCCTTTTGACATACTCTGGACTTCCTTCAGGTTTAAAAAAAAAAAAAGAGAGAGAAAAGAACGAAAAAAAGAAAGTTCCTGAAAACTTCTTATAAAAAGTCTGTGCTAAGATTCGGTGTAATGAAACATAGGCAAAATCTGCTGGAAGAGTTTTCTCTTCTTTTTCACTTTTTCAGAAGTGGTGTTGCTTCTCAGCAGTACTTCACATGTAATAGGAAATCACTGGACTCTGACACTCCAGAAATCTTTTAATGTGTGCACAGAGCCCTACTGGCTGATGCAACAGCTCAGGGTTTGTTCTGCTTCCTATTACAGTTCTGTGTGCATTGTGCTTGAAGTAGACGTGTATTTCTTATGCAACACAGATGAAGATCCTGTTTTTTATTTCTTCAAGAAAAGCTGTTAACTGTAAAGGGCTGGATGCTTCCCAGCAGAGGTGCAAAAGGTTATGCATATCAATGCAGGGTTAAAAAGGAAAAGGCCAGGATGGAAAAAATAAGAAGTATCTCCTCTTTCTTTAACCTGGGTGCACTTTCCAAGCTGTTCTCTCCTTAAAAAAATCATTTACTGAGGAGTTTCCTGCAATCTCTACATCATTTACAAAGGAAAGTATATACACAGGTTAAGGGTGGATCAAACTTGTGTTTTAAAATAACATCTTGGCAAAATATTTAAGTGAATGTGAAGTAAACCACTTCACTGGCTCAGGACCGAGAGTCAGTCTGAGCTCCTCAGCAGCCAGGGAGCACGAGGATTTCAGTGCTGGGACCTGGAGACTCTTGGCCCCATGGTGGCTTTGAAGATGGCTAAAGAAAATACTATTGTAGGTTTGTGCAAACAGTTTACTAAAATAGCGTGCTGCAGAGCTGGGGGAGCTGCAGAGGAGCTGGGGAGCCAGTGCAGGCTCTGTGCTGGTGCTCACCTGGCAGAGCTGCCTGCCAGAGAGCCCCAGCTTGCCAGCCAGGCAGGATGGGGCAGGAAAACTGGCTTAAAATTACCTCACTTCATTTCCTAGCAGAAGTTAGCAACAAAAGAAGAAAGAAATGGAAAAAAAAAAGAAAGAAAGGCAGGGTGATGCAAAATATTTTTGTTTTGAACAGTCTGCTTTTTCCAAAATATCCTGCCACATAATTGTGCCCCAGCTGAGCTGTGAGTGCTCTGTAAGTCATTAAGCTGTGAAGATGCAGTAGCCCCCGGGTGCTCAGAGCACGCCAGACAGAGGCAAAGAGGGTGTTTGGGAACATGCTGGGGTCAGCCCCCATCCTGTATGCTGTCCCTGCATCTGAGGCACTTCCCAGCCCCCTGTCCTGTTCTGGGCAGGCAGACCTGGGCACAGGCTGATGTAAGCGTCTCCTAGGAGGGACTGGGATTCTCTGTTTCCAGCAGCCAGGCAGATCTACTAATGCAGTTTCCTCTTTGATTTGCAGCTGGTCATTTGGTGTGTTAATGTGGGAGATCTTCACCTTAGGAGGATCACCCTACCCAGGAATCCCAGTGGAGGAACTTTTTAAGCTGCTTAAAGAAGGGCACCGAATGGATAAACCTGCCAACTGCACCAATGAACTGTAAGGACCCTGATTTGCTGTACCAGGGTTGAAGGGCACAGCTGTACTGAGTTCATGTGTCTAATGCTACCCCCAAAGAAGAATCAAACACTTTCAGAAGTGCTCGACTCTGAAACTGTGGGTATTTGTGAGGGTGCAGATGTGTAAAGAAAAGGTATGGGCAGGATTTCAGGAAATGTTTGGCAGAGGATGCTTCTTTGCACATCCTGCTGTGATCCTACTGCAGAAAGAAGAAATCATCTACAAGCTGGCCTCTGTCAGTGTTTTTACACCCATATTTGTTTGATTTTTAATGTTACTAACATGGAAATCCATAAATGTTGCACATACCGCTAATCAAATGTGAGGTACATCAGGCTGCTTTTGTGCACAACAAAGTACATCTGGGAACTCCTGTGTTAACACAGCATTATCCCCTGGTGGTGTGGGAGTGTGATTTCTGGTATTTCAATACAGACCTTAACTGTATTTAATTTTTGCCCCACTTTTGATTTCTCCACAAAGACTGCAACCCCTGACATACAAAATGATATTGACACGTGTGTAATTTAATACCTTTGACGTTGCTGGGCCGCAGAATCGAGCCCACAGAAGGTAATTTAGACACTGAGCAAGGGAGAGACAGGAGTAGAAAGCCCCTCTGAGGGCAGGGAGTGCTGCCTGGCTTTGGGGACTCAGTGGTCCATGAGTGGAGCTGTGTGTGCTCTCTCCTTGCCTTGTGAAGGGCAGCACCGACTGTGCACGAAGAGGTTGGTGAGGAGGACGCGTGATTTTAATTAAGCCAAGCAAATGTGTATTTCTTACAGCTATATGATGATGAGAGACTGCTGGCATGCTGTGCCTTCTCACAGACCCACTTTCAAACAGTTGGTGGAGGACTTGGATCGGATTCTCACTCTCACAACTAATGAGGTAGGTGAATTGTTTCCCCCCCATAAGCCGCTGATCGGGACAAATGGTTCAGGAGACAGATGGAATTTATTCAATTATGAAATCCTGCTCAAGTTCACCCCTTGTTCTGTTTGTCATTGTCCTCTGAGGTTACATGCAGCTAAACTATGTATCCTATGAAATCATCAGTCTCTTGCTGTTGTGCCTGGAATTATGTAACTAAAAAGAAACACATCTTTGAGGAGTTTTTTGTTTATTTCTCGCTGCATCTCTGGATGATTTTCAGGTAGCAGTGTTGAGGGACTGCGGGTTGAGGGGCAGTGTTTGTGTTCAGCAGGAATTGCACGTGGGGGAGGGATGTGGAGCTGGTGGCGGTTCTCGTTTGCCGGCTCGGTTTGATTCCCAGCCACGCTATGTAGGTCAGAAGAGGAGAAATCGTCAATGGCAGATTTCAGATGATGTGTCTGAGAGTGAATTAGGTTCACTGAAATAGCTCTCTGTGGAGGGAATGAGGACCCACGGGGGATGTGCAAACAGCCATCCAATTATCCAAAGGTCCTGCCTAGCACTGCTTCAGGTTGGGATATGTGAATGCAGAAAGGTTTTATTTGAAGAGCGTTCTTTCAGAGGTCTGAGATATTATTAGTTTTAACAAGGAACACACTGATTAGGGTATTCACACAGGAATCAGTCCTCTTATCACTAAACCACATGCACCTTTGAGGAAAATCACAAGTGATGGAAATGTTGATTCTTTTGGTGCAAATTTCTTTTGAGGGAAAATATTTGGTGTCCCAGAAATGTTCTACGAACTCCTATTACTTCTGAGAAATGAAGTGTTTAATGGGAGCAAGAAAAGAACAAAGCAGTTACACAGGAAAGTTGCAACAACTTGATTTGACAATTTCAAAACAAGATTTTCATAGTTGTTATTGCTTCTTTGTAGGAAAAAAAGAGAGATTTTAATCACTTTATGTGGTTCCTCAACATTATGTTCTAATTTTTTAGAATTGTCAAGAGAAATAAAAAATGGATTATGGAGCAGCTTTCGGAAAGCCTGTGCACAATGGAGATGACAGGAGAACCTGAGTAAAGAGATGGCATTTTTTAATGATCATAATTTGCCCATTAGATCTGGTTGAAGAAGATTCTTTGGCTTCAGTAAAATTTATCTGGGTTCTGTTTTTAAGGCTTGCTTTAAAAAGTGGCACGTTCAGGGCTGGCTCAGAGATGGGGCAGGAATATCCTCCCCCCATGGACTCGTGGATGTAGCTCTGTGTCCTGTTACCATTGTCACCTCATCCAGTACTGCCTGCGTCTTTTCCTGCCTAGTTCATACATGATTTCACAAGACCAGTCGGAGGTGGGCTGGCTGCCACTGCAGAGTCCTGGGTGGCTTGGACTGGATATGTGTTTGCAAATTCAAGAGGGAGGTTCTGGGCTGCAATTCCAAGCCTGGGAAAGGATATTGCTTTCTCTTTTGCGTGTGTTTAACCGTCGTGCCTTCCCAGCTCCGTACTGCTCATAGACCTGGAATGATCTCAAAGTTAACCTGAAAAGGCCTTTAGGGTTATGTAAATTACTTTAGACCAGAATCATAGGAAAAACGTCTGGAAAAAGCTTAGGAACACATCCAGGCCCCTCTGACAGGTCTGTCTCGGGGCCCGCTATACGTTTGTCATGCCTGACAGATGTTTATGTAACTTGTCCTCACAGATCTCCACTGCTGTATTTCGGCATCGCCCCCTGACAGCCTGTTGCTTTGTTTTCCTAATCTCTAATCTTTCAACATCAGATATTGCTTTTGTCCTATTTACCCTGGACATAGAAAGCAAATTATTCCACTTGTCTCCGCAGCGCGTTTCACGTTCCTGAACGCTCTTCGTCATCTCAGTGTCTCCTGAGAACTCCAACGTGTCTCGTTTTCGTGCACAGCCTTTGAGATCTCTGATTCTGTGTAATCTGCATGGTTTTCCAGAAGTGCAGATCCTTCAGGCTTTGGTGTGACAACACTTCTGCTTGTCCTCTCCCCGCTTTCCCCCCAGAATCACACTGCTGGCACAGGGTCAGCCTGGTTTACCCAACAACTCGGTTTTCTGGGGCAGCCAGCAATCTCTTCTGCTTTTGTGCAAGTAATGATTTCTGCTTAAATAGTAATGTCTCGCTCTTGTCCATGTTGAATCATCACTTGTTGGGTCTTTAATGGGTTTTCTTGTTTTTTTTTTTTCCCCGAAAGAGTCTCATTCCCATGTTTCTGTGACCCACATATGCGGAAGTCACCAGGAGTCAGCCTCATGGCTGCGTTGCTTTATCAACACCAGGAACCAACCTGGTGTTAATTCTCATGCCCCTTGATGTGACTCTGGCTATTGATGCTGGGTAAGGACCCTGTCCTCAATCCTGTATTCATATCTGAGTTACATCAAGTCTGCTGATACGATGAGCCCTGTCTGATAGCTCTTGGGAAAGCCCTGTTTCTTCAGAGGCTGGGATCCTTTCTTCTTCTATCTATTTAGCAAATGTCTGATTATTTCTGCTCATGTAGGACTGATTTTCTAATCCATAAATATGTATCGGGATTGCCCTTGTGGATTTTTCAACAGCCTGGGCAGCCACATAGTCAGTAATCAATAGATCCAAACTCCCTCCTTTTGCTCCCTATTGTAGTTTCCAGCATTTTAAAACTTGTATTCCACACCCTCCTTTTAAAATGGTGACCATTTTTTAACTATAAGATGGTAATGATTGAATCTCTGACTTAAAAAAGGAATGCTGGCCAAAGGACTAAATTACCCCAAACCTAAGCACAGCAGCATAAAATACTGACTGAGGTGGAAGACTTGTCTCGTCAGTACGATCATGACTTGTGGTTTAGCAAATGAAGAGATTGCATTTAAATGAATGCAGCTGCCTTTAGAAGTTGAAAGAGAAGGAACATTTCAAGGGGAAAAATAACTTTATTCTCTTGCCAAAACTGTTGTTTCTAGCAAAAGAGCCTTCACCCAAAACTTGGATTCAGCAGATGATATTTCCTTTTTTAATGACTGCTTTGGTCATGGCTACTCTGGGACGCACAACACACAAATACGTAGTGTAAAAAACCCAAATCGTGTGAATTTGATTTTGTTTTCCTTTCAGATCTTTTTTGCACGTATGCCACTGCATGTTGAAACACAAATTTAATATCACAGAATGTAAAACAGATATTCAAAGTGACCAAAGGAATACAAAGTTGGAAGCGTCTTTCCCTCTCCAAATCACTACCATGTGCTGAAGAAAAATGGTTCCATTTAGGATGAAATTTCATTTTTATCATTGCGAGTGAAAAGTCCTCTTTTGATGTGGTTGCCATGTTTATTCCCACTGACACAGCTAATGCTGGTGATGTTGGACTTCAGAAAATACCGTGTTATTGGCTTGGTTTTTCTTTCTCTAGTCGAGCTCCTTGTTTTATGAGGTATTTAGGCAACAAGGCAGTTTTGAATGCAGTTGATTTACAGAAGTGAGCGTCGTTTTTAAACCGCTCTTTTCCAAAACCCGAGCGGTGGTGACGTGTTACTNGTCAGCCCTCCTCACTGTCTAAAAATGGGTTTTGTTCCTCTTGCTGCAGGAGTATCTGGACCTGAGTGGACCTCTGGAACAGTATTCACCCAGCTACCCCGACACGAGGAGCTCGTGTTCCTCGGGGGATGACTCCGTGTTCTCTCCCGACCCAATGCCTTACGAACCTTGTCTCCCCAAGTACCAGCACATGAACGGGAGTGTGAAAACATGAGCAGAGATCACACAGAGGAGCAAAGAGGCGAGAACATCAGGCTACCTACCGTATGCAAAGCGAAAGCTTTTCTCCAGGACCCTTATGTTTCTGCTTGTACATAGGAAATATGGAAAAATTAAGAAGAAAAAGGAAAAAAAATAAAAGAAGACTTGGAGGAAAGCGGTCAGAACCTACATAAACATCCTCATCACTTGCAACTTTTAAATGTTCCCAAGAAAGAAGAATGTTTATGGGCTGTGTCTAGATACCCATTGCTGTCAGTTTTCTGGCTTCCTGTGAGCTGCAACAGACTTTGTACAATGGACCAGTTGGACTTGAGGCAAACTCTGGGTCTGCCTTTCTTGTTTATTTTGTAATATTTGGAGAAAATATATGTTGGCACACACTTACAGAGCACAAATGCAGTATATAGGTGCTGGATGTATGTAAATATATTCAAAAATATGTATAAATATATATTATATATATTTACAATGAATTATTTTTTGTATTGATTTAAAAAATGGATGTCCCAATCCACCTAGCAAATTAGTCTCTTTTTTAACAGCTATTTGCTAAATGCTGTTCTTACACAGAATTTCTTAATTTTCACCATCCAGAGGTGGAAAATACTTTGCTTTCAGGGAAAATGGTATATCATTAATTTATTAACTAATTGGTAATGTACAAAACAGTTAATCGTTTATAGGGTTGTTGTGTTTTTGTAATTTAAATGGCATTTCTATGCAGGCAGCACAGAGGACTAGTAGATATATTGCTCAGACTTTACTAGTTTTCAGATCTTTAAGAAAAGAAATATTTACAGTATATAACTGATTTGGGGGAATTAAACTTTTGATTTATTTGTGTTTAAAAACTGCAGTGTCAGATGATTATTCTTATCCAAACCAAATCCTTTAACAAGAAAGTCTTTTATTCTCAATACCTGTCACTTTACGATTTAACCCCTTTAGCAAGGTTTCCCATGGCCAAAAAGCAGAGTCATTCCACTCCAAAAAAAAAAAAACAAAAAAGAGAAGAACATTTTGAAGAAGGTTCTTAAAAGTAAGGAAAGACATGAGTTTGTCTATAACCACAGCAGAACAGACTGCTCTAAAAGGAGCTGAGCTTCTACCCTGAGTTTCACATGCATCAAATTATCTACAACTCTCTTGCCTCGGCTGGATAATGGGTTCCAGACCTTTTGGCCTGGATCTTTTGCCTTTATCCCTCTATTGTAACTTAAGTTAAGAAGAGAGAAGTTGTTTATAATGACAACTTGCCATAGGAATATCAGCGTCCTTTTAGGGGATTAATTTATGCTGACTCCAGTATTTCCTTCTGAACCATTCCATAACAGTAGGTGTAGCACTGGCCTCTGCTAGAATATCACTGTTGTTTGTATCTTTTCTTTTTTTTACAGAATCTTGTATTTTTACTTTCAGAACACTCGCATTGATATGGCCATGGAATATGAATGCAAATTTCACTGTTTTATGTGGTGGTGTGTTTGTTTTGTTTTGTTTTTGGTTTTTTTTTTTAAATAATTTTAATTGGGTAAAATAAGTATTAAAATCTGTTAACTTTTGTACTGACAATAAAATGTTTCTACAGATATTAATGTTAAAATTAAAAATAAATGTCATGCAGCTTATTTTTCCTAATCCTTTGTGTCATACAAAATGGTTTCCTGAACATCAAGTGATGGAACACGTCCAGAAAAGCTTCCTTTAGACCTTATCATAGATCTTGCATTACAAAGCAATCCTTTCAGGAATAATGCCTTTGCCTCTCTCATAAAATATCTACTCATGAACAGCATGGGTTATTTGAGTAAACATATGTACAGTCTTTGGTGGAAAATGGCTTGAAGTGTTCATAATGTAGACCTAAAGTGTGTTCTCTTTTTATTTAGGCTGTATCCTTTAATTAGTGGGGTTTCTGAATCATTCTGGAGAGGCTGGAGGACCATTTGCATGGGAGATTAAAAAAAAAATCGTAACAGATGGAAAGAGGCATCATGGAAAGAGTTTAAACCTTTTTGTTGGATATTTTTCCTTTTTTTAACTTGAAGACAGAAGGAAGACACCCCGAAACAGCCGGTGCTTGAGGCAGAAATGGGAACTTTAGGGTCACATTGCTGCAGGTTAGCCTGGAGAGGGATGTTGGATGTGATCTCTACCACGTGCTGTAGAAGTGCTCCAGATCCCAAACTGTTCTTTGGTTCCTTTTTGCCTCTTCCTACTCTGCCTAGAAATCCCATGCGAACCCTAAGAAGCTTCCTTAAAAAGTTCCTGTTAAAAACTGGTGGTTTTCAATTAAGAATTATCTGATTGGAAAATTCCCACTGACTTCACTGGAAACCATAATTCCCTTTCCCCACAACCTTTATTACTATTAGCAGCAACAGTGGCTACTGTGACAGAAACCACAATGTTTCTAACGAGACATGTCTGGTTTTAAGATTTTTTAAAGGCTCTCAGAAGATCTTGAATCTTGCTCTGCTTGTTCTGAAATGGATTTAAGTACATCTTTACTACTTTAAAGCCTTTTTAAAATAACAGGATGAAAACATGCAGAAACGTGATGGAAAGGTGCTGTTAATTAATGTGAATTTATCTGTTACCCTGATTTTGTTACAAACAGGTGATTTGGTTTTTCTATGTTCATGTTTTAGCTCCCAAAGAGTTAGGTTTGCGTCTTTGAGGTATTCCACAGTGCCACAGTTCTCATGTCTAGCCCTTGAGAAAAGCCCACCACAGAACCCTGAGGTTTAGAGAGCATCACTTTAGTGAAAGGTTCAGTGATCTCAAAGTGATCAATTATGCCAAGAGAAGGTTAAAACCAGTGATGAGTTTTAGAGATTTTTCTGTAGTCCAGGAAATTTTAAGTGTGCGTCCGTTTAGGAAAAGTAAAGAATTGTCAGAAGACAAGTCCTTCAGCAAGCTTCCTAGGAACTTTAATATGTTTTAGTTTTATTTGCATTTTTTTAAGCAGCCAGACATACTTGAGGGGGAAAAAAGAATGTAAATAGTTGCTATTCATAAAAAAAACCCCAGCCATACAAAGGGGGAAAAAAGCCAACCACCACCTGTTTTTGAAAGGTTGTCTGTCCATTCCATAATCAGGAAGTTCTGTAGTTGCATAATTTGATCTAATAATTAGAAAAAAACATTGATTTTTCCACAGTAAATGTAATAAATTTGTTGGGATGAAGCATAAGCTACCTTCAACAATTTGTGCTTGGAAAGACTGTCAATCCTGTGCCCGGGAAAACCTCTGTACTTCTGAGCTTTTGTTGCCACGAGTCTTAAGTGTCCCAGACAGCTTAAATGCAGCAGATTTTGTGCAGCAAGTCTTCTATTTTATCCCCTTTTATCAGATTTATGTGTTAACCAGATTTTCTGTAAGGCTCCTTGAGGAGAGAGAAGATGGAGTCAGTGCTGAGAGAACAAGGGGAAGAGGCACCAGTTGCTTCAGGGTGTTTCTATCTGAATTTTAGAAGCAATTTCTTCGCTTTGGGACCACTCAGACACTGGGATAAACTGCCTGGAGAAGCAGTGGAATCTTCCTGGCCATAGATATTCAAGAACTTGGCTTGCCAGGGCCGTGGATAACCTCATCTAAGGCTGTGCTTTCAACACAAGGTTGGCCAAGATGATCTCCAGGGTCTCTTCCAGCTGAAACTTCTCAGTGATTTTGCAAATCTGTGTTGTTGGCCAAAGGTAACCCAGATCTGCAGCAGAGTCCTGGAAAGCTGTGCTGGCACATGTGGAGGCTGTCAGTGGGACGTATTGTTCAGTAAATTCAATTTAGTGATGCATTTAACAAGAGAGATTCCCCTCTATTAAGGATGTTAGAAGTCAGGTCCTGGCTTGTTTGTGATTATCACAGCCGGACAAAAATCTTGTGACTGGATTCGTGTGCAGTGGAAAGCAGTGTTTTGTCAGAAGCTTTCTAGCGTGTGAGTGCCCCACAGAAGATGGAGTGTTTTGACGTTATCAGAATGACATGACCCTGTCAGAGTCAGAAGGAAATGGAGTCCTTTTACGTTGCAGCTATTTAATGGTAGACAGTGGCATATAAAGTCAAAGTAGGAATGGAGCATTTAGGTTTTTTCAGACCAGAACAGACTAACTCAAAGTGACATCCAGGTACTGCAAATAATTGCACTTCCCAAATGTTGTATTTCCAGGTCAGGCTGAAGATGAGGTTTCCTTGAAGAATACACTTTGAAGGATCAAAGATGCCCATATTGCTCAGATGGTCAACCAGTATTTTGACAGGCTTTTTCGTAATGCTCCAGCATTTGTCCCCTGGAACCAGAGGCTGTGACCGAGGCCAGGGGCCAGGATATTTTGGGATGATTTGTGAGGAACCTGGTCCCATTTCCCTTGCCCAGCACTGGGTGCTGCAACCAGGTTGCCTCCCCTGAAATAGTGAATTACTGGGAAAGCTTTTCCAAAGCCTCAAAGGATTTCCAGGGAGGACTAATATTTCTCTGTGGCAGAGGAGCAGCTCATCTCTTCTGCTGGGGCATCAAGCCTTTGAATTGTCTGAGAGGGTGGAGAAACAGGACAGCAAACAGGAGCCCTGGTGTCACTGCTGTCTGGGGAAATCTATGACCCATTATACCAGAACCAACAGGAAATACAATTTATGGGGGAAAAAATCAATGCTCCCAAGGACTGTTGTAAAGACATCTGAGAGGAGGGAGCCAGGGTGCAATGTTTTGTCTAGACATGTTTGCCTGGCACAACTATAATTTTTTTTTTAGGACTATTCAGCAGCATGACAGACTTTCTATTCCCAACGTTTGTTGGCACAGAGCTGCACAAATTGCCAGCAGAATACTGCTGTACTAAATTCAGTACAGTGAGGGATCTGCCGTGGGAATGATGCTTTGGGTGTCCAGAAGAGCAACTACATCCAGAGCTGGACAGAGTGGGTGTGACATCACTGGAGAAATTGGGGTTGCATCTTCTTACACGGCCCCAGAGTTTCAAGGGTTGTGTGCCAAATGCTGAGTGCCAAAAGCACTTGAGAACAATTTGCCACCACCATGAAAACTCCCAAGGAAATCCTGGCCTGCAGTGAGAATGCTGAAGTGTCTCCTTTCAGGAATACCCCCATTCTTACCAATTTTCTTGGGTATATTTCACTTATTTTCAGTAAGTTTCTTTTTTAAAGGTGTTTTCATTTTTCAGGTCACAGAATTGAGAAAAACCCCCAAACATTTGGGTTTGTGCTGGGAATTGTAAGTAATAAAATTTTGCCTATTTATTTTTTCAAATTGGTATTTTCTCTCTCCTTTAAAATTTCCAAGGCTTGTTCCCTGACAGCTGTTATAACAAATGGTGGGGCTTCTTCAGCTGATGTAATCCAAGACTTCAGGCGTGTCAGTGGAGATGTAATATTTATTTTATCAACTGGTCAATGAAATACAATCTGTTGATTTGTTCTTTAGAGTTAAGTAGCCCTTTTATGGTATTTTTCACTAAAAATAATGTATTTATTGTTGATTATGTATGCAGCCTAGGTCTGTACAAGAAATTTTGTGGGTCCAGCTTTGCAGGTTTTTAAATCAGGAGGCTGATGCCATAAATGTTCAGTAATCTCATAATAGATGTAATCATGACGGGGTGTGGTGTCGTATTTCATGTTCTTGCTAAACTGCCTGCCCTGTCCACATGGCTCTCCCTGCCCCTATTCCTGACCACCCCCTCAGGTTCTCCCTGTTGGTCTCCTGGTACCCCAACTCCACCCATGTAGTCCATGTGCTCTCTCCTCCCCACTCATCCCCAGATAAACCAGGGTCCAGGCCATGTGATTTTCCTCTCTCTGCCTTGGGGCACCAGCCCCTCTCTGCCTGGCCTGGCCATGCCATGTGCTGGCTCCTGACCTCTGGGGGCCAGCACATGGGCCAGCACTGGGCTCCTGGGGGCCATGGAATAAAGACCTTCTCCAGCTGGCTGGAGCAGTGTTCTCTGGGCAGGCTGTGGAATGCCACACCACCCCAAGAAACCACAAACCTCAACAACAGGGTTCTGAAAGAGTCAGTAGAAATGTTACTAACCAGATTAAAATGGTAAAATGGTAAAGAAGGAAAACTGTTATTGTTGTGAGTTAAAAGTAGTGGGTTTTCTTTTTCCCCCTCACTATTTGGCAGTGCTTTGCTTGCCTCTCATTTGACTTTTTGCTTCATTGTTCACAAATGCTCTGGATCCTCCTCTGGCGTAATATTGGGGAAACAACAGTTGCATTCAGGATGGTTCCAACAAGCCTTAAAATCACCCCAGAATTTCATGCCTGGCCTCTCTTGCCATGGCCCTAAACATGAAGGATGTCCCTTGGATGCAGACTCGAGCCTTGTAACCTCTGTTTCTCTGCCTGTGTCAGCTGGCTCCTCAGTCCCTCGCGTGTGTGCTGAGCTCCCTTCATTCTTGCTGTCACAATAAAAAGGGAGGAAAAATCTGCTGTGGTTTTCCTTAAGCTTTGTTTCACTCACTGCAGGCAGATGAGGAGGGAAGAGGCAGCAGCCCCTCGCTTTTCCTGGTGCCACGTTCCTTGTCTGTGTTGCTGGAGCCTCCAGCACCTCCTGCCCTCATCACGGTACCCACCACGTCAGCGGGTTGAAAAACACACATCCTCAAAGACCCATATTTTGTTGAGATTTCTTTGTAACTCGACTAGACAGCCACTGCCCCATTAATCAACCCCCTCTGTTTGACACGCAGCAGATTTACGGCTCTGGGTTGATGAAACCAAAAGGCAATTAAACACAATCAATCAGCTGGGCTGAAGGTTCCAGATTCTGCTCATGAAATCCTTTTCAAATGTCATTACAGCCGGGGCTTGGAGAAGCCTGGAGTGAAAACAAAGAAAAGATGGTTGTTTTTCCAGGTTTTTCCAAGGTGTTTTCAGCCTCTCAAAGACCCCCAAATGTCTAAAAGGAGGTTAAAAAAGTAAAGAGCCAAGGGAAAGAGAAACTTGCAGGGGTTTACTTTCAGTGCTGGGGTAGAAGCGGGGGGAAAAGGAGCATCAGATGACAAAGTCACTAAATCTGTGTGGTTTCTGCAGGCTCAGGGTCTGCTTTTGCTCTGAGAGGCACAGCAGACATGAACAGCATGTTCCTTTTCGGGGGGAACATTCCCACTTCATTAATAAATGGCAGAGATACGATACAAACATGACAGAGTTGCCTGCTGGATTTGTAAACCCTTTCTTAAACAGCTCTGGACCTCTTGATTTCCACAGTGTTGCTATCTACAGCCTT
Source organism: Machaerirhynchus nigripectus (assembly GCA_013397975.1). NCBI lineage: Eukaryota > Metazoa > Chordata > Aves > Passeriformes > Dicruridae > Machaerirhynchus > Machaerirhynchus nigripectus. Next base: position 258,880 of record VZRQ01009817.1, on the reverse strand, counting down.
AGTCTGCCAGCTGACTTCCAGGAAACTACCAACAACCAGGAGCAGCTTAATTTCACTTATTCTTTTATTTATTTGCTCTTTGTAGCAATCCTTTTTCTTCAAAGCAGCTGTGCTATACAGGTAATGAAACAAAAAAGTAAATTTTTATTCTTCCACACATTGTATGTCTTTTGAGGAGAAATGCTTGGTATTCCTTCATCTTACACATGTTCTCAAATGTCAATATTTTTGTTATATCTGTTACCACTACAAACATATGTAAATTACTATGTACTCTTCATATAATATGAATAGAGAAAAATGCTCAAGTATTGGTGCCTGTGCTTGTATGCAGTTCACATGTTGGGTTGATTCTTACAAAAGAGATGTAGAATACATTCCTATACACACTTGGGAAGCTGCAGTGTCCCAAAAGCTTCTTTACCTAGTGGAAAAAATCTTGACAGTTTTCTGACAATGGGGAAAAAAGGGAATCAACTTCCACAGCAATAAGCAAACGTCATTTGAAAAAGAAATAAGTTTTTGTCTTTCTACTTGATCTGTTTGTTAGGTCACTTTATAAATCTTTTGGTGTTTCTGTCACCTAGTTCTGTGTTTGATAGTCAATAAAGGCCAGTTCCCATTTTTGTATATTTATTTTTCCTTACAAACTTATCTTTATCTGGACTACTTCTGTTCTGATTCTGCTATGGAGCCAGTGCTCTAGAGTCACCATAAAAAAAGGGAACAAGGATCTCTCTCAGGAAAGTCTGTGGACATTTGATACCATTAAAACTAGGCCTTTTGCCAGGAGCTATGCGATTAAGTTTCTTATGGTTTCAGGGTAATGTGGTGGGGAAGTTGTCTCTGTCTCTAAATCCCCACTTTATGTTGTTCTTTGAAAGCTGAGGAGAATCTCAAGGGTGCAGTGCATGACTGCTGTCTCACTGCTTTGAAAAAGGCAGCCAGCAACATTCTCCTGATGATGGAATGGCCACAGACCTCTAGACCGTGATGCCTTCCCCATAACTGATGGAAAAGTGTTGGCTTCTCTGGAGTCTCGTGGTTACCCTGTGACATGGTCAGTGTTCACACTGTGACAGGTGGTTTGCTGGTTGAGATCCAATTCTGGACCAGAGTCTTGGACCACGGAGTCCAGCAGCTGCTGCTCCTGGTGCTCCATGCCCAGGGCAGTTTGCTGTCTCCAGAAGGGCTGCTGGGAGGCTTTGGAGAAAGGCCCTGCAACTCCAAAGCCAACTCCTTGACAGGGTCGTTGCTTGTAAGATTTATCTTCTCTCTCTGAACACCTTCTCTGCTTCCTGTTGCAGAACCACCCACCAGAGCTCCTCTGCCTACAGCAGCAGCAGCAGGGGAAGAAGCAGCTGGTGGGGCAAAGTCTGTTCTGCCTCATTTGCTTTTTTCCCCAAAAGGGAACCCCACCCTTGTTAAAGCTCCCCAAGACACATGTGCCAGCCCCACATCAGCACTGCTGGCTTCAGCAGCAAGCAGCTCTCATCCTGGTTTTACTGGTTTCCACTTCACCACCCAAAAAATGCATCTCACTTTTATTTTAGAACAAAAAAACCCCCACTTCCAGGGTCTCTGCAAGATAACCTCCAAAAACAGCTACTGCATTGACCATGTAACCTGGACACTTCATGCACTCAGCTGGATTTTGGGTTTGTTTTAAATTTTCCAATTGTTAATTTTATAATGTGTCCCTCAGGTCCCTTATTAATGGACAGCTTATGGAGGAGGTCTGGGTTACTGTTTACCACAGCCCTCAATACTTTGGCATCCCTTGAGTCAAACTGAGCTCTCAGGCCTCTGCTTGCCAAGTTAAATCCTTTTAGCATTTTTATAATCTCCAAACACACGTTTCTTCATCTCTTGGACTCCGTCTCTGCAGTTCAGTAAGCATTTGTTGTTTGAAATCAGATCATGATGAAATCGTTTAATAGTCGGTCTATGAAAATATTTTGTTTAAAAAACACTCAGAACTTAATTGGAATGAAAATACCAGCAGCTGGATTGTAGTTTGAAGTCAGAAGTCTGAGAGTCAGCTGGAACAGCAGGATTCAGAGAGACACTTCTAACTTCCCCTTCCTACAGGAACATTCCAAGGCTGCTCTGTTTTGGCAGGCAATGAAAAGGACCCACTCGGGTTCAGCCTTCTCTGACCAATATCATCTGCTGCTGGTACATCTGTCACTTCGCTTTGCAATAGAGCACAAAAACGTCCTGGTTTTCTTCTTTCCCTGTGCTTTCTGCAGGGTTCTGATGAGCTCCACGTACCACCACAACATCCTTGTCATGACTGGCGTGTCTGAGCAGTGACTTGCTCTAGAGGAGAAATTTAATTTCTTCTGAGATCCCCTAATGAAACTTACTCAAGAACATGTGGTAAAGAAAGATTTTGGGTGACCTGTTCATTGGAGGAGGGATTCTTCAATTGTATTGAGTCTGGCTCTGTGATTCGTGAACTTGCTGGACAGTTTTTGTTGTGTTTTATTTATACTTGGTTGGAGGAGCTGTTAAGATTTCAACAGTTGGAGACCTTGGATATGCACAGTACTGTCCCTGCTACAAGTTCATTGGCAAAATGCTGGAAGTTTTCAGACCAGATCTCTGTCCAATTTCCATTAGATAAAATTCCTTCCATCATAAGAGTTAATTGATACGGGTGGAATTAAGTGCCTGGAGTCATTGCCTCCTTGGGGTAGAAGTAATCTCCACACACAGCCCAGCAGCTTCTTGTTTGTGTCTGGAAAAACTGACTCTTCAATCTGAATATTTTGGTTTTGATAAAGAGGAAAATGAATGTATAAAAAGTGTAGTTTTCACATTGAGAGTCCAAGAGAGGCACATGCAAAATACCCCTAAATTAATGCAAACTGACTGGAGCTGCCTTTAGAGAAATTATCCTCGTTGGATGTTTACTTTCAAATTGCACATATGACCAGCAGGATATCTGGATGCCTAAAACAAATTTTTTTTTAAGTTACAGATATAGTAATACAAACTGGGCACAGAATGCAGTGAGAATGTCAGCAACCTCAGAAGTCTAAAACGAGCCAGTGGATGAAGCACCCTCCTCTGCCAGCAGCAATAAAGGAACTCCAGTGAGGACTTTTGGGGGTTTAAAGAGGCATCCAGAGTTATTTAGCCATGACTGCAATCATCACAATATTGACAGGCTTTTTGATACGTGGCTTTTTGGGGTGGGATTTTTTATAACCTGGCACGCAAACTGAGATCAGGGGACATTAATAACAAAGTGTAGTTGCCAAACTCACTGGTAAAGGATATAAACCAGACTTCCAACTGGAAGGTGTTGTCCTTATTTTATCTCCTACTGAACAATCTGTTTATCCTAAGGTAATCAAAGCCATGAGGATGAGGAGAGGCAACAAGCACGTTTTAATGCAGAAGGGGAGTTATTATCTCCTGTTAGCTCTCAGTCACTCCTGATCATACTGTAAATTATTTGCTAAAGCTGCATTTACATATTTTGCTTATTCTTTCTCAGCAGTATTATTTCAGTGGCAATAGGCTTCATGAATTTAACACAAAACTAATTTTACATCAGCAGGACGTAGCACAGGTCTGGGTTACCTGTCTGGGGCCACCTCCACGCTGGTGGAGACAGTGCTCCAGCCAAAACTGTCCCAAGGAGGAGAAAGCAAATATAAATAAATCACTTCCAACTACTGGCAACTAATTCTGGAGGGGGTTTTGCTTGTTTAATCCCCTTCCAAATTCTGCATTACAATGATGTTGTCCTTTCTGGACAATGCTGTCGACAGCAGGAGTGTCTCACTGGTTTGGCAATGAGAAATGGACACGGATTAGAAATGTGATGCAGACTAAACCTGGTGAACAGTTGCCAAAATATTGCATGAATATTTGCTTGGGTTCTGAAATGAATTCACTTTGGCCTTGTTCCTCCTTCCGTGGACCTCACACACCAAGAGCATTGCAGTCTTGCCATCCCTGACCACGAATAAAAGCAACCTTTGAAATCATTTGCGTCAGCAGAACTGAATTTTGTATTTGCCACTTTTGTATTGCAGATACTTGGCCAACACTTCCAAAAGAAGGAAGAAAAAAGCGAGTGCAGCACTTCTGCCTGATCACAACAGCCACTGCAGTGAAAACAAGGAAGGGAATAATGCTGGTACTTTTGCATTGTAAACATAGCAGGAGAATTAAAAAAACATATATAAAATGTATTTGTTCCTGGCCTTTGCTAAAGGTTGCATTTTATCCCCAGAGTGGTCACACCAATCCTGGAATCAGTATGTGATGCCAAAGGAGAGGGAGATGTCAGGTGATGGTGTGGGAGTGGAAAATGGCACCTGGGGCTCTACAGCAGGATTTTTGCTGCTGCTGGGGGAAGTTTCTGCTATTTGAGGTGATGTTTGTGTGCCTGGGTGCAAGCTGTGCTCAGGGTTTGTCCCCAGGTTGTCTCACACAGTGTAAATGTGGGTATTGGTCTAAGGGAATGGGGCACAAAAACCTGGTAGCAGTGGCTGGAAAATATATCTGGGGAGACAAGGGCGGTTCAGTGTCGGAAAATGGCTTCAGCATGGAGACTTGAGCAGCTCTGTGAACAACTGATGAAAGAAGGGCAAGAAATACAAGAAAATTTTCCTGCTGTGGTGTTACTAAGGGGAGCATCCACACAGGCTGTGATCTGTTCATGGAGTCTCTGCATTCAAGGAGGTTAAACCTGTCAAATACGTTGTTGTCTCACACATTCATTCGAGCCATCGAGTTGTTCATTCGACTCCTAAATAGGCACAAAACCCAGCAGATAAACGTGAGTTTCTAGAATAACTGGCTGTCCTAAGGCAGAAAGCTGAGATTCCCAACTGCAGCCTGGTAAATCTGTTTTCCTTTATCCTTCTGGAGAAGCCAGAATCCTGAATTGCTAGGTTAGGTTTACCTTTCAGACGAGAGTGATTTAAACCAAAATATTTTATCACACATATCCCAGAGCTCAGCACAAGCCCTCAATTGTGCTCTGCTGAAATTCATGCGAATGCCATCATTGTATTGATCAGTTGACTATCACTGCAGATGTTTGAGGGTTATGGATTCTTTCCTGAGATCACATTAAATCTTAAATTGAGTTTCTGAATTACCAAAGTAAATGAATAAAAGAGTATAAATGGATAACCAAGGAAGTTGCATCAGTTTACACAGCCTGAGGTTGTGAGCTGTACTTTATTTTGTGCCAGCTCTGTGTTCCTACATCATTAAGTTGTTCTTGTGGTATCTGGTTGTGGCATTTGATTACAAAATAATTTTGTCATAAAAAAGGAAGCTGTCTACTAATATAAATCTGTGTTCAGTGTTCAGGATTTTCATGTGCTGTGAGGATATCAAGAAGCAAACCTTTTCCTCACGATTTTGAACATACTCCTGAGCATAATGGATTTAAAAATTCACTCTAACCTTTTGCTGTTGGCACACAGCATGTGTCTGACCTCCTGACCTCACAGCTGTATTCAGGGAATTGTATACTTCAATGATTTCTTTTTATACAAACCTGTGTTTGGTTAATTTTAAAAATAATTATTCTGAGTTTTCATAGAAAGGAGAGTCAGAGACACAGCATGTTCCAGCCTGAAAGAGACAGCTACTAAAAGCACCATGTCTAAAACCTTTATTTTTACCAGGATATAAATGTTATTTACAACTGCCTCTCCTTATCACTGTGAGTATGGATAAATTTGCCACTTTTAACTGCAGTGCTGCTCTGCTGTTCTTCAGGAGTAATACCCCATGAAATAGAGCTTGAGTGGGTTTTGATCCAGTGATGGAGCCTCAAATGCTGTAAGGCTGAGAGGGTCAGATGAATCATTCTGAGATACAAGGAGCTGTTTTGTGCCTTAGTGAGGAGCCAGATCAGCTGGCAGAGAGTTCCCTTTGCAGTGAGTGGTGGGAAGTCACCTAACACTGCAAGGGCTCTTTGAGAATCCTGTTCTACAGTCACAGGTCTGGACAATGGTTGCACCCACATTTTTGCTCTTAGTTTTATAGCTTTTATGACTTCACCAATACAGTTTCTAGCAGACCATTGCAAAATCCTGTGCTGGTGCAAGTGGTGGGCAGGGAAGAGTGATGTTGGAATGATCAGGCATGTGTGGAGGGTGTGAAAGTAGAAACCTTTAAAATTGGTTTTATTTTTGGAGGAATGCTGATGTTACATCCTAATTGCCGGACTCGACCTACAAATGAAAACGTAATTATTTCAGAATGCTGAATAGAAAAATGCAGGTGTACATAGACAAACACAAATGTAACTGAAGTACTACTGGTGGACATCTGGAAACAGATACATTTGTTTTGGAATTTGATGTCATGACAGGACTTCTAACAAGAGCTTTAAACATTGGAAAGCAGAGCAATATTCTGAATTTACTTTTACCTCCATCTCAATGCCAATCGCTTTGTGCTTAGCATTGCTTTAAATAAAGCAGGACAGATCTGTGTTTTCAATGTCAGCCTTCTCATTGCTTTCTGATTTACAGCATGAAAGTTGCTGTTTCCACCTGTCATCTTTCTCTCTCCTGAAAATGCAGAAGGACCTTGGCCTCTGCCCCCTGGCAGCATCCAAGCAGGTCCTTGTTCCCGGGGGGATTCCTGCTCCATCCCACTCAGAGCAGTGCACGTGCTCTGCAGCATCTCGGTGAGTCCTCTGCCCACCCGAGCTGCAAGGAGTACTGGGTGATTTTCCAGTTGTCAGGGTGTTCACAGGTTATTTTAGAGGGGAAAATAATCCAAGAAAAAAAAACCAACCCAACATCCCTATTCATCTTCAGCACTGCCGTATGCTTGACGTGTCACTTCGTACAGTACCAAGTAAAATGAGCCTCTACAAATGGTATGGGCACAAAAATTAGCATTACATAGTCGATAAATCATGCAAGGAATTTGGTATCTGTGTACTTAATCTAAATTTGTTAACACTGGCAAGATAAAGGTCATTTGGACTCCATGTCGACTCTTGAAACTGGGACGCTGTTCAGAAATTTGAGGTTTCTCCATCCAGCTGTGTACATGTGCCCTGTTATCTAATACTTTAATTGCTAACAAAACACTGGCTAGGGGAGAATATACTGGTCTGTGTCAATATTTAAGCAGGACTTTACTTATGGCTGAAGTTTATTCGCCTTGGAGAGAGAAAATTTTTTGCCTCACTTGAATAACTGGGCGAAGAAAAAGCAGGGTTTCAACTTGCTCCCATGGTTTGTGCTTACTATAGGCAAAGAGAAAAATATGTCAGCTATTTTTGAAACCTGCATTTTCAGGTCCTTTTATTTTCTTTTTAATTTTTTTTTTTCTTTTTTTTTTTTTTTCCCCCTGGATATTTCAGGAACTGTTGAGACCTCACAGGTGTTTAGGACCTTTCTCCTTCCCCCTTCTAAATGGTCGAGGCAAATTAAGCTCTCTGCCTTGTTTCTGATGAATATTTGCCTAAATTCTTAAAACTCTTCCACAAAGGAGATTAGGAATTGTAATTGTCTCTCCTCTCCTGTCCTTCTCATCACTCCTTGGAAAGCTGAGCCCAGGAATGAGGACGCCTGCAGGCTTTCAGGGAAGGGCCCCTGCGAAGAGACAGGGTAAGCTGCTGAGGTTTAGGTACAGCAATCACCTACACCCCGTTCCCAGAGGCTTTTCCTCAAAGTCACTTTCTTTCAAGCTTCTAAAGCCTAAAAATTGCTGTTTTCCATGTCCAAAAGTCTGATTCTTGCTGTGGAGGAAGTTAAAATAAGGGATGCCACCCTACTCACACAAAGCCATAAAACTTTTGGAGTGAGGATGAAGGAGGGGGTTATAAAGATGGATATTTTCTTATGCAAACTGGAGCTGTCCATGAGGGAGAAGCAGCAATGTGGAGCTGTGAAGTCTGCCACGTGCAGAGGCTCGGTTAGGGTGATTTTTCCTGGAGTCTGTTCACATGGCTGAAGGATCTGTTTGTTTTTCATGCCTCATGTTCACCAGCCCGTGGCAACATTACCAAACCAAGTCCTGAGGATGTTCCACACTTTGATCATTCCTTTCTGCTTCCTGAACGTCTCTCCTGGGCTGATGCTGCTTCAAACTTCTCCTTCCACTACTGAGAGTTTAATCCTTGCCTCTGCTTTTCCCCATTTCTGTGCTACACTGGGAATTGAAGTAAGTATGTAGCAAAATGACCTCCAGTAGCCAGGCCCAGAGGGTACGTTCAGTCTTTGTCCCACGAAATCAGGCACTGTTGTACCCCAAATGGAGCACAGCTTATGGCTGTTCTGTACATCACAGGACCCCAGAAAATAGGAATCCAGGTACCAGACTGCTGGTTTTAATACAAATCTCATTATTAGTGCAAGACCTGGCTTATGGCCATAAAAGTGGTGGGGTTTTTTTGGGTTTGGGGGGGTTTTTTTTGGGTTTTGGTTTCTTTTTTCTCTAAGCAGAGGAAATGTGCGAGGAGCACACGCACCATAAGTTAAAGCTGCATGCAGATAACTGGAGAGAGGAAGAAGAGGCAGCGGGCTTTGAACAAAGAAGCTTTTCTGCACAGGAGATGTGCACATGGGCCATGCCTTCAGAAACCTCTCCCAGCTCCAGCCAGGCTTCTCAGGGGACGGACTGGAACTTGTCCAAGTGTCCCCTACAGTAGGTGGGGCTCTGCCTGTCCCTCCGGGGGGAACTGGGAAGGCTCAGAGCGGGGATTCAGGAGTCGAGGCTGATGTTTGTGGTGCATGAAAATATAAAGAGTTGGAATGAGCTGAATTTAGCAGGCTAACCAACAGTTTTCAGCCTTGCTCTATGACAGTCAGCCCTCCATTGGCTTTCAAGGTGAGTTTTGGACATTTTTCTGAGCTGGTTTCAAGTGTGGCTTATGTTTGCCAACCAGAATTTTTTGTTCCACATCCTCCTCTCTAATCCAGATTTTTTAGCAAACCCAAAGCAATGCAAGCCCAACCCCATAACAATCCCAGAACACTGGATTTAAATATTTAACTGCTTTATAATAACTTCAGTTCTCATTCATATCTATGTATTTTCAGTAGGAGTACTTATTGGAAGGACACTATTTATTTTACAAAGTCACTGCTTTATGGCATGATGAGGACATAAACCGTGAAGTGTTGAACTTGACACTAGACTTATGTGCTCTGACAATAAAAATTAAGTCTGCTGCTCAATATTGTTAAACCTGAATGTATAAAACCTCTTGTCTGTCCTTCCTATGTCTAATATTTAGCTAGGTTCTAGAATAGCTAAAATCTGAGATATTTTTTATTAGAATTCTGTGCTTTGGGCCTTTAGAGTTTATGTTTAGAAGACCTTTTTTCTAAGGAAGCCTGGAGTTCTCATATGATCACTCTGAACATTGGTACTTTAAGAAGAAGTACCAAATAAATTTTTAGAATATGGGAGGCCATCCAAAAGGATGAAATTAGAAAGATTTCCTGATGTGAAAGAACCAAGTTATTTGTGTCAAAGAAAGCTCAAAACCCGGCCATATTTAAATGCTGAGTTTTACAGAGGTGTGTTTTCTTTAGGACTTCCTGCTAAGAATGATAGATCCAACATCTTTTATCATGTCAGTGATTTTTGGCTTTCTAGGAGAACTGGAGTGTGGCGGCAAGAAAGAGGTTGCCCATGTTGAGTGTTTGGACACAAACCAGGTTTTGTAGTCAGGAAAAAGTGGTTTCCTTCTACTCCCAGTATTTTCCTTCCTGCATTCTCTGTGGTACCTTGCTTCTCAAAGTCAGGTTTTGTGTCAGCCTAGCAGACCTTTGGAACACAGGTTATTGGAAATGTTGTTCCTTCTTATGCAGTTAAATGCCTGTCATTTTAGATTTCCTATGCCATTAATTTTAAATATGCATTTTTGGGTCTTTGCCCCACTTTTTGGGTATTGGCAGGGTGTAAAGAGCCACATATTACACCACGCCAGTTGTTCTCAGTCATTCTTGTGACAATATTATCCCTGTAACATGGCCAAAGCAGAGCCTGGGTGGGTTATCTGATGCTTAATTATCTGAATTACACAGATACAAAATGTAACACGAGTGATCATAAGGCATGCAACCAAGTTATTTGGCTGCTTTTGTAGTCTCCCCTACTTTGTTCTTCTTCGTGGTTTGCATGGGTGAACTATCACCTAAAAAATAGGAAAAAAATCAAAGCAGTTGATTAATGTTTCTGTGCTGGTTTGGATTATGACAACACTTGATGTAAATACAAGAGTCTGTTTGTGGGCTTCCACCCTTTTCCACATTGTATTTAGACTCAGGGCAGCACAGTTGCTCTGGACCACATGACTGTTAATTTTTCATATCTTGAGCCTGCTAATATATGTGATTCTTTAAAAAATCAATGGCCACTGGATGACTGCTATGACTTCCATGTCATTTCTTGTACCTGGTGTAACTCAAGGATCCAGAGACCCCAAAACTCTGCAGTTTGATGATGCATCTGATGATTTTCTGTAGTAATTTTAGAAATCTCTACATCTGTCATTACTGGATTTGCTGGACAAGTGCTGCATCGTGTGCAGTGCTAACACTGACCTGGGGACAGCTTTGACAGAATCCCTCCAGAGGTTAATCCTGGTGTGTCCTCACCTAAACCAGCCAATGTGGCAATTCTAGCATTGACCAAACTTTTAAACTGGGGAAAAAAATAATGTGGTGAACCCTGACCCTTTCTGTTAGAGCTGGTGTTCACTAAAATCCTTACAAATGCCCCTAGAACCAAACTACCCTGAATTTTTGTGCTGTCTTAGCAAGCAATTATTCAGCAGATGCCAAGTTAATTCTACACAAATTTATAGTAAAGTTCAGTTTTGAGAACTTCTCTATGGTAGTTTCTTCTTCCTTAAAAAAAAAAGCAACCAAGATTTGAATGCAGCCTTCACAGTTCTTTTCTAAGCCACTGCTCTTAATCTCTGTGTGTTACGAGCTGCTCTTAGGTAGTACATTCCAGATAACAGAATTTAAAACAAATGGTTTCACTTGCAGAGACTATCACTTAGAGCTACAATCATTCCAAACTCCGTGTTGCTTTGAGACTTTAATCAGCCACCTTTTGCAGTTAATTGCTATTTTGGCAGGCTGGAGAAAGGAAATGGAGATTTTTAACAATTTCATATCGACACAAACCAAAAAGAATTTGATGAGACAAATAAAAGGTATTTTTCCTAACTCAAAGATGCTCTGCTTGCCAAGTGCCAGAAGCTTTTTGCAAACCTCAGGAGTCGGGGAGGATTTTTTTGAGAAAAGCTTACTAGATCCCTCTGTAGTGAAGTATTTTATGCAACACAGGTAAGTTCCATTTGGAGCATGTCCTGCCTAGCACACCTCACCCAGGATGTTCCACCCCAGTGAACCACCTCCTTGGGAGGTTTTGTGGAGCTCTGAGACGCACTGAAAAGTAACAAACCTGGGTAAATTTACCTCTCTGTCCATATCCTCGGTGGTATTTCCTACAGTAGATGTGCACCACAGCATTCCTGACCTTCCCACACTGACCAACACCACAAACTCAGCAATATCAGGTAAGCTCTGTCCTCTCCTGATTCACCCAGGAAAAAGCAATGGCAGAGCTGACAATCGAGAAAGTGGCTGCTTGTCATTTATGTCCACTTCACTTTACACTCACTGAAGCACTGGAAACCTCAGAAGCTGCTGTTCCAGTCGCTCATAATGCGCTCTTTGTTTTGTGTTTGGCTTATCTTTGAGCACAAAGCAATCTGAAGGAAGTACACCCACTCCCTGATGTTTTCCTTGGGAGCCAGAAATGTGCGCGCGGCGTTTTTGGGGCGGTGGTGAGGAGAAGTGGAGCGTGCGTTATGGAAGGTGCGGGGGATGGGGGTGGTGGGATGATGCAGGAAACTGGGCTCGGCTTTAAAGGCTGCAGATCCAGGCTAAACCCAGGGTTCTGGCACTTTCTGGTTTAAAACCCTGCAGCCCGAGTCCCAGAGCTGAACCAGCGGATGCAGAGCCATTGCAGCTGGGTGCATGGCTTCCCAGGGCTGGTACACCTTGTGCTGTGAGCACACCCAGCCCTTGGAAAGTTCAGCAGCTAAACTGAAACTAACCATTGTTCAAATGCTTTTGGAATGAGAGAATCTTGTTTACTTTAACGGTTTCCCTTCCTCACAGGCAGGCAGTGTTTTCCTGGCCTGCAGTGTTTCTTCTCTCCTTGGAATTTCCAAAAGTGACAGAGTCCCTGGATCCTTGCATAACTAATTCTGATCTCTTTGCAAACTATTTGATTTTTTTTAATAATAAGTCTATTTGAAAAATCTTAGATTTTATTTTAGCTCATGATAAATCTATTAATGTGGAAAGTTTAACTTTACACATGGCTGGCTTGGGAGGCTGCCTGGATAGTCCAGATCTAGTGTGTGTGTATATTATTTATATTTATATTTATATTTATATTTATATTTATATTTATATTTATATTTATATTTATATTTATATTTATATTTATATTTATATTTATATTTATATTTATATTTATATTTATATTTATATTTATATTTATATTTATATTTATATTTATATTTATATTTATATTTATATTTATATTTATATTTATATTTATATTTATATTTATATTTATATTTATATTTATATTTACATTTACATTTATATTTATATTTATATGGTTTGTATGGAGGACATAAGAGCACAATGCAGCGTTTAAGGATTCAGAACTTGCAGAAAGCACCATAATCCATATTTGTTACCTACTCCTGTTTATGGACAATGGTATTGCAGCTAAAATCCTGATCTGGATGTGGATCTAAGCTCACATATGTGCCCATTTCCCCTCTAATGGCTCATCTGGGAGAGAAGGGCAGCCCACTGCTCCTTACTTACTGGAGATGTTCTTTATTTGAGATAGTGAATTTTGATCTGAACATCTCCCTGCTCTCCAAAGCCCTCTGGGATTCTCTGCCCCTGCACTCTCAGCCTCTACTGGGTTTTGCCAAATTTTTTCAGTTTCTGCCGAATTCTGATTATAGTTCCAAGGGACCAAGGAAAACATGATAAAAACAAATTGAATTAAAAATAAAATCATGTGTCCCCCTGCTGCTTCTTTGTTCCTTAAAAAGCTAAGACCAAACCATATACAGGTACCAGATATAGACCTCATTTTACAGTTCCTTTAAATTTCACGAGGACTCAGTCTTAAATGGTGAAATTGAAAAGTCATTTGGGATTCAGTTCAGAGGGACAGGTAAATATCATTGGAGACCTATTTGCAAGGTGCTGAAAACTCAGTTTAAAAGCTGATCTTGGAAAAGGGCTGATTTAACAGAAAAAAATTAAGGAATTTTTATTTCTCTGAATAAAATTCAAACCTTGATTTAGATTTAAACTGTAGCTCTGGGTTTTTAATATAAAATGCAGTTTGTGAACTGTTGCTGACATCTCGCTCTATCTTGAGCAAAGCAATTTAGAGACCAGGCTGTTTTCCTATTAAATAAATAAACATTTCTGTTTCATTGATGGTTCTTAACAGAAGAGGTCAGCCCCATTGTCTCTGGAACAGCAGTATATGAATCTGAAACATAAATTATTAGTATCAACAGCAAAACTCATGATGTAGTCAAACATTTGTCACAATGAGTGAAAAAATAAACAAGTTATTCCCCCAAGACCTCGGGGCTATTTAGGGATGAATGAAAACTTCATTGAATAAAATAATCAGCTTGAATATTCTTTTTGATTGTTCTGTGATTATTTGAGAGATTATATCTTACTGAAAGATCTACACATAAAATATTTAACTTTCAAAAGTGCTCTAAATTAGAGGTTAAGCATTAATTCGGGTCTCTTTGGTCCCACTTTTATATCGTCCTAATGTTTGTAGTTTTTTCTAACTAAAAAATCTTGGTGAAATAAAGAAGTTGGATTTCCTTGTATTTCTAGTAGTTCATACTGCTCCATCCTTTGTGGAGAGAGAAAGGAATAACAGAAGGAAGAGGAAAAAACCTGAAACCGGAAAAAGGAAAATTGAGATTTTTCAGTTTTCAGACCACAAGACGAAATGTTTTGTACTGAATTTGAAGCCTTTTGTTCAGTGAAACACCTGTTCCTGTAAAAAGTGGTGGTTGCATTTCCCTTGATGTTGTCTTCTACTTAAGTTAGTGCAAAACCAGTTACTGCTCATACATTAATTTTCATGGACGAAGTGAAGACTCCTGTACTGTGCCCATAATGAAACCTCAGAGCAGCGAAGGCAAAGCACTGGGGGTGGCATCTCCTCTGCAGCACCTCAGTGCATCAGGGCCTGCTCTGGGGCTTCATTTTTCAGGCTGTTTCACAAGCACAAACGAGCTGGCCTCGAGTTTATAAACAGCTTTAAGCACCAGCTCTGTGCTTTGCCAGAGCAGCATCCATCACAGCTACGTCAGGGATGCAGCAGGGAGCTTTGTCTTATCTCCCCTCTCTCTCTCCAGTCGTGTGCTCTCATACCTAGACAGTTGGCTCATTAAAACAAGTGTTGCTGAGCATTAAAAAGAAAAAAGAAAAAGAAAAAGAAAAAGAAAAAGAAAAAGAAAAAGAGACACTGTTTTTAAGACTGGGATTTATAGCTCCATGCTGTAATCAGACATCACAGATTCTTTCACAAGAACTATAAAACAAGTTTTCTCAGGAGAAGGAAAAAGGGGAAAAAAAAAAAAAAGAAAAAGGTGGGTGTGCTGCCCCCCTTTAAACAATTGTGAAGTTTTAGTTTAGTGCGAGCTTGAGGGGAAAAAGGGGACGTGGCAGTAAATCATCTGTGCAGCTCTCAGCCATAAAGTTTCTTGAGCAGTCAAAACTGCCAGGGCTTGTTTGGATGACTTATTCCTAGGCAGGGGGGGATGGAAGAAAGTTTATAATACAGCTGCAAACTTTTGCTGTCTCTGGTGTCACTGCTGTTTACATTACGTGATAATGTGCTACAGAAACCTCCTTCTATTTCAAAGGTGACGTTTTCCTCCCTGACCTCGTTTCGGGATTGTTTCCCCCGGCCAAAGGAGCAGCAATCTGGAATTGCCGCAGCACTGCTGCGCCTGGGTCAGGTCTTTGCTGGGAATGGGGGCTTGGTGAGGGGGCTGCAGAGCCAAGCCAGGTCTGGATGGGCTGGAGCTGAGCCACTGGGTCTGACTGGGGTTTGGATCAGGCCCTGGAGTGCTTTGGTCCCTTATCCAAGCTGGTGAGGGATTGAGTGGCCGGTCTGTGTTGAGGCTGGAAGGGAGATGAGTGCCTGCTGGCTTGGGTGGCTGGTAGCCCTTGGATAATTCACCTGCTGCTGGGAACAGGCTGCCAGAACTGTGAGCTAAATCATCAGATCCTCTCCATGAGGCTCAGGCTAAAATTATCATTGCCCATGTCGAGAAATAATGTTTAGAATCATAACATCATGGAGTGGTTTGGGTTGGAAGAGACCTTAAAGCTGATCCCATTCCACCTCCTGCCATGGGCAGGGACATCTCCCACTGTCCCAGGCTGCTCCAAGCCCTGTCCAGCCTGGCCTTGGACACTGCCAGGGATCCAGGGGCAGCCACAGCTGCTCTGGGCACCCTGTGCCAGGGCCTCCCCACCCTCACAGGGAAGGATTTCTTCCCAATATCCCATCTAACCCTGCCCTCTGGCAGCTTAAAGCCATCCCACCTTGTCCTATCACTGCACACCCTTGTCAAAAGTCCCTCCCCAGCTTAAAGAACTTCATCACTGCACTCATATTTCAAATTTTAGTCACTGCAAACTATGTACAGTGGTTGGTGAGACCATTTTCAGGAGGAAGCACTTGCTTCTGTTTGACAGCACGGGGATTCATCAGATTTATCTGATTTACCTGATAGGAGCACGTGCCTGGTGCCTGCCTGGGTCCCAGCAGTGTGTGGGCAGAGGTGCAGTTGACAGACAATCCCTGCCTGGGTGAGTGGTGCAAATGCTGAAGCACTGAGAGAAAACCACTCCTGCAGAGCAGCAGAACTTGCCCAGAAGGATGTTCTGTAGTGCAGCAAGTTAGGGGTGGATAAAGGTATTGTAAATATGTGTTTTAGGCAAGCAACTTGAAAATCTGTAAGAATAATTATAGAACTGGTTCCTAAACTGTGTTTTTCTGGGGGAAATGGAGGAAATCAGGCCTGAATCAGGACTTATTCCTCTTTCTTCTCCTGAAATTCTCTCTCCTCACTTTTTACTTGTGCAGGGTTACAAGAAAGACATCCAGTATCCTGAGACCTCTGACTAACGCTTGAGATGAGTATCTTTTAAATTAAACAGAACTCAGCCTGACCTGTCTCTGTCTTAAATTTCTTAGTATGAAATGTACCCTTTAAACAATCTCAGACCCGTGGTTCCCCCTTCTCCCCTTAATCTCAGGTATGATTAGTGCTTAATGGACCTTGAAAAGCACCTTTATTTACAATGGCCACAGGTTGCTCTTGCCTAGATATGATCTCCAATTTTCCGTTTTCCCTTGAAATGAAACCCAAAATAGTGGGACACATACTTGGTTATTATGTTCATATATGGTCCATTTTTTTTTCCAGAACCACAGTCTTTGGTGAATGATTTAATACATATAACTTCTTCTAAACCAAAAACAATGGGCTGCTTTGTTCTGAGCAGCACTGATAACATGATATCTCTTACACAGAGACACCAGGGTATCAGGTGCCAAGGGGCTCTTTCCATGGAGGAGGACGTCTGAATCCAGGAGATTTATTCTGCATCTGAGGAGGTGCAGTGAGAGCAAGAGATAGGACTCTCCTACCCACTACATTTTGCTGCACAAAAAAGCTCAGAATCCCTCAAAACGTCAGTCAAAACTGATTATATATCCTGGGTTATTTGCTGAAAAACAGGGATAAAAGTACCCAGGACCCAGTGGTTTAAGAAAATCAACCCAAGCAGGCAAAGACCCAAACTGTGATTCCAGCCTCCTTCCCTGTGTTGAATAAAACCCTGTGGGTCAGAATTCCGATCAAAACCGTGTCGGTTATGCCTGAAGCTCTCCTCATTGAGCACGTGTTTCCAAGGAGCAATCTCCAAATCCCACAGCCTTTCCCAGACCTTCCTGAGACCTTCCACTCAGGCTAGAAAATGAGAGAGGTGAAGCTCTCAGAGCTGGTAGGTGATCCTGGGGGATGAGATAAACAGTCATTACCTTTGCTAATGATGGAGAATCCCTGTGATGTGCTAATCACGAAGTAACAGCCCCCACATCAAACTGCCTAATTAAATTTCCTAGGAATAGATTACAGTGGGATTACTGGTTTTCTCTGTAACGGCACCAGATCTAATACAACCAGCCAAAGTTCAGATGTATTTGCATTGCTAATGTGGCTGGGGGTGATTTCTCTTCTATTAACAATAATGTTGCAGTAATGGCTGGACGTTCTGGTGGACGCTGGGGCTGCACCACTCTCAGGGGTGGGAAAAGACAGGAAAAGTTCATCAAGCCCAGTGCTAAAAGGTGCCTGTATCAAATCTGGAGAGAGCAGTCACCATCTCCAGGGCCTCTGTCCAGTCACTCAACCAGAAGACAAATACATTATTATTTTGTATAGTGCACAAGCTTTAACATACAATCCCTGCTCCCTTGGATTATGTCGTTTTCAGCTATGCTAATTTTCTAGTAATTAGTATGCCCAGGGCTGGGTACCACTTGTTTTCCACAGTTCCTATCACCTGAATATCTAGGGGCAGATTTAAAATATATTAAAAAAAAGCTCCAGTGGGATGTAAGTGCCTATAAAACATGGATTTTCATGCTCCTCTTGCTATCAGCACATTCAAGGTGGTCGCTTTGATTCCCCTTCTGTCCCCCAGCCTCTTTCCAAACACAGCCAGTGTGCTCTGCTCTTCTCCCTGGCCAAATCCTGCAAGGTGACTTCACATGTGGAGACTCCCCCTCAGTCACTGTGTTTTAGGCTTCAATACATGACTCAGTGGATAAATATTCAAAAACAGGGCAATTTCTCAGCGCTGTTTCACTGAGCAAGTTAAGGAGGGTGACGAGGCCACTGAAGTTTTGATTTCAGATGATCAGCTTGGAATGTGGCTGTGCAAAATGGAAGTGGTGAAAAATCACTGGCTGCACAACATATCCAAATTTGCTTAAATGTATTTCCTAATTGGAATAATTTGGATTCTCCATAACCGAAAGCTATTTCAAGTCTTCTCTATTTTTAGATCATTACTGCTATTTCAGAATGTTCTAATATTACACGATTTAAGTCCTTGCAGCAATTACACTGGTAGGCAAAAACTGCATGGAAAAATGAGGCAATTTAAAATGTGTCATTTGACAAAAACGAATGGAGAAAATAGAAAATATTCACCCACGTGTAGTATCTTCTCAAAGGACAGCTAGAGAAGCAAACTGGAGAGATTAAAGGAACCTAAAAGTCAAATAATTAACGACTACAGTAGATTGAAAGGTGAAATAATGGTTAAGAAGTGAGAACTACAAACAGTAAGACAGTGAGAAAACATGATGGAAGGCTGTGGAGAATAAGGTTCTTTCACTCTCTTCCAGTCCTAGAGTCCCTTATACTTGATGGGATGCTCTCTTGTACTCAATTTTCCTCTTCTAAACACTCTTCTCATAAGGAGAGCTCTCAGGTTTTGGGGGTTTTTTTAACTCTTAAGTAAAATATTTAGAGAATAATTCTATAGATCTCTCTGATGTTTGGTGATATTTTAAATAATAGTAGCTCGGTATCTGAAACCTCATGTCTGAAATCTCAGTGTCTTCACCACTGGAAACAATGCTGTGAGGACACAGTTTTGTGTCATAAATTTAGGATAACCTTTAATAATCCAGTGGCTGGGTGTTTCCCTGTGTGAGTTTGTGCATAGATATTTACATTCTAATTTATATGGTGAGGAAAAAGTTCCCTTTTTTTATTGCTGATTGCTGATATTTTAGGTATGTGAAGTATTTTTTTGCACTGCTGTTTTTAAAATAATGCTGAAATTATTTACACATAAATTACTGATAAGGCCAAGGATTTTATTTTCACTGCTCACTGAAAAATGCGAAAAATGTGAATCTAACTTTTAGGGCTACCCACGTTATCTGGCAAGAGACTAAAAAAACCACAACTCCTCTCCTTTCTTCCCCAAACACATATGAGAAACAGGCCAAGGATGCTGTGGCACGAAGAATTGGACAGATGGGTCCTTGTCTGTGCTGTACATCCCAGACCCTGAGTCCTGCTGTGGCTTTGATAATTTTTATTACTATGATTCATAAAAAATAAAGTCAAAACAATGAAATCAGCTTAAATAGAGGTTAAACTTTGATATTACTGAGCTATGCAGAAAGCCCCTCTGCAAGTAACTTAATTCACCATATGGGATATAGCTAAGGCAGAGTGAATCCTAAAAGCTTTCAGGAGAATAGGGCAGGGGTTTTTAAAGGGGATCTGCCCCTGAACACACGATACTCTTTGTCTGGAGATGAGCTCTGAGCTGCAGGAGGTGTGTTTGAAATGCTCCACCTGAGCTGGTTTGCCCCTTTAAGGAGAAAACCCCGAGTTCTGAGGGAATCCGAGCCCTGGTGCAGAGTACAGAGGTTGGGAAAGCTTCACTGTCGTCATTTTTGTTTCTGTGCCCGAAGACTGTACCCAATAAATCAGAGGTTTTTGGTGTGGTGCACTCTTAATGTTCTGGACTGAGACTCTTCAGCTCAGGTTGCAGACAGAAATGCTCACGGTGGGGCTGCTCAGACTCAAAATCATGGCTTGAATTTGGGGTGGAATGATGGATCTTTAACCCGCTGGACACAGCATTTTACTCACTAGTTGTTAACTGCTGCGATTAGTGTTTATAATGTGAGTTTCTTGATTTCTATATTTTGATTTCTTTATGGCTTTGTTACCCCCTGAGCCATCTCAGTGCCTTCAGCAGGTTTAGTCAGGAGGCAAAGTACTATTTTTTAAGGGTAAAAGTTTCAAAGACTGAGCCACTTCTTGTGTAAGTAACTTGGGGGCTGTGACTTAAAACTGCCAGTTGTTTGATATTTATCATGGCAGGGACTGCAGCTACCACAGAAATAAATTCCCCCTTTCCACAAGTCTGTCAGTGATGAATAAACACAAATTACGAGCATCACACCTCACATAGTGCTTTATTTTTGCAAAACAGCTTTGGGGACAGAGCAGTTCTTCTCTGCTGGAGTGGCACATTTTTGGGCTTCTGTGCCTTATCTGGTGCTGGTTGCTTTCCCAAGTCATTCCTATAAGATAAGCAGAGGGCCAATGTTGTCTCAGGGGCACTGAACACCTGACGTGCAGTGCTCTGCTTTTCTGGAGATGGGTAACCCCTGACTCGCTTTGTCCGCAGGTTTTCTGCTGCCCACCCTCCTGTTGGTCTGAGCGAGTTCCTCCAGGTGTTCCTCCGCAGATCTGTGAGTGACCCAGGGATGCTGTGCAGGTCCTTGCACCTCGCAGGGCTGGGGTTGCAGCAGCAGCACCAGCACAGCGCCTCGCTGGCAGGTCGCTGCCCTGCTGGTGCCAGCAGGTCACACCTATTTCTAACTCCCAGCTTGCCCGACGAGAGATTACCGAGGCTGAAAGAAACATTTGCTCAGTTTCTGCTTTTCTCAGATTGTTTTCTCTTTCAGGACAATTTCCTAAACAATCTTGCTGCTCTTAATGAGCAAAGCCCAGAGTGTTTATTGTAACCTGCTTTGAACTGCTGGCAGCTCCAGAGGAGGGAGGGCTTGGAACAGAGCCTGTCTTGTGCCAAAAAGCGAGCTCTGGGCAGAGCAGGGCCGAGGTACAGGAGCAGGGCAGCGTTAATAAAAACACTGCAAATGAAACGTTAGCGCGGGGTGGTGAAAGAGCTCAATTTTATTTTGTTTTCACACATTAGGTTTTGCTTAAAGCAGACAAGTACCAGGGAGAGCGTTCTGAAAAGAGGCTTTGTATAGGAGCTGGGGCTCTATCCATCAGATTTGTCATTTCAGGAATGCAGCCAGATGTATTGACTTACTAGCAATTGCATTGGTGCCATCTGGCCTGCTGGAGGCTCTATTAAAGATGGAAAAAACTGAACAGAAAGAAATGAAATTTGTTCATCACGCCATTACCCTAGCTGCTTATTTAAAGAGGGAAAAAATGTAACTTCTTGGCAGGGGGCATGCTGTTTGAAAATAAAATAGGAGGTCTAAAGGACCACAAGTTTCAAAACCGAGCCCTGATGTTTATACGCAGATTGAAAGCTGGGCCTCGCTGTTGTCATTTTGTGTATTTTTTTTTTTTTTTAATGGAAAAATGCTTTCAAATCCTACTGTTCCGAGTCATGGAGCAAAAAAGCTCCTGGAGACCCCTGCCTGGTTGGCTGCAGCCTTTATCCTTGCTCGCTCTCAGTCCTCCCCATACCAGTTCAGCTGCCTGAATTGTCTCCTCCTCTCAGGAGCTGAGTTTGGAGGTGCTGTGCTTCCTCTCGCTGTCCCAGGAACATCTGCACAACTTTTGTGTCGTTTCTCTTCAGACTTACCAGCACCACTCTCTGAGCAGAACTGCTGTTCCCAGTACAGCGGTAGTAATAATACATTCCTTATACCGAAGCTCCTAAATGTGCTTAATTTAATTAATAAATCAAATAAATCTCTGTTCCAACTGTTTCCTTGCATTTCACTTAGGAAAACTGGTTTTTCTTAGTATTTTTAGGACCAGGGCTAATGTAAACATTCATTGACACTATAAGAACTTTTTCAGCATAGAGAAGTATTTTATGGCTGTAGGGTAAGGAATGTTCACTGCCCTTACTGGGGTATAATTTTAAATGTGCCTTTATTCATATTTAATTCTACAATTAGTCTTCCTGAATCAGTGCCATCTTCTTGGGAAATTGTTCCATTCATTTCACAGAATAAAACTATGGGTCTGAACCACCTCCCACCAGAGCTAGTGGAATTTGGACTGATTCCTATAAGAGCCCATGAAGCAATTCCTAGGTATTTTCAACCTTCAACCTTCACTGAAGGACAGAAGAAAGATTTAATTACTGAAAAGTAATTATATGTAGTTTTATATATAGTTTTCAGTACTCTTTCATGGACATACTAGTTCATTTACTGCCGCAATAAAAGTTGTTTACAACTACTGACAAGAATGATGAAACAAAGGACCAGAGTCTTTTTTTTAAAAGAAGTATTTTTCAGTTCTGCTCTGTTCTCTTCACTTCTTTTGTTTTTGCCATTTAAGATAGAAAGCTCTCGAGGGCAGGGAAGTGGAACTTTGTAAAATGCTGAACTACTTGTGGGTGAAGTCAGTGTTTTAGCACTCCCAAACACATGTGTTAGAAGAATACATGATAGTTTTAGGATTTCTACAACCATGAAACCTCCACTATAGCACTGCCAGGGTCTTCACTGTGGGGTTTTTTTTTTCCAACAAGATGAGAAAAGCTGGCACTAATACTGGAAAAGTCAACAGTGACTAAATACCCTTAAAAGAAGATGTAATGTTCTTACTCATACCAAGTCATGGAGCTGTGTGAAAAAAGACCCAATTCAGCCCTCATTAAAGGTCAGGATAAAGATTTCTGTCCACTACAGTGAAATCTGGTTTGTTCCTGCCAAGAGAAGGGGGAGCAGCATCACCTGGGCGGGAGCATGAGCTGGTACCACGCCGTGCCTTGTGTCCGTAGCCACGGAAAGCCCCGAGCTCACTCAAGGGTGCTCCTAAATGGGACTGGACTGAAAAATCCCCAGTGCCTGGACCAACTCAGGTAACTGTGCCTTCTCCATCTGAGTTTGGGAGAGTGCCTTTGATGCCTGTGACAGCCCCTGCTTGTGTTTTGTGCTGGTAACGACCCATCTCCCTGCAGCAGGACAGAACAGCCCAGCCTGAGCTCATACAGGGGATTTGGGATTGCCCCGAGTAGCTGCTGCTTCTGAATGTCTGCTGAGGAGCACGGAGAAGGTTTGTTGCCACTTAGCTTTTAGTAATCTGCAATGTTCTGAAAATTATTTTAAATAAGGTTGAGAGATTTCCTTCCCCCCAGAAAAAAATCAGTATCTGTGGTAGCAATGTCTGGATTATTCCCCTCAAGGATTAATTAAAGGGCTTAATCTCTGTGCCTTTTATTTTGTAAATTCAGAATGTTGACATTATTATTGTTAGCAGTAATCTCATGATCCCAAGCAGGAAAGAGGGAGGGCTCAAGCATATGACACATAGGACAAAGTGCTCCTCTGGCCAGGAACCGCACACTGAGCGGAACAAGCGAGGGGACACGACATTCTGGGAAAAGGAAAACATTGCCATTCCTCTGCAGGGAGCCCCTGCCCATGCAGAGGCTGCCACCAGACACTGGCAGCCCTGCCAGGAACAGAAACACTCACAAAAAGCTGTGGTTAAGTTTTGAGGGAAAGAGGGCAGAGAGTGAGCTTGAAAGTTTAAAGAAAAAATGGGAAGGGTGGCAGGAGGAGCTGTCAGATTCACATTGCAGGAGAGGTTGCAAAGACTAGAAGTAAGAAGAATAAACCACTTAACAAACAATGCTAAATAAATACAGGCAAGTAAATATATTGCTGAGAACAGCGTAAGTGTTAAGTTTTTCACCATTTTTATCATTCATTATACGCTATATACCTGCACAAATGGAAACACCTTCTCTGTGTTTTTCAGCAGTACAGCATCCATAAGATCTAGAAAGACTTGTAAAAAGGGTGAGGGAAAGCAGGAAGACTTTTATTCCCTACTGTCTAGAGTGGTTTATTGTTTGATTTCTTTTTTAGTGCACTTTTAACACCCAGTAACAGAGGGTGAGAGTTGCTGGTGCTCAGAAGGCACAGATTCCATCTTATCTGGTGAGTTAGATGGGATTTTAACCTGGGCCTGGAAAAGTTCATTGTACACCAGAAAATTTAAGAGCAGACCGTGTGGAAAAATCCCTTTAAAAAGATCTAGAAAACCTGGAGCAGCACATGTCCATACGTAAATATTTAAACCAAACAGAGTTTTAGTAGCCTTGCACCACTCTGAAATCAGTGGATATTTTCTCCATGCACATGAGACCAGTATTTTGTCAGTCTGCTTTTCATTAACGTAAACAGGCTAGTGGTAGTGACAGAGGTAGTGACAAAAGGAGTATTTATGGTAAATAATGGACTGACAAAGGGGAGAACTGTGCAAGGGACAACTTTGCTGTGCACTTTTTGGTGATGCATGACCTGCTCTTAGTCCGCAGGTCTTTTATCATCTCTGCATGAAAGAAACATGTTTTAACCAAGCTCACGTGGACTTGATAGCTCTATCTTTGTTCTGCAGTACTCCCCAGTGGGCTGATAATAATATGTAGCCAACCACCTTTAGGCCATTGTTGGGTCAAATTGGAAAAAATAAAGTGGTTTCCAAAACTTAAAACCCCTGCATAGGTGACAAGAGAAAAAGGAAAGTGCAAGTCCAGGCAAAATCCTAGAGGTGGCCAGCAGGTTTGGTGGAAATCTGAGGGGGATTGACTGCCTCGTTCAAAGAGGGTTTCCACACAGACTTGCTGACAGCCTGCACTATTTCTGCTTTTCCTGCTGGGAGTCTGCACTTTCAGGGAGAATCCTGCTGCCTGTGGAGGTATGTCCAAGTCAGAAACTTTAAACCATTGTGTAGAGGAGGATAAGACAAAACTCAGCTGGTTTATTTCTGAAAGTCCCCTGGAAAGGAATCCCATGGGGTCAGTGAGGAGAAGGTCCTTGTGTCACCCTGCTTTGTGTGGACACTGCACTGTGATTTCAGCTCACCAAGACTTTGCTCCTTGGGGGAATGAAGATGCAGTCCTTTGACAATAATGTTTTTATCAAGTCCAGATTTTCAACATGAAACATTCACTTTGTGTATTAGGATTAAAATTAATAATTCACACTTCAATGAGAAATTGATCCAAGATCTGTCACCTCTGCCAAAAACAGGCCCTGATAAGAGAAATGGCTGCTGTTGTCTTTCTCCTTGCTGAAGTTCAAGTTCCTATGCTATTAAGTGGTTTATTGTGCTTAGGTGCTGTACTTTATTTATTCTTTTAAAGATGTTGCTGTTTCTCTTTTTTCCAATTAACTGACCACTCTGCCAAGCGCATTTAATGCTCACTGACAGTAGTACTTTGAATTCCAGGAAATCGAGTTACTCTCATTCTTATGCTGTTCTTTTTCCCAACTCCAGAATACCTGTATTAAGCACAAAGACAACCTGGATTTTGCAATTAAAAGGAAAGTAATTTGATGATGCTCACACAGAGCAGTGGGGCACGTGTGTGTGCACATAAACACTGGAGTATCACATGGAAGCTCTTAATGAAACTCTTATGATATAAACAATGCTCAGGTTACAAATGCTACAGCTTATCTGGTATGTGTGGTAGGTGATAATAACTCTGCAATTCAGTCAGGGTAGAAAAGCAATTTTAGTAAACATAATACTTGAAAGCAATTTTCAAATTATTCCCTGATTTCTAACACGTATTAATCTCCAAAACAGTTGGGTTATTTTTCAGATCCCATTTCCAGTTTGTGTTGGTGGATTTAAGCATTAGTGCCACATTGCTCGCCACCTCAAAGCCCTCAGTTTCAGCATGTGATGCTTTAGAGGGTTGCAGTGACAAGGTTCTTGTTTTCTGAGCAAAGCCTCAAGCAGAATGCTCCTTACACTGGTTACAGGAACATGACATGGAAATCATTGGGACAGATCAATTATGGCATGGATTCAAATGCAGCACAAATCAGCTCCTCTGTGCTGAAAGCCTTTAAGGATTTTCTGAATGGCAAGAGAACTTCTGAACATGCAAATGGGCTGCTCATGAGGCCAGTGCAAAACTTGGCCATTCCTGTTTGGCTTTTCCTCCTGATATTTAGAGCTTCCTGGAAGATGGAGAAATTGCATCTTTCCTACTAATCACGCTACAGTTGTGCTTCTGCATTTTCCAAAGGTTGCTCTATAGTTAAGGAGAAGAATCACATCCCTGCATCACTTTACTTTTCTCTATCCTCTGTGCACTTTTTGCCCATGGGCAGGGAATAATCATCCTTAACCCCTAAGTGTGGTGGGGGTGCTGCTCAGCTCCTCCCTGCTGCTCAAGTACCCACAGGGACAGCCCAGCCTTCCACCCGTGCAGGGGCAGTGTTGGACACGAGCAGAACAGTATCAATAGCATTCTAAAATGCACAGTTTTACTATCCTGACAGAAAGGCCTTACACTATCGAAATTCTTCTTTAACCGTGCCAGGAAAGTAATTGAAAGCATATTTAGCTGTATGGACGTAGGAACCTACAGGAATTTTGTTGGTCTTGTGGTTAGCTAAGGAAAGATGTGGAGAGACATTTAAACCAAGAGTTTCTACAAGCCATATATTCATGTTCCTGAAATTTGAGAGAACACATTTGACAGCACACTCACTTTAAAAACTGGGTATGAGGTTCTTTAGGATTGTTCTTGTGTGCCTTTGTCTGCCTCAGTAATTTTTTTGGAGAGAGAATTTTGGTCACTGTTCGAACAGAGTTTTTTCAGGGAAGGCAACTTAAAGTTGTTCGAGGTTGATTCATTTTGAACTTGACCACAATTAAATGCTTTTCAGGTAACCTTTCAGCTTAGCTGAGCTCTTTTTTCCCAAGCAGAATCTCTCTGAATGTTGCAGTTAAAGCAAACTTTCCATTCAGATCAAAGTGTAGAGGCTGGCTCTGTGTTATCACCTGACAACATTATCGTTGGGAATATTAAGCTGTCAGCAGCAGATCTGAAGGAATCACTTTCCCAGTCTGCAGTGAATTACAGAGGATGGGAATCTATCACACATAAAAGTCTTTCCATTTTCTAAGACTGTATCTAATTCTAATAGTTTCAATCTGACCTCAGGCTGGATTTTTCTCTTGTTTTAAATCATGATCAAGACACCTTCTAAGAGCTCAGCTACAAGATTTGCAACCATTCAGCACATTTGTGTACGTATTTATGTTGTTTTTAAGATGTATTTAAATCTGCATGTGCCAAGCCTGTGTGTGGAGCCAGGGGTGTCTTTCTGCTGAAAAACTCTTCCCAGCTCTGCTCTATTTCTTCCCTTTTCCTGTTGCATTCCTGATTAATATGTTGTCTGCGTGGCTTTGTGCTAACACACACATCATGTGGGACTGAGTGTGGGTCAGTGTCAAGTGGGACAGGATTAGGATGTGGGAGGTTGCTGGCATTAATGCTGAGCAAGTAGGATTAGGATAAAGCTGTAATTGAACAGTTCAGCTAACCTGGGATTCATCAAGAGATTTGCAAAAGCACATTATAGTGGTCAATGAAGGGAAGTTTTAAACTATCAAGGCAGCATGGTTTTGCAAAGCTGCAATTGCAGAGAGGCAGGGTTAAGCACTTCTCTCGTCTTGCATGTACAAATGTGAGATTCTCTGCTGGTTTTGGCATCCCAGTCTGCATTTCTGAACGCTCAGAGACAGTGGGACAATGAGAACTGAAAAAGCATTTTGTCTAAGAGAGTTCAAAAAACGGCAAAGATACCACAGTGTTTGATGCCATCTCATTAGCGACACATAATCTGAATTTGAAGGGAGCTGCAAGTGATAAAAAAGTAAAAAAAAATTCAAAGGGCACCTTTAAAGAACGACTCCAGCGATTCACTATTTGCAGCCACAAAAATCCACATATTTCTCTAATCCTGCCAGGTTTTGGACTAGGGAGGTAACACTGGCCAGGGCAGGTACCTCAAAATGTACACGTGGAACACAGGCTTTGTGGTGGCCCTCTGTGCAGGGCTGATGTGTGATACTGACTGCAGACCCCAAAACTGTAACGGGGAATACTGCTGAAAAGCCCCCAGTGCTGATAAATCCCGAAAATCCCATCCTGTTTTCACCTAAATCTGCATTCCAGCCACCACGCCACTGGCACACGTTAGCACAGAGAGAGCAGTTCCGTTGTTCAATTCATCTTGGCTGTGCTCAAGTTTTAAGGTTTTTTTTAAAAATGGGAACAAAATAATGGCTTTTGATGACATCATAGCTGTGGCTGAGATTAACCCTGCTCCCCTGCGGGGTGTTGGTGGGGTTTTTGCTCCATCAGCTCCAGGGATGTGTATATTTGTGCTGTGCTGGCAGCAGGCCAGGTCCTAGGATTGTTTTATTGGGTGTCCACTGTTATTAAGCCCCTCTGTGTTTTTTCCCCTTTCGCTTTTTACTTCTGAACTGCTATTCTGTAACCAATTTACATTACTTTATGTTAAATTTCACGTGCCATGTGTCAGCTGAATTACACATCAGATCTGAAGATTCAAAGTCCTTTGAATTCTTCTTGGTGGCTATGCTATATTTACTATTCACTCACTCATGTGTGATCAAGGAATTTAACGAGTTTTCAACCGTTTTTCATGTTTGAGGACATCTATGCACAGTATAGATTTAAAAAAAAATCTGTAAAGCTCCAAAAAGGGAACATTTAGGGATAACTGGCAATACGATTTATACCCTGCTTTATAACAATCCTCTTGTGTTCTGGCCTTTATGTGCATTCAGCATTTGCATTATTCTGCTGATTTATGAGGACAAAAAAGTCCATTCTTTATGTCTGTGAAATGCATAGCAGAGAGAAGTCTTGATGTTGTCTCAGGAGAGCCAGAGGGGCACTGAAATATATAGATCATTAATAAATTATCATCGTAATAATGTCAAGTCGCTACACACCAGTCTCCATGAAATCCAGAATGGGCTTGAGGTTGTAAAAATATGTATCTTTTCTTAAAGCCTTAAAATATTTCTACTGTGGTTTATATTATAATTTAGCCACGTCGATGCATTTCTATGGCTCAGTAAAAATAATATAATGATGTGGGCTCTATCCCAGTCCCAGAAAGTTTGAATTTCTAAAGATTCAGCAATATCACCAAACCTGACATCTTACTTTTCATCAGTTCTCTTGAGTCCTGCGTGGGCCACCCATGAAGTTGCCCAAATTTTTGTCTGAGGTTTTTCTGAGCTGCTTTTCCTTGGGAGTAAAATAGGTGTGTTGAGTATGATTCCCATCTTTATTTTTGACGTGTATCTCTAAATCAGAGACAGCAGACAGAGCCATGAACAACTTTCTCCTGCTCTTCCATCCAGCTGAAGTCAGCAGAGTAAAGTTGGTGCAAGGAAGGTCAGAGTCGGGCTCTTAGTCACGATAAATTTCCTTATGCTGGTGGCAGTATGCTCAGAATGCTTTGAAGTGCTGGTTTGTCAGAGTTCACAACAGTTCATTTCAGCTCCAAATAAAATATTATCTGACTTTGCTGGCTTTGCAGCACCAGGCGAGGTAACAGTAGAGCTGTTCTAAGTCATTTTACGGATCCAGTTTTCTTACACTGGTTTCTTTATTGGAATTCGTACAGAGCTTTCTTTAAACACAGCTTTGCACTGAGGAAAAACAAAAGAGTGTTTATACAAGACAATAGGGCAGACATCATTTACTGTATAGGGTTGATTTTGAGTTTATGCAGCTAAGACAAAGGGAAATGAACACCCCCATGTGGTATAACCTCTGCAAGAGTGTAGCTTTGTTATTTTAAGGCTTGAAACTCCATACCTTTTAAAGTTTGAATTATTGAGGGATATACTCTACAACGTGTACTTTGCTCTGCAGAACACAAGCACGATAGTTTCCTTATGGATTTTAATTCTGAATGCACTCAAAGCAAGACCAAGTCCACCTTTTCTGATGCAGTTTGCAACATAGCACAAATGTAATTTATCCCACTTCTGAGGCTTAAAGAACTTTCAGCAGTTGATTTTTTCAATACTTTTTTTTTTCCCCAGGTCTAACAATGTCAGCACTAAGGCTTAAAATAAGCCCAGTTGCTGAACAGAATCCCTTAAACATTCAATCTTTAATTCTGATGTCTCTATCTTTTTTCCTTCTCATTGTCTGCTGTGTGAAATTCTGAGTGAAATAATCCCTTGGGGCTCTTCCGAAGCTGATGGAGCTGTGTGTAAGAAAGGGTGAGGACAACGAGGAATTTCAGGACCTGTGCACATGGAGGGATCCAAGAGATTGCAGCTTTTCCACTTTTATCCTACAACTCCGCGTTGCTTTGGGGTGAAGAAATAATATTCTAAGATAATTGGTTATAGCGTAGAAAATTGTAAACTAAGCTGTTTATTAGTAAGATAAAAAGAAAAATTTCCATTAGTAGCTGCAAAAAACATATCTGAGCCAAAGTTCTATATATGAGACCATCATGCAGCCTGACAAAACTGACCTCAGTACAACACTAATATGAAACTACAGTAAATCCAAGGGAAGGTGCACAGCGGCTGCAAGACTGAGCATTTATTTTCCATATTTTTATGTCTTTTGTCCTGCAGGTCATTATAATATTATCTTGAATGCTTTTCTGCACAGAGGGTCAGGGATGTCTTTATGTGTAGCTCAGGACCTGACAACCAGGTCTGAGAGTGTTTGTTGGCCTTNTTCCATATTTTTATGTCTTTTGTCTCAGCCAGGTCTGAGAGTGTTTGTTGGACTGGTCGGAGTTCAGAACCAACTTCAAAAGTCATACTTGAACTAGCAGTGCTGTACCTACCTATGTAAGTAATAGATTTTCTGATGTGAAAACTCTCAGAATCTGAACAGGTACGTGGAAACCTGGGGAGGTCAACTAGTCCCAAAGCAGTCAGCTACTGCAAACCAGTCCTGACAGAGTTTTACCTGATTTCTTATTAAAAAAAAACATTATAGGGAAAAGGGACTATTTTATTATAAGGGTCTCCCATCATCTCTCAGTGGTTCAACTGCTAATAGGCAACTACAGGTGTTTGAACTGAAATATGTGCAGAGAGGGCACATTTTTCCATTAGTAACGTTGAGTTTCCTCAGAAAAAAATTCGTGTTCTGCAAATGCATCTCACAAATCAGATTCAGATGGACTGTTTATTGCTAAGAATTTGCAGACTTGACTATGTAGAAGACATGATTGCTTTCTACAGAACAAAAGAGTAATGCCTCGATTGTTCTCCTAAGGGCTGAATGTTCAAACCTTACCAGCCTCAGCTGCCTCCCAAAGCAGCTACAGCAAGGCTATTTTTAGTGAGCTAGAGACTGAAAGTTTCATTTTGAGAACTTCAAACAAAGTATAAATCAAGATAGTTCAGTGATAAAAAAGCTTGGCTGGGGACTTCTATTGGCTTTTCATTATGAAATACAACATGAGTGGTTTGGTTGTTTTTTGGGGTTTTTTTATGGGCACAAATATTACTTTTCACTGGCTGTCAGAAATGGCCTGTTTCAGCTTCTTGTACAATTGACCATTGTGATAAGTCAGTGAGTTTGCTCTTTTTATCCACTAGAGTGAATAAACACTGGGATTTTGTTCATCTTTTAACTCCATTATATGGCATTTCCCAGGGGAGGTAAGCTTTGTATTTACTTGTGTGGCAACTCTGAAATATAGCATTTTGGGTCATCGCCTTCTTTCCAAAGAGGCATTTGCAACAAACCAAGAGTTTGGCTTTATATGTACATTTCAAGGGCTAAAAAATTTCCTTAATGTGAAGACACTGTAAGTTTAATTAAATACAGGGCTACTGCATGATTAGATCAGTAGTCTGTTTATATCAGCAATGCTTTCCAGAAAAAGTTTTGACAACCAGCTGCTGAAAATAGCTTCAGAAAGCCCTCAATGAAAACCAGCAGTGAAAAAAATCCCCAAGACTAATTCACAGGGAAGTAAAGAAGGAGTAGCTGAAGACCCTATCTCAGCTTAGGTTAATGCTGGCCTCTCTGTGGAATAATTTCTTTTGATGTTCTAAGGGAACTGTCTTGATGTTTTATATACTTGTTATTTTTTATCTCTTTAAAGCTACCACAGAGATTTGAGTGTGAAATACTTTTTTGATTTGTGACAGACCCTGGATGAGGACTGTAAAAAAAGAGATTTCAAAGAGACACCATTACAGTATTTCCATGTGTGACAGGTATTTCTTTGGAAAAGTCTTAAAAAAAAAAAGGTTGTAACAAGTCAAAAAGAGAAAGGAGGTGCCACAAAAAAGAAATACTTCATGAGGAACTACCAAGTACAAGTACAGGGATGCTGTCCTGATGCTTACAAACATTATCAACATGCCACAAGCTGACAGACAAATTCTTCTCCATTATTGGTACCACCAGTGCCTGAGTCATTTATTTGCCATTGATTAAGTTAGCCCTAATTTTATGTTTTAATGCGCTGCCATGAGAACTTAATCAGCCATAGCTTGAACAAACAACTGTGGTAACTACTGAGACAGGAGAAAAAACTCAACCCGGGCCAGTGCGTTTCTAGTTCAAATATTATCTGTGTTTAACCTGTCTCTGCATGGGTTAGAATCTCATATTATTCTCTCAAGACTTTTATTCTTGTTTTCCTAAATAATTATCTGGGCAACCTGACTTCGTGCTTGGCCATGAACCTTGCTGAGTTAGGAACACCGAGGAAAGGTTAATGTGCTATCCTGCTGTTGATTATGTCAGAATGGGCTAGGTCTGTGAAATACAAATATCCAGGATGCCAAAGCAAATATTTCGATTCCCTTGAACTCATTAGCAAAAGTTTATTTTAGATGTGATGGGATGCAAGCTATTACTTGGAATAGATGGATAGATTAGGATGGATGGAATTCATGCACGTGGCAGGTCAGTATCTATTGGAACTTAATATTTCCTTACTGAAAGCTCAAAAATGGCTTAATTTATGAATGCATTCTTAGATACCAATATTTTGTTTGATATTTCATCACTCACAGGTAGAATTTTTTTTTTTTTCAGTTCTTTGAGTTTCGATCTTGAATGGAAATAAGGTAAATCTATCAACTGGCTCATATTTCATGCTAAAAGGGGAATGACAGCCATAATTCAGCAGGAACAGCACATGGGAGCATGAACACCATGCAGAACTTCACATAACTTATGGAGCCTAAAGTTAAAACATGCTCAGCCCATCAGAATCCGAGGAAATATCTGGTGCATTTTTGTTTCTCTTGGTTAACAGAGAGCTGCCATTCAGCCTCAATTAAACTGCCAGAGCCATGAGATAATAACAGCAGGAAATTCTTGAAAGATAAATTCAAGATGGTAGCTACAACTGGACTTCTCTGAAGTGATTACAGTTCTAATCATACTGGGGAGCATACTTGCAGTGAAGCTGACATGCTTAAATTTTATTAAAACTTTTAATGGAAGAAAACCTCTTATCTCACCTCAGTCACATGCCATCCCCAATACATTCACTCTCGAACTTTGTTTGTAGCTTGCAGGGGACAGGGTTTGTTGGAGCTGGTTGTGTGTTGCCTCCCAGTGCAGAATGTACTCCACAAGCCCTCCTGTCACTCTGCCTGGCCACTCCTGCTGCTGCCGTGCCGGGGTTCATCAGCACTCACTCCTGGACAGTGTTCCTGGTGCAGTCACTTCCTCCCTGCCAAACAGCCCTAACATTCACCAGACTTCCCTGCAAGTTACAGAGCAAGTCAAGTATCATTACCTGAAATGGTAAAAAAAATTAAAAACCAAAAAATGCTAATCCTGTTTATAGAAGGAATTTTGATAGATGCTGAACACCCTTTTGAAAGATTCATGCAAGGAAAAGTTGTCATTTTGGATATCTTAGCAGAATTTCAGCTGAGTGATGCTTCACAATACTCAGGTTTTATAAAAAAAACTCTTAGGGAAGCAAACTCCTCATTTTCTTCTTTTACTACCAAAATACCTCTATTTTAAAGGTAGATGAAAGCCGAGCTAACAAATGATGGGAGGGTGAAACTAGTGATGTGTCACTGCCCAGTACTGTGCCAGCAAATAGAGTGGTGTAGTGGAAACAGACAATTCTCAAAGAACCACAATTCCCAAATCATCTCTTCTTTTCTGTATCACACAAAAGTTTTATTAGGGAGCCACATGGGGAAAGGTGGGAACTCTTAAACCTTAAAATGACTGCCAAGGCAGACAGAAGTGTTTATATATGTGCAATTGAAAATCTGGGGGAAAAAAATAAGTTATTTTGGGGAATCCTGGGAAACTGATAAACATTTTTATCGGTTATTATTTATCAGTTTATTTGTTGGAGATAAACACTTTTACCTCAATGAATTTCTTAGCAATTAGTGAAGAGATACTGATGTTTACCTTTGGAAAACTACCACTGTGCTGCCAACTACACCAGTCAGAGCAACATTCCAAGTATTACATCTTTTTATTCACTTAGGCTCGACTCCATGCAAGAAAATAATTCCCACTGCTCACAGATGAAGGGAGAGCTTGTAAGTCAGAGCCTCTCAGTATCCGTGATAGTGAATCAAGCCAATTCAAAGCACTGGCACAGAGGATTCCCAACATTTCTCTTGACATTGGATGGAATATTGGTATCTGAGGACATTTGTTGGGTAAAACAACCTTGTGGCAGAGCCACCTCTGCCATGTGGAGAGCAATAGAGGCCAAAATCCGTAACGGGAGGTGGATAACTCCTGTGTGATCGTGGCTTTTTTTCCAAGGATGGATTGAACTGGAATTTCTATCTATAGGTATATTCAGAGGGGAATGTTATTCTAACGAGACTTTTTAGAGTGCGTCCTTTCCCCTGGCTTTGGACTGGAAAACCCATCTGAGGCCAAAGAAAGCTTCATGATGGGGGTTTTGTGAAAACCAATCTTCCTCATAAAAGTATTCTATCTGACCAAATTTGCACCTCATAGGTTTTTTCGGCTCTATTTTGGAAACCCCTTTGAAGGTTCTTCCTTCAAGGATTCAGTGCTTATTACATCTGAGGGAATGAGAAGAAAGAGTAAGTTTCTACATCTCTGGAATTCATGGCAGCTTCTGTGTGCTTTCAGGGAAGGCAGGGCAGCAGCCACCAGTCAGAGCTTGCAGTACTGAAGGATTCCACCTGCTGAAGCTTAGACATGCAGAGATTCCAAATCAGTTCTGAAGCATGGGGAGGGGAAAAAAAAAGAGAATTATTTTGCGTCTCCCAACCTTCAGTACTCCTGTTTTGTCACCTCATGGGGAATTTTGGCTAAAAATGCACTCCTATTCTTTTCCCAGTTCAACCAGTCCTCACCAGCCCCCTGGAAGGAGGGAGCCTGGTCTCTGAGAGCTTCCACTGACCAGAGAACCCAGCTCAGGAGCTCTGGGTTTGGCACCAAATCTGAACTGAAAAAGAGTGTGGCTTTTAGGTGACCCAGGGGACACAGGCAGCTCTGTTCTTCAGCCAAAGGGGGCACTTCTGAATCTGCAGACTCAAAACCCAGGATTTTTGAAAGAAATTAAGGAATGTCTCCACAACAAGTTGATGCATATAGTCAGAGAAATGGAAATTCAGTGTTCATTAGACACTACATTTTCTTCAGCTTCCATGTAAAAGCTCTCAGCTTTAAAGAATAAAAAACCCAAATTTATTATTTTTCACTACACAGTAGCATCTGGTTTGCTGTGATTTACAACCAATTGTTGGTTTATTCATTTGTGTTTCTTTTTTTTTTTTTTTTTTTTTTTTTTTTTTTTTTTTTTTGGTGAGTGAAATGGGAGTTTAGCCTGTTAAACAGCTGCTGTCTGATAAACCTTCTGAGTTCATTGAAATATTCAGGGGTCTAAAACCCTATAAAGTGAAAATGTTTCCAGTAAATATAGATAATTATTTCTCAGTATTTCCTATAAAATTGAGCAATGAAGCAATTGATTTTTCTGCCTTGCATCCTCAAGGTAAAATGACATCTCAGTAGCTAATTAGCTTCAGCTCTTCTGGCACTTGTCTTAGAATTGTGTTTCAACAGTGAGATTTTATGGAGAGCTATATACAACAAAGAGGCATAACATCAACAGGTCCTTATATCCTTTCTTCAAATGAAGGGTATTTCTGAAAAGGAAAACCCGACCCATGTCTTGGAACAAGTGCAGACTCTGAGATTAATGCATTATAAATTCAATCTACTCACATCCTTCAGTGTCACACTGCCTGCAGTAGCAGCAGCTCTGACAGTGGGTGAAGCCTGGATGGCCACTGAAAGCTTTGGGTGTGAAGAACACCAGATTTGGGCAGAGCCTACCGAAGCACAGATCAAAAGGCACCGTCGGAACTGAGATTAAGCCTCATTCCTGCAGGGATTTGGGAAAATGGAGGAAAAATCAGGAGCTGTAGTGGTATTTCTTCAGTAATATTCTTGAAGGAGATCAATATCGTCTGCAGAATTAGCTGGATGGGGATGGAATGACCTGCTAAGCCAAGTCTCCTTTCTCTTTCCAAAGCCTGGGAAACTAACACAAAACAATCCTTTAAAATGCGGTTTTATGACGAGACGAAAGTTAAAGTGTGGAAAATGTATCAGTGCAGGCACATCTTCTTCCTTGCCCTTTGCTGCAGTGGCTGATGATAACTTGCCTCCTTCCCAACAGAGTAAAAGAAAAAAACAAACACAAAAAGTTCAGTCAAAGGAAAAGTTGTCTCATCAAATATTTTTCACTTTGTGCAAGCAGCCTGGAGGATTCAGTTTGAGTTTAGCACGAATAATTCCTCTCAAATTTAGTGCTGCTTTTTCACTGAGGTGGTAGGAAACTCCAGGCACTCCATGCATAATCCCAAGCGAAATCCAGGCCCTTTGCCTGTTTGACCTCAGCTGTTGGGATCAGGTTTGATGTTTTGCATACCCCACTCTGGTCTTTGAGGTTTTTTTTTTTTACCATGCAAATAATAAAGTTAAAGAAATTCACAGTGACATAATGAAATACTGCATGCAGCAGAGATTAAATGCATACCTTGGTTTCTCTATTGTCTGTTTCCCAAAAGATATTGGGGTTTTTTGTGACCCTTTGCCTCTTTGTTGTATACTTGTTCTGGTACTATGAGGCATCATGGTCTCACAGGGGACTTCAACTTATCAGGTGTCTGCTGAAAATACAACACAGCAGAGAAGAGCCTTGGAGGTTTATAATGGATATTAATAAAAATTTCTTCCCTGAAAGGCTTGTCAAGAATTGAAACAGGATGGTCATGGTGGAGTCCCCAGCCCTGAAGAGATGTGAAATCCTTGTAGATGTGGCACTTGGGGATGTGGTTGAGTAGTGGGCGTGGCAGTGCTGGGTTAATTGTTGAATTTGATGATTTTGGAGGTCTTTTCCAACCTAAATTACTCTATGACTCCATCATAGCATTTTATTTTTCATATGTTCATAACCTTGCTGTGAACAAATTTCTCTTTGGAGATACCATGAACAACCAGGAGTCTGTTTATAGGAGTCCTTTATAAAGAACAGTTATTAGGTGCTTGTCCAACGGCTCAGAAGCCTAAAGTGGGCTAAAATTGAATAGTGGAGCGAAACGCAATCACAGAATTATTGTCACACATTAGGTGAGACTCACATCCTTGCTGAAAATGCTACTGGAGCGAGTCATCAGGCCATGGCACATTTCCTGCTAGTGACAGAAACATTTTCTTGGTTGAGACTTTTATTCATATCAGAGGCATGCGCTGGCAGAGCTTGGCAGGGTTTAGAGGAAGTCTGTGAAAAGTACATAAGAAACTCTTACCTGTAAATGTTGGGAAGACCTCTCCCCTCTCAGCTTTGTGCCTGTGCATGACCCAGAACCCACTGACGTGCGCTTTGATCTCCACCTGCAGCGCTTACTCACAAAATGAGGTTTAGAGCAAACTCCTGCAAGTTGCTGCTTGAATGTGACGGATGTCACCCTGCAGGAAAAGACAAAAATCCTTTAATGTATGTTTTTCTCATGTGTTCTGGCAGAAGACTGAATGGTAGCACCCATGTGACTCAACTGTTCACAGCGTTAAGGTTTGAGAGAAGCTGGGTTTGTACCTTGGAGCTATTTCCTTGTGTCTCAGTTTTCAATCTTCAAACCCTTCAATTTTTTCAAGTAAAAAAAGCAAATGTATATGAAGAACCAAATAGTTTAGTTTAGTTAATCATTCATTCCTGGCTAGGGTCATGCCAATTTTTGGTATTTTCAGTCTGGTAATCACAGCCTCAACCCTTACCCTTTTTTACATATATCACTGCATGCAAGCAGCTTGTAGTCCTGAGAGGTTCATGTCACAATAGCTGCTTCTCCTGCAGTGGTTTAAGAGCTTTTGTTTCTTTGTCAGCTTTGAAAGTTTTAAAGGCATGATTTTTAGACAACGGATTGTTTTCAGGATGGTGCTACATTGAGAAGGTCATGCTTTTGCCAAGTCCCTGGCTGAGTATAAAACGTGCTGGTGTGTGATCTACAGGCACCAAGCAGAGGGAGAATCAGATACTCTGAGGGATGCTTGGGAAAAGTGCTTGAGGGAACCAGATGTGCCAAAATCTCATTACTGGAGACTGCTGTCACGTCAGATGTGTTGCCATCATTCCCTCAGAACAAGCCCCGTGTCAGCCCCAAAGCCGGTGGTCGGCCCTTGCTGGGTCACTGCTCAGGATGGTCTTGGATGAGGAGGAATACGCTCCTGGAAATGTCTCCCTAGCACAGCTATCCCTCATTCCAGCACTGCAGACATTGCCAGATTTCTTAAATTTCAGACTTCTGAGTAGTTATTGATGTAATATTGATGTTTCCTGGCTTGGTGGCTTGAGGCCTGGGGCAGCAGAAGAGTCCCCATGACTCCTGGGAAGCTTCCATCAGAAGCTTTGCAGAACCCTTTACAGTGAATTATTTTTGAAGTTTGGGAACAGACCTAGTATTTGGAAAAGCTCTTTTTTTTTTAATGCAGTTATTATAAACCAAAGATTATACCAGCCTGCTNCTTTACAGTGAATTATTTTTGAAGGTTGGGAACAGACCTAGTTATTATAAACCAAAGGTTATACCAGCCTTCCACTATAGCCCTGAGACCATCCTTTTCGCCAAGCAAACACAGACTGTGGCTTTGTAATTGAGTCTAATTGTGTGAGAGATAAATACATAATGAATAAGGGTCTTGAATGTTGAGTCCCTAAGGGTTAGGATGAAAAGAATGGCTTAGGCTTGACATTGCATTGCTATAATGATAATTTCCTGAAATACAAGAGATTAAGTTAGGGGTCTGAGCTCCCTACAGCTTTGGCTTCCCCTCTGGACAGGACACCAGCTCCAGAAGGTACAGGACCAAATATTCTCAGGCATAGAAAACATCTTTTAGCAGCTGCTTGTTGATTCTGTTGGTCAGTAGCTGAATGGTCAGAGTTCCTCTGATTTGTTAGGAAATGGGGTGATGAGCTGTGAGGATCAGTCCCTGATGAAATAAGTGAGGCCTCATCCCATTTAAATCCCAGGAATCTGACACACGAGACAGAAGTGAAGGTTGGTTGTGATTTTGTTGGGTACCTTTTATTTTGTTTAGTTTAGGGGGTTTTTTTGGTTTTTTGCTTTTGTTGTTTTCTCCCATGTCTGGAAGCAGATATTTAGGTAGCCACCATGGTATTGGCCTGCCCAGTTGTGTGGGCAGCACAGGACTCTTCCACTTGTTGTTGTAGACACCCTTTAGGTTTGAAATATCTGTGAAATTCAGCATTGATGAGGGGAATGAAATTCTGTAGGTGCCACTTTTGGGGAACAACTTTCCCAAAGACAAATATTAAATATTTGACTGGAAATAAAAGCACAGAGATTCTTCTCATGCTGGACGCTTGTACGTCTTTCCTGTGCCTTTACTTCTCTCTCTTCAGTTAAAAAGAAAAAAATGCATCCCATTCTTGGCAAAAATCATTGTGTTTGCCTTGATTTTTAAAATTTTCTCAGCAGGAAGGCTTTGGAGATGTTTGGAATTTTATAGGAAAGACGCCAGAAAAAGGGACCGACTAATGGTGTGTGAACTTGCATAAAACAACAATAAAGAGCAATACCCAAACTTCTCTCCTCCTGGAAGGTCTGTTATATAACTCATGGTCTCTCTAGGGTTTCTTGCAAAAACAGGATACAGCAAAATCCTGTAAGATATACAAAACTGCTATTTTGGTGCTGAAAATATGGGAAAACCAAGATTATATACTCCATGGTGAATGTCATAGATGGAAAAAAAGAAGAGATGTCTTAAATGCCTGAGCCCCTTTAGGGAGAATATGACAGATTCAAGACAGATGCATGTGAATAAATCTTCTTTTAATGAGCGACACTTAGCTCTGCTGGGCTGTATCAAAAATATTGCCACGGTGTCTGTGCAGCTTCAGCAGCAGGAAGCTGAATTGCCAAAGAGGTAATATCCTGAGTCTGATCAGTGTATCATAATCAAACAGACTCTAAGCAAGAAGGATGGAGTGTCTCACAAGCCATATTGGATTAAACAAGCTTGCTAAGTATCTGTAATTTCTGTGGGCTCCAATAACTCTGTTAAAGGGCCAGGCAGGAGCAGGATCATGGGAGTGCCTTATTTTGG
Organism: Machaerirhynchus nigripectus; assembly: GCA_013397975.1. Taxonomy (NCBI): domain Eukaryota; kingdom Metazoa; phylum Chordata; class Aves; order Passeriformes; family Dicruridae; genus Machaerirhynchus; species Machaerirhynchus nigripectus. The sequence continues at coordinate 218,540 of VZRQ01009817.1, read as the reverse complement.
AGGATCACCACCTCCTTGGGCACTGCCCTGTGGTGAGGAATGCATCACTATGGTTAATACTCCATGATAGACCTCATTTTCCCAGGGTCTATAACTCACCCATAATAATTTGCTGAAGGTTGAAACTTGGCAGACAGGGCCGCAGACCGGGAATTAATTTTGGTAACACTATAATAAGTGTTCTTTAATTAATGTTAAATGAAAATGAAATTCCTAAGAAATTACACACAGCAGCCATGTGACATGCTGAATGAATTCATCATGATTAATGTTACTACAACAAAATCAAAAGTGGTAAGTGGGATTTGCCTTTTATTAAAAGGTGTTGCCAGCATCCTTTCACTGATACTGGGCACCAAATTGCTTTTAAGAGCACAGCACGAGGAAGGCACCAGCTGTTTAAAAAAGGAAGGAAAGTGAGCAGGCAGGTCTTGTGTGAGTGTGTAAGTACAGCTTAATCCTCTGAGCCTGGTTATTCCTGCAGGTCTTGGTCCTCCAGGGTAAGCACCTACAGCCTGAGATAGTGCAGGGGACAGCTCTGCTTCATTTGGACAGCTGGACTAAAAACTTTTATCAGCTTCTTCCCAACATACCCAAGACTGCATGGGTAACAGTGAAATGTGGGGTCTGGGTTATGTGGAATTCTGTGGGAAGATATTGGTGCAGAAATATTTTAGGGACGGAGGCATTATCTCTTTCAGGGCATAGTTCTCTCACAAAGTAATGTGCTAATAATGATCCCCACGTGGCAGTCAGGGAAACCATAAAGCAGAAAGGAAAACCCCAAAGGTGCTACCCAAGAAAGTCAGCCTTATGTAAGGTGAACCTGGTTTTTTTGTTATTTCCCATGTTTGTGACTGTCCCATCCACACTCCTTACCTCCTGACACCTTTAACTACCACCATTACCTTTCCAAAATTCAGGGACTTTTAAATTACCTTTCCCTGCTCAGAGATACATATCTATTTATTAATTTTGGTGTTGTTAATTTTGTTAATTTTGGACAATAGATTACAGACAGTTTGATGAATGATGCTGCAGCTTCTACACAGGATTGTCTGGGCTACCAGATTTCCATTTAATTACGGGCCTAGTGAAACTCTGCTGCGTGGAATTGGAATGGAGGGAAGAGACCACCTGGGAAACAGCAAAATTCAATAGCAGGGAATATGGGAATAGATTCCCTCCAGCCCCCAAATGCTCCCTTGTGGTTGTCTATGAGGAATCAATATCAGCAGATGGGGATGTCTGAGTACCACGTGCAAGAAGCCCCTGTGAGGTGGACCATGGCTTCAGTGAGGTAATAACATGAGTCATCTGCTCCATCAAATGACTCCACCAGAGTGTCACAGTCTGTCCCAGGCTCTCTCACAGAGAGAGGCCATAAATCACCTGAACTGCTTGTCCCACTAAGCAGCTTGGCAGTTTGCTAAAAACCTATATTGGAAAAAGAATTATCATGCAGTTCTCAGGGAGAAATATTTGAATTTGGTTGAATTTACTCAGAAAGAAAGAATCTGGTTATGTGAATGAGAAATCGGAAAAAAATAATTTTGAAATAATCTGCATTTCAGGAGATAGAATGTTAATTTGGCAAAAACCCCATATGCACACATATTTCCTATTCCTCTCACCAGCCAGAATACTGTTGCCCAGATAAACTGTGGATCTTATTCCTAAACTGACTGTTACCTTAGGAGGAAATATGGCTGACATTGTCCCTGTTCCTCCTGTTTTGTTTTCTGCAAACCTTAATATTTACCTAATTAATGTGTTCTCTAATTTTTTTTTTGCCAATTTGTGCTTTACAGCCTATTAGTTTGATGGTGAACTAACACTCTATTACATGGTGACTTAGTAATATATAAAAAATATATTAAAACATTCATACATCGTAATTGTAGTGTTGAAAGAAAAAAGTTTTAAAAAATAACTCAAATTAGCTGCTTCAGTAGCCTCTGGGTGAGATGATTTCTTTAGATAAAGAGCCAATCTCTTAAGATTTTTGGAATTATTCTGCTATTGCAATGAAAAGAGACCAGACTCCAACAGATGGCTTTTGGGTCCCACATGCACACCTCTGTCCAACAATCTGTTTACAGTTCAGGTTTATTTTCCTGGTGATCATTTATTTGGACAGGGATAACAGCATTGCTTTCCCCAAAGAATGAGTGATATGCTCTGTGGGGTGAAGGAGAAGACTGAATAATTTTGGCCGTATAATGTTAATTTTGACATGCACACAACAGCACATTCTCTGAGTTTTGTGAAAAGCTGTGTAGAGTTTGTAGAAAATTTAAAGGTAAACTTGTTCTGCAAAACGTATTCTGTGAAAAGATGGTTCAGAAATTCTCTACAAAACCATAAAAATGGTCAAATATAGTAAGACCAGAGGTTTTTTCCACTTTTCATTTCCCCCTTGCTGACAATGGCTTTTAGGAGAGGCCTAAAGAGTTTAGGACTACAGAAAATATACAGGAATAAGGTTGTGAACACCCAGATTTTATCAGCAAGAGGCAATACCAAAGGAAGGTACCTGAGCTGATGCTGAATGATTTATGTCTTTCATGCCTTCAGTAGCACATGGTTAAAAAATAACAATTCCTAAAAAAAAAAAGAGAAAAAAGAATTCTACACTCATGTGGTGAAAGTCTCTCAGAGATCCCAGCCTGCCTTGCACACAACCACAATTACTGGGGAATGACATGGGAATTCTTTCCTCTGAAAAATCCAACCACATTTAATTTCCAGTGTCATCCATCAGACCACCACATTTTTGCTTCTAAAGCTGTATGTTGTTGTTGTTGGACTTGATGATGGCAGAGACATTTTCCAACCTCATTGATTCTGTGGTTCTGTGATTCTGATACGGTCTGGAAATGAAAGTGAAGTGTCATGTATGCCATGAATGAATGAGAGAATGAACGAAAAGTAAAAAAAGACTAACATCCCATTTCAGCTTAAAAAGCAAGTTTATACCAGACTGCATTGGTTTTCCCTTACTCTAAGAGTATCCTACATGCCCAGAGAAATTACACATTTGATAAAAATAACCTCAGTTCCTTGAGAGTACTCAAGTTTATTTCACTATAGAAGTTTGAAAGAAAAGATGAAAAATAAAAGAAAAAAACCCAAACAACCCAGGCCTTCCTGTCTCAATATTATGCACTGGAAGTTGAGGGAGGGTCTGCTGCTGGTTTGTGTGTGCTGTGTCTGAGAGATGTGGGACAAGATCAGACCTCAAGAAAGCTTCAAGTCCTTTGCAACGTGCACAGAGGTGCATTACACAATAAAAACTGTTTTCCTGCTGAGTGGAATGGCTCAGGGGTGCAGATCTTACCCAGGGTGGGGTTCCCAAAGAGCAAGACTGGAGAAGACTGGGCTGGCTGGTTACCCAAAGGGGCTCTCTCAGTCACAAGTGAGCAAGCAGGAGAATGCAATCTGAAGGTTGAATGTAGCTGGAAAAGATCCAACAATTTAAACTCATCAGTGTGGGAAATAATTACACACTGACAGGTCTCCAGGGCAAAGAAAGAGAGAAAAGAGAGAGAGGGAAACAAGAGCTTTATTAACTCTTCATTGTTTCAACAATCAATCAGTTGTTATTTAATTGGACAGTATGTGTAGGCACTTGCATACTTTGTACAAGAATGACACTTGTTCCAACTTAAGTTTGGACAACGCTCTCAAGCACAGGGTGAGATTTTTGGGTGTCCTACACAGGGGCAGGAGCTGGATTTGGTGATCCTGGTGGGTCCCTTCCAACTCAGCACATTCTGTGACACCAAACCATAATATTCTCCTGTAGGATGGCTTCAGACTGGGCAAGTTTAGATCAGATATTAGGGAAAAAATTCTTCCCTGTGAGGGTGGTGAGGCCCTGGCATGGATTGTCCAGAGAAGTTGCAGGTTCCCCATTCCTAGAATTGTCCAAGGCCAGGTTGGATGGGGCTTGGAGCAACCTGGGATAGTGGAAGGTGTCCCTGCCCATGGCAGGGAGCAGAAGAAGATGGTCTTGAAGGTGCCTTCCAACCCACACCACTCCATGATCCTATTTGTTGTACAGGAGATAGGGGTGTTTAATGGATAACACAAGGAATTAAAACACGAGGTTTAGGAAAAAAAAAAAGCAAGCTTCATAGTGCTAAAAATTTTAAAACATATCTGGATTTGGGTAGATCTTTAACGCCAATTACCAAGTGTGGTGTATAAAAATTTGTGGTGTATAAAAATTTGAGTAGAGGGGAGAAGGAAAAGGGAAGAGAGCACAGTGTGAATCAGGTTATTTGTGAACTTATTCCAAATGAGAAAATTCAGCTGTTTGTTTCCTATGGGCTAAATTATTGTCAAATCTGAGGGTCCCAGTGCAGGTTAGAGAAGACTTTTCTCTTGCTCCATTAAAAGCTGAATTGAAGACAACACACAGAGTGCTCAGTCGATAAAACCCCTGTGTCAGTGAGGAAGATGCATGCAAATGAGACCTCAGCTCCTCACAGTGCCAGGTTTCTGGATCTTAAATTATTACATTTTTTTTTAATAACGATGCTGGGAACAGCAATATTTAGTGAAAAAAAGATGCAAACCTGCTTCAGGGCAGAGTGAAGCACGTTGCCATTAATCTTATTCCAGGGCTGGTGCCAGAAGCTCTGAATTCCATGAGCACGGTTCCGAGGGTTATCTGATTGTCCTCCTCAGCACACGGCGTGCTGCAGCCTATAGCAAGCAAATTAAATGTAATCATATCAGTGCACTGAAATTACACTCCTTTTCCATACGGGGCCTGTGGGCAATAATCATGTTGTTATCCAGTTATCTATTTCCCTCTAGGAAGTTTTCAGACTAACTAGCCAGAACAAATTCGAAGGCTCTGTCATAATTTCAGGAATTGCATTGCCAGAGGGTTTCTAACACCTCTGGTATTTCTCATGTTCTTGCCAGGGAAGGAGGGGCTTCTAGGATTGGTTGTTTCTTTATTTTTTAGATTTTTTTTCATCCCATGTAATATTTTCTTGTACTCCTTTCTCAAGGTGGAGAAGCATAAAGCTGCAGTGCTTTGCCCATACCCATGGCCACGCTAACAAATGTATTTCCGCAGGATGCTGATATTTTACAGGGTTGAATGACATCACGTTGCTGCTTCCAGTTCATTCCTCCCTGACAAGGGCAAGATTGCAGGGCAAGTAATTTGTCAGAGATACTGAAAACTGCTTGGGAGCAACAATAATTGTGAACAGGGTGAGTGGGTTCACTGTTCTGACTTGTTTCAGGGGCTTACATTTTGGAAAACAGCCTAAAAAAATATCAATTTAAAGAAAAAAACCCACCAAACCCAGAACCTGGGGCATTTGCTAGGGCCAGACATTAGTTCCATTTAGACCCTAAACCGTCCCACGCTTAATTGTAGGTCTGCTGCTTTAGCTTGTAGGAGTAGTAAAAGCATGTAATTCGATCTAATCAGATGGGCAGAGGAACCAGAGCCTTGTGCCAAGAGTCCCTGGAACAAAAGGACAAATGTGGCTGCAGGAAAGCAGTTTTACAGCCCCGTAGGAAATTCTTGCAGGGCTACTTGGTCTGCACAGAAAGAACCAAAACACCTGAGAAACTGCTGGTGCTGAAGCTCTTCTTGTCCTGTTCATTGGAAGATGAACAAGTGAGGCTTATAGAGATTTCTCTGTGGTGCTTTAGATGTTTAGATTGGTTTTTTTTAAATATAAGTAATCTTTCTTTTTCTTTTTTTCCCTCTAATCTAGTTTAAACATTTACTGTTAGAGAAAATCAACACCCAGCAAATGGGTGGGAATAATGGGGGTTGCCCTCTAGAATGTTTTCAGGCACCTTAGTTGGGTTGCAGTGATACAGTCCTTCTGTCACATTGGATTTCTTATGTTTGCATTTAAGAGTTTCAAAGAGAGTTGGGAAAAAAGTGATTTCTCTCCGCCTGAAAGAAATGTGGACAAAAGAGGAACATTAATTTAAACTTCGGTGAAATACTGCAATTTGGAAAACAAATAAAGCTGTTTGTCTTTAAGTTGAGATGTGAGCTAAAAAAGCAAGCAAGCAAAGGCTACAAACGTGCTTATTTCATAATGGAATCTGCCAACCAGAAATCAGGAAAATGTGAGAAAAGCAAGTGCAGTTTGTTAAAATCTCGTATTTCTTTTAGGCTGAAGAGAAATGAGATTTTTTTTTTGTCTGCTACTATTCACCAGTCAACCTATTTGAAAGTCAGAAGAGGCTCTACCCATAGGTCCCTTACTGGAACAGAAAATCAAATCAGGGTGCAGCAGGTTACTAGAACAGGAAATCCCTTCAGATGGGAGCAAGCTCTGTTGGAGGGCAAAGGCTGGCTTGGCCGGGATCCCAGTCCTTTCAGCAGGAACCCCTCAGGAGCTCAGCCCCACCAGCTCTGGGATGCTGTCCCCAGGCTCTGAGGGACGGGGACTGTCACATCCTGGCTGCCTCTCCCCTGGCAGCAGAGAGGGCTTTCCTCTGCATCTAATTCTTTCTTTTTTCAGCGTGGCCTGGTTGGAACAAGTGCAACATGGCCTGTAAATTACAGCATCACAAAACCTGACACTGGAATTATTTAGGGATAGGAAGTGTGAACAGATGAAGTGGAGCATTAAAAAAGAGAACAGTCTGATCTGTCAAAGTGCAATGGCAAATCCTGTGTTTAGGAACAATGGACGTATTATAGATGTGCTACACGTTTGTTTGAGTGTGCATGATTTGTATAAACATTTAAATAGAAGTTCTGCCTTTGTCTGCGTGACACTTTTGTTTCTTGCATCCTAAGAAGAGGCCATTAAATAAGGCAGAAATTAAAGGGGAAAACCATGACCCTGATTGTGATATAATTCAGTAGACAGTTAATTGGTAATTAAAGTCTGGATTTGCCTTAGTTGGAGCTCAGACTGTATTATTCTTATTTCTTAATGATGATCTGATATTAGATATTAGACCAACACTTAGGGACAGGGAGGGATTTTCAACAGTACTGAGCACCCTTTGAGGCAAATACAAAATAGAACCTTTACATTCTCATATTTCAATTCTTTTTTAATTTCAGTTTGGCAGAAAATACCCTCAAATGAAAATGCACTATTATGGAAACAAAGATCTTACATCATATATGTATATATAAAAGCATAGTTTTGTGATTAAAGTAGTATCTCTAGACAACGAGTGTCTGCTGGGTTATATAATTGGCTCCCTGCATTTCCCTGTGACTTTGCTATTCAGCTGTGCCATAGGTCCTTGCTAAACTGTGTGGTCTTTCCATACAGCTGAACCACCACAGCACCTCATTAAAAATTATTTAATTGAAACTTCTTTCTCTTCAGTTTTTTTAGCCTGGTCTGACTATGCTGTCAATTCAGAAATCTTGCAGATTCTTCTAAAAAACCCAAACCACAGTAATTTGAATTATTTGCCCAGGTAACCCCTGCTGTCATTTCAAATTAAATTCACTTAAATTGGTGATAAACTGTCATAGTCCTTCGGGTTGAAAGTATCAGGATTAAGTAGGCAGGTAAGGGGGAGCATCACTGAGGAAGAGGTGCTTGGACACGTGTGGTGCTTTCCAGACACGTTCTGTGCTGTTAAACCAAGCTGTGGTTTACCCCTGGACACCCAAGTCTTTTTAATTCCCAGCTTTTCATGTCCTCTGAGTCCTACTTTTGTTCAGCTCTGTTGTTTTGACAAGGAAAACATTGCTCTGTGAGGGTGCTGCTCACTGGCTGGGGAAATCTTTACACGTTAAATCTGAGCTGCTGGAAGTAAGGCAGCTTTACTTTTAAAGAAGTGCAGGTATGTGACTGACTACTCACCAGGATGGAAAACTTGTTGCTGCAGAGGCATCACCCTGGCTTTTACTGGTATTTTTATTACTCTCTGCAGAAATATTTTTCCTTTCTTTCCAAATAATAAGCAGGAAACATTTGCTTGTTTACCTTTTATTCTGACTAAGAGGTAGACAGAGTGACATTGTAGTCAAGTTTAAACAGGAGAGATAGGGGTGATACCCACAGGTTACAGAGAGTGTCATCAGAATGGAGCCAGAGGAAAAACAAACCTAGCTGGTGCCTGTCCCAAGAGGTATTTGTGCTGCAGCTAACGTGACATGACATGTTGGCAGTGTCATTCTGTGCTGGAAACTTTCCTTTTTCCTGAAAGTATTTTTTCCTATAACATGCTCACCACAGCACCAGGTAAAAAATGTCCCGTGCTGGGTTTGAACCGTTCTGGGCTGAGGTTCACTTCTGGAGCTGCTCCAAGCAAAGCCTTCATGCTTCAGTGCATCTGCAGACTGCCTATATATCAAGAACCTGTTCTCTTAAAAGCATTGGACGTACTAAATAAAATGCTGATGCACAGTTCTTGTTGCAGAGCCACTGGGAAACACAGAGCTGCACACGAATGGAGAGGAACAGTGTCAGTGTAAGAGCAGATGGGGCAGTGCTGCACACAGGGCAGATTGGAGAAATTTGATAACCCCACTGAAAAACAGGCTCCTACTGTGCTTCTACCCTTTAATTTCAGCAGTGCAGCGATGCCAGGTAGTCAAGAATAGAAATGTTGTGCAGCAGCAAAAATGTAAATACGGCTGGAATGTGGGTTTGTGAAAAGAAAAAAAAAAGAGTTGTGTTTCAGACCCAGCTTTGGTTTGGTACATGTGATGCACATGTGGTGTCTGTTCATCTGAGAGCAACAAGCTCCTTGTCATTTTGTCACTGGCTGCTCTTTTTGTTGTTTGTTGTAATGATAAGGAGATGGATTGTCTCCGAGTAAACGAATGCCACGTGTACCAAATGTACGTGAAAATGTCAACTATTGTGTTGTGCATCAATGCAACGCCATGACAAATCCATTTTTTAAAGTTCAGATAATTTCTCCATACTTCTTCATATTAGCCAGCAGCTGATCCCCAGCTTCTGTGTAAATGGTAGCAAAAACTCCTCTGCTGAATCAAAGACTTCTGATGCTCCAGTGACAGAACCTACACTGGGTGTGTACTGATCTGCTTTTTTTAGATAAAAATAAGTGAATGAGTCAGTAAGTGTCCAAGGTGTGATATTTCTGTTTGGCCTGACGCAGCCTGGATGTGCTTTAAAGAATATAACATAATAATTCTGAAGCAATTCTTTATTTTCTCATGCTTCCATGTTGATGTGACACAGGTTTTTTTGAGTTTACCTTAGAGTGTAAAATACAGTTCTATTTCTTTTTTCAAATGTTGCTGGCACAGAAGATGGGTATAATCAACTACAGCTAATAGAATGAACTAAAAACTTAATGTAAATTTAAAATTTTGATTAATATGTTATTTAAAATGTGTATTGTTGTCAATTTGCTGCTTCCAGTTGGGGACTCCAGGAAAAGTAGATGAGCAGGTTTAATTAAACAGTGCATCAGGGATGTCATTTTTCATTGCTTCAGGTAAGGACAAACAAGAGATTTCAGATGGTCCTCAGACCTAAAAAAACCCTGTATTTTTTGAAAAATGAATACATATAAAAGAAATTTTAAGACCAGCTGTAAAGATTGAACAGGGAAATTACTATCTTACCTCGTGTCAAAATCGTTGTCTCAGTGTTCCCAGATGTAAAATGGGCTCATGACGCATTGTCTACAGCTTGCCAGGAGAAGCTGTGGCTGCCTCATCCCTGGGAGTGCCCAAGGCCAGGTTGGATGGGGCTTGGAGCAACCTGGGATGGTGGAAGGTGTCCCTGATTGTGGCAGGGAGTTGGAAATGGATGATCACTTGTTTGACCTGATGGTCTTGTAAGTCTTTTCATGCGCTGGGATAACCTTTCCTTTTGCAGGGCTGTGCAAAATTATTAAAATTTTGGTATTTCTTATGAAATGCCTGAGAATTTTTCTGGGCAGGAAGAACAGGTGCCTTTCTGTACATCTGTCAAAATCTTACACACACTTGCTAGGTTTGGTATCTGTTGTCAGAGAAAGCATAGCTACACTTCTGAGAGAGAGCACCAGGGCTCTGTGTGTGCACGAGTCCTTTGCCAGGTTGTTTGCCAGGAGATTATAGCAACAGATGCTGTGAACAGATATACATTTTCCAGAGCAGGAGAAAGAAACCCAGATGGAAGCCAAGATTTCACCAGAATACTGTAATTTTAACAAGTCGGATGGACGTCCAGAGCCTGACAAGCATTGGGAATTCATTTTCACAAAGCTTTTAAGCACAGGGCTTAATTATAAACACATGCTTATGAATGTCACTGACCAGCAAAGCCCTTGCACAAAAGATTAACTTCACAATAATATAATGGCTTCACAACAACAATTTCTGGTGCACTTCCACTTGGAAATCTGATGATAGCTAATGTTAAAATAAATAACACAAAGGAAACATATATGGCTTTGCCTTCCCGTGGCAAAAAAAGCCATAAAATAGGAGAGGTCATGTGGTAAGTGTGATTTACCTGAACTTTAAATACTTCGAAAATGAAACACCAGGAACAGCATAATCAGTCAGGAGAACAATTAGGGACTCCATTACCACTCAAGAGAAGCAACAGAGACCGTAATCACTTGCCTGAGGAAATGGTTTTCACACACATTCTGAATTCAGCAGGTTTTCTCTGCATATCAGCAGTGTGTGAGTAAGGGAGTGTCTTAAGCTCCTGACAGAGTAAGAATAATGCACGGGGAATGGGGCTGCTGTTTAGGGGATCTGTCTGTCGTAATTTATCTGTTCTGCTTCGTATCTGGTAGTTGCTAAGAACGTGCAAAGCGTGGGCTTGCTGAAGGTTTGTGGGATGCTTCAGCTGCTGACAAGGTTTGTGGGGTGTCCAGCAGAGCAGGGGGCACCGAGGAACCTTTAACTCTGTTGTGCAACAGCAATTGCTACCATGAGCAAGAGCAAGGGCTAGATAGGTCTTTTAGAGGAATCCAACTGTTCCAAGACCATAAAAACAACTGTTGGTGGGAATCGTCCAGAGGGCTCGATTTTAGGACAGGTTTCATGCGACCGAAGGGGATGGCTATGTGCAACTGATGGTTTCATTCTGTGTTTCTGTTTGCAAAGATGAATATTAGGGGAAAATTCAGACATTATATAGTGATGCAATAGTTTTAATAAAGAACAGCAAAAGCCCTTGAAAGTGTTGGAAAAGGGTCTCTGGGAGGAAAACAGCCCAGTGTTAACACATCTATAGAGAGTAAATGGTGAATGATTTTGGTATATCCAGCCAGGAGGCTCGAACAAATGCTTTTTCCTACTCTTTTATTTCATCTTGTTAAGGTGAATGAACGATTTTAATGGCCATGAAAAGCCAGTTGGTGACTCCACTCTAGTATGATGAAATATACTCTATACTATAGAGGATTTGTCTGTTAAATCGACAGAGCAACTACAGCTCCACAATTACCTAAGCAAGTTCTCCTTTTTTTCCTGGGCATTTTTCTTTCAGTGTGGGTTTTGTGCATCCATCAAGGGTACTCAGACATCTAGAAGCCCTCCTGCTCTGACAGGGCTGCTGGACATCTGGAAATCTGTGTGTGCCAAGTGCTTTGGCGTCTCTGTGCTCCATGGGTTCACGCACGGTAAATCTGGAACATCCAGGAAGCTTCTCCTCAGGCCCCGTGTGCCCAGCAGCTGCTTCCACATCAGTGGCTTCCTGGCAACTTCCTGGAAGTCTCTTGGAGAAACAGGATAAAACTGCAGCTATTTCCCTGCAGCTGGGGTGTAAGAAACTCATTTCGCTCGTGCCTAAGACAAGTGCAATTTGCAGGAGAGTTATTTAATCAGATTGTTTCTCTGTCTGGGCAATTACGGTTGGAGGAGGTTGGAAAGGCAAACTGCATGTGTAGAAATTCTGACTGTGAGCCCTAACCTAATGGTACAACTCACCACAGGCTCAGCTTCAGGCTCACAAGTGCTGTTTTTGCTGAAGGTAAACACTCTGCAAGGCATTCAACAGCAGGCAGGATCAAGCGAATAAGTCTAATCACACCTGCACACACAGTAACATGGAAAAAAGAAAGATTTTGGGAGCAGGAGATATGCTATTAATTTCTCCCTGAGAAATACACTCCAGCTTTTTTGGGCTGGTTATCACAGATGAATTTTAGCTGTTTTGCTTGTTAGTTTGGTTTTTTCTTTACATAACACTTTCCAACTGCATTTATAATCTCCCGAAGCACAAATTTTGTGTTATGATGAAAGGTATATTCCTTTACCTCCGTATTCTTCATGTGCAGTTTTTGTTTAGCAGTCTTCTCCTGGAGAAGGGAAAGAGCAATGAATGCTAAGGAGTGATCTGGACCTGCAGGGAATTACAGTTCTGTTGTAAGTGCAATGCAGTAGAACCCAAATTTAACACTTAGGTTAATAATTAAGGCTGTGGGAGGGGTGTTTGCTTGATCACCAGCCTTGATCTACCATAAAACAAGCTTCTTGATAGTGCTCCTCCTGCCTGGAGTAGATTTTATCCCTGAAATGGCAAAGGCCTTTTTTTTCTGTCCTTTCATCATGGATCAGGTTGGCCAAAAGGTCCAGTTCTAATGTGCACACATGCTTGTTAGTTCAATGTACTCATTCTTTTAATAGACTCTTCGGGTCATTTTTTCCTTTTGTGTTTAGCATGATCTTACTGTATCACTTTTCATTCCTGGCTCTCAGCAGATTCAGAGCTCTGCAGCCTGAAGTGTCAGATTGTGGGTGGTCCATTTCATCTGAGGCATTTTGAGCCAAATGTGAATAGAAAACAGCTTTTGTTCTGCAGTTTTGGACTTTACCCCTAAATACCTACCAGACTGTAATCATCCACACATCACCCACTGCCAATAAATAACCTATTTTATTATCCAAGTCTCTAGATGGAGAAGGACATTTTTGCTGAATTCAGCTAGAGGCAGCAATATACTGGGTTGTCCTTCTTTTCTTCCGTATCAGAAAGAGCCAGGTATTTTATTAGAGTGGCAGCAGTGTGATTATTTATTTTCTTATACAGGAAGGTTGATAACAAAATAAAAAACATAAAGTGGAGTTTAAATGTTCCAGTGTTATATAGTTGTATAAAATAAAGCAGAATCTGGCCAGAAGAGCTTTTCACATCTATGGGGCCAGAATGGGTGTGCAGCTAGAGGCTGAGAAAGCACAGACTTTGATAGCCATGATAATATAATTTTACAGAAGCACTGAGAAATCGTAGTGAAATCCTAAGGCGTAGCAGAGGTGCCTAAAATAGAAATGCTCTGCAGCTCTCTGAAAGCTCATAATCGAGGTGTCAGGTAAAGTCAAACAGGTGGATGAAGGAGGCAAACAGTGCAGGGAAAGCTGGCGGATGAATTCATGCTGCAACACACAGAATTTAACAGAAAAGCAGGTGCTTGAGCCAGCTATTCTCCTAATCTGAGTTCAACAGGAGCGATACAAAACCACCCCAGCGGAGATGAGTTTAAAGAAAGAATTTAAGAGGGTATAAATGTGAATTTAACCTTCATGTTTTCTTCCTCTCCTGTTCAAATATTTGAGAGGTGCATGTTTTCCTGTCCTCTCAAGCCCCACCAGGATGCTGACAGGGCAGTGTGAGGTAGCTTGGCCACACAGCTACAGCAGCTCCTGATTTGAAAGGGTTCTGTTGGATTCAGGCAGAAGTTTTCAATCCCGAGGGGCTTTTCTGTTATTTTTATGAAGCATCAGAGTTATACTTGTGATGCTGTTCTCCTTCACAAGATTTCACTGCTCCGATTTGTGGCTCTCAAGAGAGTCCTTGCAGCACAGATGAAGGGCATTGGGTTAAATCTCATTTTACTAGGCAACCTGCTTTGTATCATTTTCCTTTTTTTTTTTTTTTCCATGGATCAAGAATGCATTTTTGGCAGATTGTACACAAACAAATGCTGTTCTGGGTGGAAGCCTATCTGGTAGTTGCAGCAATGAATTGTGGCTCAGTGAGTGATTGAGTCAGCTCCGGATTCCTGGTTGAGCGTTTTCTATTGATTTATTGTGTGGCCACAGACAACCAGCTCATATCTTTCTGTCTGCTCTGCTCTCTCTGTTATTATTTTTGTGTGGGGATAATTATACCACACAACCCTTTTCCCCTGTCCCTTATTTAGAAGTTTCTCCTAGATCAGGTGAGAGGCTGGGATGGGAGTTTCCATGACCTAGGGCTGCCTCTCCCCTGGCCTGGGCAGGGTTTCTGTAGTGCAGGTGCTGAGGCAGAGTGTGGCAAGGGATGCTTTGCAAGGAGCAGGGTGTTCATGGTAAGCCAGGAGTGTGACCCATCCACTGAGAATTTTGGGCAGGCCCTGGCTGCAGGTTACTCCATCCACACTGGGAAGGCAACAAACTTTACCGACACATACCCAAACCGTGCTTCTGGAATTGTCCAAAGTGGCCTGGCTCTCCTGGAAAGATGGTGTGGCGGTGTGTGTTTTCAGCCCTCTCTCTGGGTTGAGATTTGTATCTGGTTTTCTGTGCCTCTGTTGGTGTCCCAGTTTTATGCAGCATCCTCTGGGATGGCTCTGCAAGTTATCCCAAATGCCACTGAGCAGAAAGGCGTGTGAATGGCCCGTGGGGCCTCATGAATATTAATATCATCACGAATTTATTGGAAAGCTCCTGAATTTCACTAGAGTTCTAAGTGAAACTGTGCCCAGTTTTGAGCTTGTATGGACCAAGAAATGTTTCTGTATTTTGTTCAGTCTCAAATTAATGCAAAACACAGTGCAGGGCATGCCCAGAAACACCTCCTTGGTACACAGCAAATGCTGCGTTGTAAAAAGAAGGCATTTCTGGAGGCCATATTCTCCCCAAATCAATTGATTACAGGGTTATAGATTTGGATTTAAGAGCCTGTGTTCTTTGTAGATTCTGTGTGAATTTAGACTCTGTGAGTCCCATTTGGAGTTGTCCAAAACCCAGCTCTCCAGTGCTCCCAGTCAGATGCAGTTAAAGCTTAAAGGTAAAACTCAATCACAGATTTGTGGTGCTGTTCTGAAAGGTTCAGACTGCACGTGTAATTACCTCTTAGAGAATTACATCTTCTTTCTGCTTAACCTTACTCATTCTAGCTCACATTTAACCAAAACCTTTGTAAAAGTGTTAAGCTCATATTATCTCATTAATAATAAATGCTTAATGTCACAACACATCCTGTACCACTGAGGGACTGTATCACTGATATCTCGCTGTTCCAGGCCATTAAACACTATTGCTGTAAGTGACAAGCAGAAAGCAAATTTCATGGAAAGGTCATCTAATACAATTATAATACATTATGTATGATGTGACAATCCAGTAGCACCATAAAATCCCAATTGTATCTCAGTCTTGACACTCTTGAGTATTCAAAAATCTTGAATTAAGTGGGGAAAAAAACACAAGTGATTTAAAACTTTTGAGATTTTTAGAAAAATCCGTAGGCTGGGCTCTCTTTGCCTCATTTTCTGAATGTATTGCATGTGTTTCACATTGCTGAGTTTCCTGCCAGTGACCAGTGTCAAAGCTTCTTTTATAATGAAGGTTATAAATGGAAATTGCCTGACTTATTCTTGAGGCAATCTCACAGAAAGGTGAGAGTATCACCAGGGTTCTGGTGGGCAGTGCTTGATAAAGGATCATCAGAATGGCATCATCAGCAGAGAATACCTCTCAGCATTTTATACATTATATTATTTATATTAAATTACATCAATAGTAAATATTAATTACTAATATTAGTATTAAATTGTATTAACCTTAGTCTATATTAATTTACATTAAATACTCAGCATTTTTGTGTTCTTTTTTCCCAATTTACAAGGGTGCTGCAGAGAGCAGCAGAGCTGAGGCTGTCCCTTGCAGATACACAAGAAACAGGGAAGAAAAGGTTCAGGAGCCCTCAGTCTCCCTTTTATTCCCCTTCTCTCCAGCTGGTCAGGAGGAGGGGCCTTTTTCCCCTCCTCTCTCTCAGCTGGGGAAAATCTTGCAGGCAGTGGGGATGTGTCCCCTCCCTGGACAGAAGCCAACTTGTCACCAGAGCTTCTGCTCCAAACTGGGGTCAGAAAGGCGACTGCCACTTCTAACAGTGGTTGAAACGAGGTCCTGATTATACCTCTCCAAAGTCCTCATTATATCTCTGTCTCTAAAAACAGGTAAATAAAGCCAATTTCCACTACAGCTCGTGAGCAAATCCATCTCCGGAAGTTTGGCATCCAGGTTGGAAGTGTCCACAGGGCAACACGCAAGGATGGAGAGAGTGAACCCAACATCCACATGGAGGTTCTTCCCTTTGCTCTGGGCACCCACCCACCCACCCTGCTGACCAAATACGTCTGCACCAAAACTGAACAAAATGAAAAGCCCTCACCTCAATACACACAAAAACAGCACTTGTGGTAGAAGCCCGAGAGTGACAGGAGGGACAAAAGCAAAATGCTCATCAGAGTGAGTCCTGTGTGGACTGTGTGAGTTCAAAACATTAAAAGCTAATCCCTAAAAATCCGGTCACTTGCAGTAGTTAATGACCTGCTAGTCTGCGAACCATCAGGAGAGGAAGCCAGCAGCAGTTAACACTTTGAGAGCTCGCCTGTTGCTAACAATGGTAATGAACCATATCTTGGACTTGTTATCCTCCGTGGTGGAGGAGAAACACAGTAAGTGCCTCAGAGTGACAGTGAATAATTGAAATATTAAGGCAGAGAGGTGAGAAGAATTATAGATGTGATCCAGGCATGGAAGTGGAGCTTTACAAAAACAGAGTACGAGCAGAATAGCACCGGTGTGACCCAGAGTGTGTTTGAAGCTGGGGACAGGACATTTCCTTCCTGCAGTGAGCACACAGGGATAAAAGGAAGAAGGAAAGGGGAATGCAAATGCGTGCTGGCAGTCACTTCATGGGATTACTCTTTGCTTGTTCTTCTGGCTGTCAGACCAAAAGGTCTTACAAAATCCCTGGTGCCTCAGAAAGTTCAGAATTTCCCAGGGAAAGCTGGTCAGGAAAATTCACATTCCTCTACTTCCTGACTAGTAGGAACCTCCACAGGTACCTCTCCAAGTTACTTCCCCAAAAGAGAGAGGTTTCCTGGAAATCCTTGTACCTAGTACTGAACCCAAGGCTGTGCTCTAGACAGCTCTTGCCTTTACAGAAAGATGTTTCAGAGGTATTCATGCACTGAATATTTATTTATTTTCTTATTTCATGGAAGCAGCCGTGGGATGCAAGGGCAGAATCAAAGGACACCTTTGGGGCGTCTCTGGCTGCCTGTGAAGTTTCAAGGGCATTTGTCTACAGACTTTTGCTGTTCTTCGTGTAGTGACCTGACCTCTCACTGCACAATATTTGTAAGACTGCAGACTGAATGCTTTCAGATATTTTAAAAATAGGCTTCTCTAATGACTAAAGTAGGACCTTGAGTGCCCTTGATTAATGGTATAGATGGTTGGGGTTTTTTGCCTGGGACACTTTTATTTCTCCTTCTGTCAGATACCAATCTCTGTGCAGAAAGTCTTCTCACTGTTCCATGTGAGATCAATTCTATTAACTGGCATATGGGCAGGGACAGCAGAGGCCAGGGGGATCCATTCTGGAGCTGGGACAGAGTCAAATCTGGGTTCATATAAGTTTCTTCTCTACCAAAGCTTCAGAAATTAGGAGTGGTGATTTATGAGCTTTTGACGAATTTCCATCTGCTCTCATTCCATGTAGTTTTTTTTCCCCCTCGGAGTTCAAAGGCTGTCTGCTGCAGAGCTGCACTGCCCTGCTGATATATGGCTATCTCTGAGGCTGTCAGAGTTCTAATTCTAACGCTGACAGAGCTCTGTGCCTTAATTCAAGAACCACCCGAAGAGCTGCAACGAGCAGGAAACCTCCTCTGCTCAAACCCCGCCAGCCCAGCAGTGTCTGAACCCTCATTTGTGCAAGTAAACCTAACAGCCTTCGGAAAGAGTTGAACTAGGAATGTTGGGGATTGGAGGGAACTTGGTGATGTAATTTGCATCATTTCTTTCCTGACTCCTACATTCTGCTGCAAAAAGATTTTTTGGGTTTTTTTGATTTTATTTTTTTGGACTATGTGTAGCTGTCAGCACTTAGAAAAGAACAAACCATAGGGGTTTTTTTCCCCCCCAACTCTGCATTTTTGAGCTTTGTGTAAATACAAATGCCTCAACTTTTCACTCTTTTATTGTGGAAAGTTACAAATTCAGGCATGGAAAAAAAGAAACAGTATTGAGGAACTTGTTGCACATTTATTGACTCAAGATTCATTATAGTAGGGATTACATAACACACACACTACACACAAAAAGAAGTAATAGATGCGAAAAATCCAGTAAAAGGACATATTATTTGACTAATTCTATTAACACTAAGTTCAGTTCCTCCTTCAATTACAAGTGCACACTTCTCAATGTGGCAATAAGAGGCCAATATAGGACAAATTCATCATATTTTGCCATTACCCTCACTTTCACACCTCTCTAACTTTAAAAAAGCCCACCCTGTATTCTAATATTCCTGGGAAGAAATCCATGTGCATCATTCGGTTAATCCTTCAAACATATTAAAATCAACTTTTAGATTTTCTCAAGATTTTCAAGGAAGATCCTTTAGCAAGTGCCTTCTTTTCAAAACAAAAGTGTACATCAGGTATTCACCCGATTTACTAATATTTAGTTGTTTTTAAAGTGAGACTTTAATTCTTTATAGATAGAGGTAAAAGGGAAATAAAGAAAAAAATTAATGAAAATGCTAGATAAATTGACATTATTTCTCTCTTCTCTTCCTTCTTCTCTGCCCTCCAGCCTCAAAATGAATTTTTCTAGACCCCTGCACAGGGAAAACCACTTCCAAATCGTTGAACATGAGATTTTTTCCAAGTTTTGGTCAGATTTTACCAGTCTTCTGTCTCACAGGATGGCCAGATAGAATATCCACTCCCTCTCTGTTTCTGATGCAAGTTGTCAGTGGCGTGTTCCCTTTTGGGTGCAAATCACAGACGTCATTTCAAACCCACTGATGTGTTGTGTAGCCCTGATTCCCAAGAAGATTGGATCCTGCTGCCAAAGGATGAAGGAAGCTGGGAAAATCATGTTAGAAAGGTAGAAAAAGAGCCAATCACGAGGTTCAAGAAGTAACCATTTGCACTTAAACTGAATTGCTCAGAGGGAGGGCAGTGGTGGGGAAGCAGAGCTTTTTGTGAGATAAGTCCCATTAGACAGGAGATAGAGGAATACTTTGAACTTGGGCTGGATGTAAAATGGATGAGGGCTACCAGGACTGACCTCTTTTTGAATTATGATGATCCTAACAGGGAGAGTTAAGTGAAAACTGATGGAGGGAAAGCAGGGCTGCAGTTAACTGGAAAAAGAGAGCATTTGGCTGTTTGAAGGTCCATATGTAAAAGCAGAAAATTTCAGTGGACATCCACAAATAATGAGAGGCATAATTTATTCAAGAACCTATCCTTTCAGCTGACAGCCAGAAGCATACTACCATGGTCCTCCTCTCCCTAAGTAGTCCCTTACTTAGATTTTCTTCTTACTTCTTACTGCGGCACAAAAATCTTTTCAATCTCAGCTCCTTTGTAATGTTAGGGCTTCAGGCAGCTATTAGAAAAATTCATAAGAAAAACAATTAACTCCCTTTAAGTCTATTTATACTCTGTTTTCACGGCTTCACATTTCATTTCCAGAAAGTGCAACGGAATTTACTGCCATGCTCCCAAGTGCTACTGGCAATGTTATTACTGTATTTATTATGATAGCAGTGTTTAATCATTATATACGTAATAGTATCAAAGAGTCTCAGTTATAATCCCTTTATTATAAAAACCTTATGGGTAAACCCAGCTTTAATTATTGAAGAATAATACTGTAAGCAGCAGTTGCTTTGGAGGGCAACACAGAGGCCAAAGGTAAAAAAAAGGCCAGTGAGGTTCCTAAAAGGTTCTGAACAGTAACTGACATTATTTTACATCTTAACACTTGTTTGCTATCTGAAACAGCAGGAGTCAGCCTTAAATCGAAGGCTGCTTTTTAATTGCTTGTTAAACTGTGCAGATTTTTACCAACACGGCTCCAAATGTTTCATGGGATCGTATTCTGACCATCTGAAACACTTTGTTTGGGAAGGTCCCCTCGATTGTCTCTTTTATGCGCTGCAAACAAAGCGCTCTGCTGCTAAGCCGGGCAGAATTAGGCACAAGCCGTACAGGATTCCAGAATTAGTTCCACTGCATGACATATGTTTGCAGAAACGGGGCAGCACAGCGTGCAGCAACACGCAGAGGGATTTCCAGGAAACTCAGAAAAAGCTGGAGAAGGTTTGGATTGCACTCCCGGCATCCACGGTTCTCCCCGTTTCTGCCGCACGGAAAAGCTTTTGTGGAACCGTTTTTATGTACGGCCTGTCACTCTCAGTACATCTAAATAATTTATAAAGCTCTAGGAGGTAATCTCTGACCAGGCTGAGCCATTAGAGAGATCATAATATTATGTAGCAGGTCAGGTTTCCATATTGTAAAGGGAGCCCTGATTTGTCAGGCTGGGGCACAGGAGTTTGGACTCCAGGCCCAGTCCTTGCCTGTGAACTTCAAGTGTGCTGTAATTTATGACTTGCCTGGTGCAGCCAATGCAGGTTTGCTCTATTTTGAATCATGGATATTTGACTAACGAGCCGGGCTTGTGCCCATCTGCCCTTGTGCTCGTGGATATTGACTTCCTTATCCTTGCAAGTGCCCAAGGAATTTTATTGGGAAAAGGCAAATGTCAAAAGTGTAAAGCTACTTTAATAAAACTGGCTGAGATCAGGTTTCCTTGCTGGCTGCCTGCCACTGAAAATCCCTTTGTTAGCTTTTTAAAATTTCCTGTGACAAAAAGAGCCCTTTTCATTTCTTCCTATCAGATCAAACAAGTTTAATTAAAATGTGAAGAATTTGACTAAAAATGTCATAGCACAGACATCTTGGGGGTACCTTCTTTTGAACCTGCCTGATTTTGTGGTTTATATTATTTTAAGGACAGTTCTAAACCTCATTGATGCAGAAATCATGAAAGAACAAGAAAAATTCATTAATTATATTACCAAATTTTAAAGTGACTTTTTCCTTCCGTTTTCAACAGGTGCTGCTAAAAGTTTCATGGAAACCAGGGATCATGAGCTGCTGTGAGGGTAAAAAAAAATAAAAAAGAAAGAAAATACATGTTCAATGTGAACACAATGAAACAATTAAAGCAAATGAAAGCATTTCTGTGCAGCTGGAACCCACGATTGATATACTGTGTGCTGGACTGAGAGTTGGAGGAAACACTCGTTGTCCCTACAGCTGCTTTGATTGGCAATACTAAAGTTAGCTCAAGGAGCTAGTGAGATCAAATGCAGCATCCAAGCAAAAATTCCAGTATTTGACTAGGAAAAATAGTAGTGGCAGGTTTGGACATCCACTGTTTAAATTGCACTGGGTTACTATGACATGTAAAGTACTTGGCATGAACTGTTTACCAAAACAATTAGGCTCCATTAAAATGGAGTATTCTAAAATGCTTGGCATGTCTTAATATTTTGGGCATGAAAAGAGACGTGGTCAGGAGAGTAAATACAATTTCGGTGTCATATACCTATTAGAAATGTAATGAAATATTAACAAAGTGGTGAAGCACAAGTTAAATTTCACAGCAAAGCCGCCTCATTTACAGCAACAAGAAAGTTTGTGTTTGGTGTCACTGAGTGCAGAGCTTTGAAGGGCAGGTTGCAGAAACCCCAAGATGTTTGACATCGGTTTCCTTAGTCCACACCCTGCCTCTCCCTGTTCTGTTGGTGTGTGTTCATTCAAAAAGGGGACGACCGTCAGATAAAACTTGTTCTGGCATCCCTGGCTTCTGGATAGCGGCTCACCGGCTCTCGTGTGGGAGCAGCTGGGCGGCTCTCAGCAGCTCTGTGAATAAACGAGCAGTGAAAGCGACGCCTGGTCCCAGCGCTGTCATTGTGTCACCCAGCAAAAGGCCCCGGGGAGAGATAAGGGGCTTTACAAACAGCACCTCACAAAGCAGGAGATAGAGACAAGCATCACACAAGCCAGCCGTGGACTCACTCCAAACATTCTCTTTATCCTCTAATCACCCTTATTTGATTCTCTTTGCTCCCCCACCTCCTCCAGAGAAACGATGCCCGTGTGGACCTTTCCAAATGTTCGGGGTTTGACAGAAGATTTTGCCAGAGCCAGTAAAAAGAAGCGGCAGTAGCGGTGTTAAAATCCTATTGTTTTTTAAATATACAAAAGGAGAATTAGCGTGGCCTAGCCTTGGGCCAGGTCTGCTAATTATTTTCTGCAGTGTAGTGTCATTACACGTTTAGGGAGGCTCTCAGGAGCTGATAGGAACCATCTGAGCTGCAGAGTCACAAAGGCATTCCAGGGTCTCCGATGAAAAGAATTAGCAGGGAGGCCCCTGGAGAAGTGGGAAGTGCAAGAGGTGTGGGAGGCTGGGGCAGGGGTGGAGGCTCAAAGATGTGGGAGAGGCAGGTGGAGGTGGGCACTGAGAGGGTCTCTGAGACCCAAAAGGTGTGGGAAGCTCAGGTGGAGGTGGAGGACCAAAATACGTGGGATGTGCAGGCAGAGGTGGATTCCCAGAAGGTGAGGTAGGACAAAAATTTGTGGGACAAACGCAGGGTCAAATCTGTGAAAGGGTTGGACTGACAAACTGTGATTTCCCAGCTATTAATAAACATATTTAGTCCTATTTTTAAACCTCTCCAAACACTGCTTGGTTTCTGCATGTTTTGAAATGAAGTTATCTCGGAAACATGACTCTTGTTCCAAGAGTGCTCTGAGCTCTGGAAACAGCCTGAGAAACAGAAACTATGTGTACATCATGTTTCCCTCGCTTTGGATTGTAACGTGGAATAGGTGAGGTATGGCAAAATCTAGAATTGGGTCAAAATACAGATTTCTTTGGCTCAAATTTAATTTAAAGACCAACAACTTATAATGATCCCTGAGCATCTTTAGCTGTCAGCTCATGTCTTTGGGTGATTGTTCGAGGTACTCTCCTTGTGTTTGGTGGAATTTGCACAAAGGAAGCACTACCTTTAGTGAATGAGAGACTGAAAACATATGTCCAAGAATACCATTCTTCATCTTAGAGATATAAAACCTAAAAGCAGATACGTAGAGTTCAGAAAGGATATTACAGCCACATTTTCAACATTTTAATTCACAGGACTAGTTTTTTTCTTTAAAAAACCACCTCTATTCTTTCACTAAAGGTGAAATTCATAAAAGTAGCTAGGTGGAAGAGATTTTTTTCCCTGCTACATTCAGGAAAGGGTAGAAAACTACATGCAAATAATACTGTGTGTTTAATTTTAGCTAAGTGTGGGCAAGCTTCGCCATGTCAGTTAAAACTAGGAATAAAATACCCAGTGTGTATTCAGCCCTTAACCCTCAAGAATCTCAGAGCACTTGAAACACACCAAAATCTCTTCACCCCATGTAGTCGCAGTGCTGCTCAGGGCCACAATGGAGCTGTTGTTCAGCTGCATGAAGAAATGCCAGAGGAGGGTAGGAAGTTAAGAATAATACAGTATATTCAAATATAACTTTTAGGAGTATTTAGGTAGGCTGAATGCAGCTACCTGGAATTTAGCCACAAGACTCAGCTTAACAGCCCCGCTCTTGTCAGAAGCGGAATAAGATCTTTAATTTTTCCATTCCATTTCCATTAATCACCAGAAGTGGTCATGAGGTTTTCCACCCCAGCCAACAGTCAGGCTTTCCAACAGCAATACATTTCCAGGGCACCACATCAATGCTGCTTCAGAGTGCCTCCTACTGAAGCACCAACCCAATTTCCTTCGCTTCATGGTTTCCCATCTGAAAATTGACCAGCTATCCTGACCATCCAGATGATGACCTGAGGGCCTGAGAGCCTGTGTTTTTATTGAGAGGGCTTTAACCCATCTTTAAGAAATCTCTTAGGAAGGTTTAACTTTGCTGACAGGCTAAGTTTAGTATAAAACAGCAATTGCCCTAATCTACAGTAATTTGTTATTTAAAACATGAAGGAAATTTAGACAATAAAGATATAAGAAAGAGTTGAAATTATAGAGTGATTGTTTCAGCCAAATTACTCTAGGTTCTTGACACTCTTTGCTGGATTCTGAATCCAATTAGTATCTGTATATAAAGAAAAAAAGCCAAAGCGAAATGATACAATCCTCTAATTACAGAGGCGAAGACATCAGCGTACAGTATACAGAGACAGGAAGGAGAAAACTGATGGTATGTGGCCTGATAGGGAAGGAGAGTTCTGTAGCTGAAGAAGGCACAAGGAATTATTGACAGGGAGATTTTGCTGTGAAATTCAGTCTGTGTAAATAACAGCCTTGCCAGATGCTGCAGTTAATTAAGATAGCTTTAACAATTCTATTTTATTTTTTCTTTCCAATTAGAGGACAGTATTTACATTTCTGGCCAGAGACACTGAGGCTCTATAACATTCAGAGTAATTGCCAGTGCCTGATTTAAGGGATGTTCCTAATTGGACAAGTTCTGAACTTTAGGTTAAGAATTAGCTATTGTATCTTGCATTTGTTCCAGTCACAGGACATTATGGTCACTGCTTCCTGGCTGGACTGGCAGCTGTTCCAGTGTCAGCTCTTCAGGCTGGTTTACCTTACAGCAACACACAAAACTGAAATACCCTATTTACAAACACATGCTTTGCATTTGAACAAGAAGAAACCACCGTGAGAACCGTGGAAATGTAGGTTTTTTGCAGGTGAAGGTTAACTTTTATACATTTATAGTATTTTTGGCTTGCAGAGAAGTTCTTTATTTTATCTTCAGTAATTCTGAATGGTTTTACTGTTGCTCTTTGGATGACTTGGAAAGGAAAAGTTAGAAACGTAATATTTAATATCTGGAAGAGGCTTATTCAGATGTCTCTCTTCTCTGTCTGTATTTATATTTTAAGAGTGTCTTAACATCTACCATAAGAACAGGTCTTTGTTCACTAGCTACTGCACACATCCAAACGCAGGAAGACTTTAAAGACCTCAGCATTTCAGAACTCAGCCAAGGCTGGCAAAATTCTTTCTGCCTGTTGCTGAGCTCTGGTGTTTGAACACAGCGACCTGTGCTGAGCCATGAGATTTTTTGTGTCCCGTGGACAAGGGAGTGATCAGAATCCTGGGGGCTGATAGCGGGAGGGAAAAGGGGACACAACAATTCATAAGGAGCCTCAAACTTGAGTCTGCCCAAGTTTTTCAGACTTGGAAAGAACTTTGAAAACCTTCCCAGAGCAGCCCCTGGTTACGAGGGGATGCAGCACTTACCGGGAGACTCAGCTTCTTAAGTTGGTTTTGTTTTTTTCTGAGTACCTCAGAAAGTGTAGCAATGATTTACCTTTTAATGAGCTGAACTCAGCTCTCGGATTTATAGGTGCTTTTGATGGTGTTTACTTTGATAGGTATTAATCTCCAACATCCCAGAATTCTTGGGTTTAGGATATGAGAAATCCAAGATTAACATTAGCAGTGATGGGTAAACCTACCTGGCATCTTCTCATTCCTGAAGGCACCTGAATAATAAAGTTTATTGGTAAACGGTACTAGTGATGAAAATTTCTAAGGCAAAATCCACATAATTTCATTCTGTAAATAAGATATTAAACCAGAAACATTAGTGTCACTTNAAGAAGGAAAAAAAAAAAAAAAAGAAAATATTGATTTACTAAGGATGGGCAGATTTGAAGCCATTTAACTGCTGGAGAAAATGACAGCTCACCTTCCTGTTACATGACCTCTTTCCATAGTTTGCCCAAATCCCCTGTATTTGTGCACAGATGAGCAGACATTCACTCTGATGAAGGCTATTTCTGCATGTATTTAAACAATTAAGACCAACATTTTCAACTTAAGGTGCCAGGAGCACAGCTCGGTAGATCCTGTGAGGGCTCAGCTCACCTCACCTCCTCAGGGCCTGGCATTTCCCACAATTAAACACTTGTGCTGAACATGGATTATGAACAACTGTGGCTGGGAAGTTCAAAAACCTGTGCACAATTTTTTTTCCCCCAGTTTGCACCTCTTTGGGGCTCTTGGTCTCTTTGCCATCTGCCTCTGCCTCTTGCAGGTCAGTGGAAATGTTTTTGCTGACCTTTGTGGGCACACTCGAGTTACCTACCATGTGATCATGTAAAATACGTCTGAAATCACTCTGCTTCGTTTAATGTTGTTTCAAAATAATTTCCAGTCCATTAATTATGGTCTGCAAGCTCTTCTTTAAAGAGCCACTTTGAAGTTGATGAGTCACACCGCTCAAGCTTTCCTCTTTGCCATTGCAAGTCCTTAAGGCATAACCTCGGTGACTTTTGCACCAAGCGGCGAATGGCTCTGTGACAGGATCTGGCCTTGTGTAAACACCCTCAAGAGCCACTTCCCTCAAGCCAAATACTGAAGCCCACTTAAAAAAGTCTTTTAAGAGAGGTTTTCCATTTGATGTAGCTCCACGCAGGTATTTAGTGACAGCTAAGTGTAATCCAAGCTTAGACAAAGTGTTTAGGGAGAGCTGCGGGTCCTGTGTTGTAACCTCACGTCCCTTTAGCTATCCTGGGGTATGTTAATGACTGGTGCAGGTACTGCTGAGACCAACGCCTGCCTCTGCTCCTGCTACACCTTCCCAGCAGGAGGGCAGACGGAGCAGCTTCATCCTGACAGGGGAAAAGAGGGGTGGCGAGTGCTTGCCCTGTTTGCAGCTGTGTTACTGGAGATGGTCAGGCAGAGACCTGCGCTGGTTTTATGGGCACCTCTCCATCCCAGCTCGGTGGGAAGCAGGTTAGCTTAAACTGTGTGTGACTTTACACCTGCCTGCCCCGCTACAGAGCGGAGCAGAATTTAGGAGAAGCCTTAAGCAGCTGCCAGGGCCCTGGCCTGTCAGAGATCTATCAATTACACCGAGACGTGGCAGCAGTGCTTGCCGTCTCCCAGCTGAGACACACATCTGCCTGCATCCTAATTTGGGCAGGGCTGCAGTGAGCTGGGAGGCTGCACTGGGCAGGTGCCAGTGCTCGTGCTTGGACCGCACGCCCTGTGGATGGGCCTGGGACAGCTGCCGTGCTCCTGCCTGCGGGATCAGGCCCTGTGTGTTATCCTTGTGCAACCTTGACATCTCACCAGCCCGAGAGTTCGGAAGCAGCCAGGTATGGCAAAGCTTTGCTTCCTCCTGTGAGGAGAGCAAGAGGGAGGCTGCAACCATTTGAAATTCAGCAAAGGGGTAACTCACAGCACATTCACAAGATTGGGGGAAAGAAGATCCCACAGAAATGGCATGAAAGGGGGGAACATGCTCAAGGACACTCTTCATCAAACCAGTCTGTTGCCTTTTTCACACTGAAACCAGCTTGGACTCACGCACTCCAAGCTGACATGTGCCTCTTATAAAATCATCTGCCTTCTCGTGGGTGTTTTAATTCTCTTTTCTCTGTTTCAAGGACAGCAGTGGGAGGAAATCAAAACCTTGCAGAAGTGTGTTTTCCCAGTTTGCTGTTATTCCCAGAAGTCACTGTCTTCCTTCTGTTGTGTCTAATTCAAAATAACGGGTTGATCCCTTCACAAGTATCGACCTGCTTTGTAACATGAAAAGGAGTCAGTGCTATCAGTTATCTCCCACATTATCCTGCAGCAAGCTGTTCTCCAAGGGTAGCCAGCTTGAACGGCTCACGTTGTTGTCCACAAAAGAGAATCACTCTTCATTCCACAGTCTCTATGCCAAGATGTGGCTCCCAATGAGGTAATTGTTTTGACAGTTTGGTGGGAAAAAAAAAAAGGCAGCCAAAAAAACATTAAAATAAACAGTCATGCATTTCTGCTGGATGGGGGCATTTGTAAAAGGAAGATGAAGTGCATCCAAAGCTTAAAACTTCAAGACACTACTGAATATTTTGGTTTTATAAAGAGGTAACGTTACAAACCTGGCATTATTAGCTTATGATGTAAATTCCATGACTGTTTCATAGCTGTTGTTTTTAACTGCTGTGCTGTTTGGGTGTTTGAATCTCCATCTATGCACTAATTCTGTGTTTAAGGGAAATAAAAGAATTTCAAACCTTGGTAATTGTTAGCTCCATCTTTGACACAGTACTGGCAAAGAGAAAAAAATTGCTTTTCTTGGAGATGTGCAGACTTTTAAAACTGAATCCAAGGTTCTGCCTGTATTGGGCTGTTTGTGTGGCTGTGTGAGACGTTTGCAGTGAACCCTGAACCAGCTCAGACTCAGCCTGGGCTCAGTGCTCCCTGCTGAGTGTCAGCCTGGGCTGGCCGAGTCCCTGCACACAGGCTGGGGTTTGGGTCCAGCTTTATGCAGTGGCTTTTTACTCTTGACTTAATCCCTAAGTTCTCTGTATCCTCAGTGCTCAGTAATGTTCTGCAGGATTGGAAGCTTTGCCATTTTCAAGGCAAAATGTACTTTCCTGAGTGTTATCCAAGAAAAACATTGTTAAAGCCAGACAGGGAGAAAGAAGGTATCCTTAACAATTTCTTCATTGATGAAGAGCTCCAGAGGCAGATGTGTGGGAATACACACACACCTACAACAGGCATATATGCTATTTTCAAGAGCAGATCTCATCTATCTACAGTGGCTTCTGCAGTTTCACATCAAGTGCAAGAAATGTGGTGAGTGAGATGCCAAAAAAGACAAAGTGTTTAAGACCAGATGAGCTCAGATTTTCATTTCTCCAATTCCCCTTGCCTGGAAGACAGCTTGTTTTAGGAGCAAAACCATCCTGGCTGATCCTTAGTGCAGCCCCATAGGTTTTAATAATCAAGGTGATCTTAAATACTTCTATAAAATTCCTGATACCATCTACTGCATCTGCCAGTGCTGAAAAAAAGTGCTGAAGTTATTTGAATTTACTTTCAGGTTCTCCACAACTTAAGGTTTTATCACATGTCTTCTTAAACCTTTACCTGGTAACACCAACGGTGCAGAGTTCATGTAAATTTTATCTCCATCTCATCTGCAGGCTGTTTGAATATGCATTGCTGCATTTATTGTCATTATGGGAATCTAAGGCTGGGGAGCGTGGTGGATGTTTTGGGAGCACAGGATTTTCTGGGTTCCTGGCAGGCACTTTCATCTCTCCAGGCTTGAAGTTATCTTGGTTCTTTGGGGCTCTGCCTCTGCTTGTTCCTTGTCCTAGACAAGGTGGGGTCTGGATCACATTACACACACCAAAAGCTGACTTCTGCTTGCCTTGGGCTTGTGGAGCTGTGAACAGCTGGTATTTGGGGTTTCTGTGGCTGGCTGGGGTCTGCCTGCTCTAGGATGCCTGTGCCTGGAGGTCTGGCTGCTCTGGGATGGGTTTCAGTGCCTGTTGGAATAAGTGCTGCCCAGGCCATGGCCCAGCACCATGATGCTGCTGGAAGCAGTGGCTCTGGGAATTCTAGAGGCATTTCCATCTGGGTCTTTGCCTCAGGTGGATTTAGCTCCCAGCCCTACTGTACAAAATAAATTTTTGGGGTCTTTTGATTTCAGGAATCTAAGCTGGTGGTGTACCTGAAACCACCAGCTAAATGAATTCATCTTCTCCCCAAGGGAATTAATCTTTCCCCAAGGGAAAGCTCTCTCAGAGAATTGTGACAGGGAAAGAAGAGGTTCAGTCTCTGGACAACATGCACTCTGCTCTTTGGAGATGTCCCAGTGCTCACAGCTCCACACACCTCAAAGTAATGGACTTCTGTCCTCTCTGTGTGTCCTCCGCATTCGAGGTCTTTCTGCCAAGCTTTCTTGTTCCCCAAATCCCCATTTCTCTCTGTAGCTAGTGCATGGTCAGGTTTGATTCTTGAGCTCTATGGGACTTACAGGTAACCTCACTTTTCCTCCACATCTCTACCCAAGTTATTCCTATTCTTTATCTCTAAACGGGAACACCCCCCTCAGTGGTGATCCTAACCATAGAAGGACTCATGCTGGGTATTTTTAGAAGGAATTGAACAAGATATACTGGAAAAGGTAGGACAAGTAGCTGCCACTTTTTCTAAGTCTTCCCAGGAGTGATTGCACTGGATCCAGGAGAGGCCTGTACTCACTCTCCTGCTGACTTCACCAAGAACAGGCCTATCTTTCCAAGGAAGAAAGTTATTGGAGGCATGGAGAGAGGAACAAGCAGACCCAAAGTACTTGTCTTTCCTCTCATGTCACCCATGATTTCACACCCCTTTGCATGGATTTCAGTGGGAATGCTCGGGTAGAGCCAATAAAGGAGCAAAGCAGGAATTAAAATGAGGGGTCAAACATGCTGGACCAGGCCCCTGCAGGCTTTGTGGCACTGCAAGGTGGTGCTGGGTGCTGTCAAGACAAATTATGCTTTTCATAACTTTCAGTATTTCACTTTGGAAGGCTCTTTTTAAAAATGCATTGACTGCAAGGCTTTGGTGCGGGTGGTGGCAAAAAGCAGAGCGTTTTTTGTAAATGGTCTTGTCTTGAGGAACGCTGGGCTCTAAGAGGTAGTGTCTGTCTCAGCCACAGGTTTGGAACAGCCCAGAAAGGAGCTTCCCCTGGATGCTGGGTGTGCCACTCACCTAGACATGCCTCAGTCACCACTGAATCTGGAAGACTTGAACCCAAGTTATGTAAAATATGTCTGGTCTCTGGCCGCAGACACTGGAACTGATCTCGAGCCTTGCTGGCAGTCTTGCAAGCACCTCAGGAGCTGCAGAAGTGTGGGGAGTAAACAGACTGGAATGTTCTCAGCACCCCTGACTCCAAACCCAGGGTTCTCTGCCAGTGGATACCTGTGAGCAGGCAAGTTTCTTGAGTCATGACCCAACAAATAACAGGACGGTGCTGTGCTCCTGGCCATGCTCAGATATAAAACTTCATGTCCACTACAACTGCTTGTGGTCATTAAAAGACCCCACAAACACATTTTGCAA
Organism: Machaerirhynchus nigripectus; assembly: GCA_013397975.1. Lineage (NCBI taxonomy): Eukaryota > Metazoa > Chordata > Aves > Passeriformes > Dicruridae > Machaerirhynchus > Machaerirhynchus nigripectus. Next base: position 187,653 of record VZRQ01009817.1, on the reverse strand, counting down.
AAGTGGCGCCAGTCCCTGAGTTCTCACTAGAATCCCAAGGGCCTTGGCCCAAATTACTGCTGCATTTTCAGATGGATATGTTGCTTTTTATTCTGCTCTTTGCAAACACAGTGCTGCAGTTAATGAGGGCTGTGTAAGCACCCGCTGGATCAACATGTACCAGCGCTGGGTGAGCTCATCCTCTGAAGTGCAAGATGTCAGTGAGATGTAATGTAAGGAGCTCTTATTTTTTTCATCCACTCTCTGCCATTTCAAAGAATCAGAATGCTCACTGCAATAACAATGCTACATCTTCCCTTCACTTAGCACCTTTAATGCAGCACACTTTACTCTAGAAAGCCATAAAACACCAGGTTTAGCACAGCCATAGCCTGGCATAGTTTATTTTCCTCTCCTAGATTTCAGATAGAACCAACGCAGCACATGTAAAACAAGAAAGGTTAAAATAAACGATTAGATTTATTTTACTCGCTTTTAAAAATATTTAAAGACTTTTGTGGATTTATAACTGTGGCAGTAACAGTTTCTGCCTTATGTCATGAGGGGGAAAGTTATGGCTTTGTTTGAAACTGTGCAAGAAACATCATTGCAAGAGATACATGAGTCAGGCATTGCCATTAGTCAGTGCTCATTCACTGAAACCTGCCTCTGAATTGATCTAGGCCAAGAATTCTAAAGAGTGGCACAACTTAAAAGTAATTATGTGATTTAGGGGAGGAGTTTTCCACTATTTTTCCAGTGGGATGTGCCTTTCAAAATGATTGGTGAGGTTTTGATGGGCATTAACCCCCTAAAATGTCAGAAATTTCTGAAAGGCTACAAGCCCAGTGGTTCTCCAATACTACTCTGAGAAGCAGCTTTGGAAACCATCTCCCTTTTTCTTTAGGATTCTAGACCTGCTTTGGGAAAAATCAGTCTCAGATTCTGTTTTTCATAACTATGACCCCAACTTTCATCTTCAAAATTTACTGTGATTCATACCCTTTTTACTTCACAGCCACACGGGTCAGGATAAAAAGGGAAAAAATCAAAGAGAAGCAGAATCTCAACTTGCATTGGTGAAACTTTATCCTGTTTATTAACTCTGCTCTGTGAGCCACAGTATATTGTTCTTGGATCTTGTAACACATTTTAGAAAATAATAGTCAAAGTGGTGTTTTAACCAGAGTATGAGGGTTTTAATATAAAATGTGCCTTTTCTTTAAATTGATTGCAAATGTACTTTCCAAATATTTTACTTAGTAAAAAAGAACTCTTGGAGGCATTCCAGTGCCTGGTATTTTCCAGCTAGCTAAATGCAGATAATTCCCCTTTCAAACATGCCTTGAAAGGCTTTGCAAATCCTGGCTGGATGGTTTGGAGGGACGGGCTGTAGGAAAGAGCGCGAGCTGATCCTCGCAGGTCGCGCCCCGGTGGGAAGGGTGAGGAGAGGACCTTGGGCTGGCTGCAGGAACACACACACGTGATGAGGACACACAGTGTGAACAGCACTGGTTACAGCTGCGCAGGCTGGGGCTGATCCCATCCCATGGAATCCCATGGAAAAGTGCAGATAATGATAGCAGTAATAATGACAACGACAGAGAACTTGTAATTTTTTATTACCCCCGTGACACAACCCTTCCCTGACCGTAATATGTCTGCAGGATCCACTGGCCCCAGGGGTTTGTTGGTACAGACAGGACTGACTTGTCAATGCTCACTCACAAGCACAGGGTAGGGGAGGAACCTGGATTTCAACCTCCATCCCGATGGACAATGAACCCTTTTTGTAGCACAGCCATCTCACGAGGTGAACTGCAAGATGCATTTCTTTCATGCTAAATTATTTTAATCTAAGTGGAAAATGGGGGATAGTAATCCACTAAAATAATTTTCTGTAGCACCTGCTTTTGACTAAGTCTCTCTAATGGTGTTGAAAGAAGCCAATTTCTCCATCCTGAAATATTCAGCAAAGCCTTCATCAAACAGATGGGTGAATACAGGCATGATTTCCATCTTCATTAAATTAACGTCAGGTTTTTGAAAAATCAGCCCTTTAATAATGTATAAATATTTCCTTCTTGAAGTAACTGCCTGATTTTCCCCACAAGGACTGGTTTCTACTTTTTGTAATAAGACCAGCTCCTGATGGAAGAGCTGCCAGTGCATGTATACTTGCAGATGTGTTCTTCGATAAAACTTAATTAGCCATTTTAGTAATCTTCTATTTAATGTGTTTTTAACATTCTTCAGAGCTTCAAGTGAGATATATCTGGGTTAGAGAAAACAAGGCAGCTATCCATAACCTTGCCTTGATTATTATTTAGAGTTAAGCTAAATGCAGTGCAGAAGGTAATTTTCTCAAACCTGCCTATTCTTAGTCCTGCAAAAAGAATGCTATTCCTTAATTTTCACTCTATCATCTTTAAATATGTTTATTTATAAAAAAATATTATTACGTCCCTAGTTTTAAACCAAGTTTTTCTGTCTGTCTTTAAAACAATTTTTAAGTCACTTAAAATAGTGGGGTTTTTTTAATGAGACTGGCATTCTGAAACAGATACATCAATAAAAAATGCTTCCTTGTGACTTCACTTAGACGCTGAAGTGTGGTACCACCACTTACAGGCAGTCAGGAAAAACAGTTTTCTCTCTGACTGCCCAGTTCTACAACCATGCACAAGCCCCAGCCAGAGGCTGCTTCCAGCAGAAATTGTGCAAAGGGGAATAGTTGTCAACACCAGGGACTCTGCACAGGGCAGGGATTTCACACACTCACCCTCTCAGGAGGCAGGGTAGCATCTTTTCGCTGCTGGGAGAAATGCAAGAGAAGAGGATGAAAGCAAGTGGAAAAACCCCAAAGGAGCACTGGAACCGTTAGACCTGTGCTGGGCCTGCTGCCCTGCCCCTCCACCAAATAATTGTGCTTCATTAGGGCTCTCCAGTTAACACTTGCTTGTGGTTTATGCAGAAGAAAACAGTGTCTGATTGCAAACACAAGATATGAATTCTCATGCAGGTTCTGCATTTGCTCTGGGTGTGGGTGGAGAGGTTTATAAAACAAATTCTTTTGTAGCAAAGAGTGTACTCTTGAAATCCTGTGTTAGAGGCAGAGCCCAAACCTATGTTTTCACATTGTTTGGAGACTTCCCTGCCCATTTTGCCAACAAACAGGGAAAGGCATCACAGGTAGAACACAGGCATCAGTTTTGAGGGTCTCTTGCAAACACTGGAGGTGGTGGCTTGGGTACATGGGCTGGCATTCCTCTGATCCCTCTGACCCCCTTCCCTTGATGGAGGTGAGAAAGAGAATGAGTCTGGTGGGCTCTTCTGCTGAGCGAGTTGGTCACTCCCCACCTGGCAGATGCTTTCAGCTGGGATCTGCCTGCCATCCCACTGCCCAACTCTGCCAGCTTCCCCAGCACATAGAGGTATTTGATTTATAAAGCTAGATTCATTAAAGTATGCTCTAGGACTACCAAATCAGTCATCTAGGACATTTCTTCTCTAGTTAGTTAAGTTGCTTTTATGCCCTAAGGCTGCACTGGTAGTACCTACCCCACTAAAACTCTTAAAGGAACTCATTTTAAGAGGGATGACAGAGAGAGTAGAGGTAACATCTGCTGCACTTCTTGCTTCTTCACAGTAACAGTCTTGGTACATCCCATGCCCTTCACCCCTCTGTGTCACCAGGAGCCAGGGCCCAGACAAAAAAATCCAACCCAAACATGTATTGCTTTTGACCTTACAAGGGGAATCACTGATTTCTATTTTTCTCTGTTTGTGATAGATGCAGTCCCCAGAATTCCCGGAACCGGGCTCAGGAGCAGCAGCAATCTCTTGGGGAGGCAGCTCTGTCTTTGGAGCCCCGGGATGGTGTTGGTGATCTGCTCTCCAAACCAGATCAGACTCATCCTCTAGTGCTCACCCCTGGGCTGGAAAGAGCTCCTGAAGAAATTAAAATGTTCTCAGCGAGAGCAGTGGTAGGTGGGAATAGCTAATGATTGCTTACATTTATACTATAAAGACTTTAGTAACATTTTTTCCATGAGATATTCAAATAGTCTCTTTTTCCTTTCTCTGAAAGATGAGTGAGAACAGTCTAGAGGTTCACAGCTGCAGGGTCTGTTCTGGTGCAGATATTCCTGCAAAGCCTCCGGTAGCCACCTCAATAGGAGCAGCATGTGCGTATCAAAGACAATAAAACCTTTAAACTCTGCTATAATTTGCTTTTTCCCCTCATTATGCAGACATACACACCATCAGTACTACTGGAAATTGCTCATATTATTGAAACAAGGGAGCCTTCTGTATGTGTAATTATAAATAGGAAGGAGGGAAAAAAAACCTCATTCCAGGAAAATATATGGATTTCAAACAGGAAATAACTACCAAATCTCTTCTGATGTAATCAATAGTATTAAAAAAATTATCAAAATGACAAACTCTGTTTTGTATAAATGAAAATATTTTGAATTGAAATTTTTTAGGTTTTCTTAAAAGATGTTGTGTTAGAGGAGAACCTGATCATATAAAAATAGCCTGTTTCTCAGTATGTTTTATATCTCTTCAGATATTCAAATGAAGTGGTTTTTGGTCATTTCAGCTCCTAGGTAGTAATATAAAGTTACAGAAATACTCTGTAACAAGTCACATTTGTTGGACAAACGACTTTATTGGATGAGTTATGTAAGTTTTCAATAGCTGTTTGACTAAAAATAGGATGTTCCAAAATGGCAAATCCTCATTGGAGACAAAACTAAACAAGTAATAGTGTTTATCAGTATCAGCCTATTGTAATATTTTAAGTGATGAATTTCACAAATAGTTGGAGAAATCTTTAAACACAGCTTTGTGATTTATTTCATACACAAAGAAACTGTTCTGTTCATTTATAGGAAATGTAAAAATATACAAAAAAAGAATAATAATAGGTGATATATTTGCCATTTTTACTCTGTAAAATTAACTTTTCAGTGCAAAATTATGGATATTATTGTTGGAATCAAGGGTCATGGTAGGATAATACAAGCAGGAAAAGTTCTTTTGACTGGAAGCATCATCTGTCCAACACAGAATATTCTGTGATTCTGTTAAGAAAAAATACACTTTATATCCATTTTTATCTTTTGCTCTGGTCTGACCTCTTGTCACGCTGTTCTGATTTACAAAACCAGGCAGTTTTCTTCCCACTGGAAATACTGTGAGGTTTTCTCACTGCAGATTCCAGATACCTTGCACAGCTTTCTTAGCAAAGGAGATGGGAAATGTGGAATCCCATTCATAAATTATGATAAATTGCGGGCTAGTGTATTAATTTTTTTTAATTAATTTGAGTGTTTGTGTTGGTTTGTTGGGTTTTTGTTGTTGTTTGGTTGGTTTGGGTTTTTTGTTTTCTTGGTTTTTGTATAAGCACTCCTTAAGCTACCTCCTCTTTGTCCTAAATGCCATTATCTACAACGTGTTGTATTTTCAGTTCTCCTGGAACAATAGGATGGACTCCGTCAGGGTCTGGTAATGTGTGCCTGAGATATTTCCCAAGAAAAACGTTTTCTGGACAATAACAAAAGAATGACATCTGAGGCAGGAAGTGCCTTTTCTCCCTCGTGTCTCTCACCACTGGAAGATGCACTTCAGCAGAACAGACTGAAGCAGGTGCTTGAATCTCTTCCTGTTGAGCATCACACGGGTTTAAACGTCATACTAAAACTAAAGTTTTAGTGGAACTAAAGTTAATCTCCTTGCTCTAATAAGGCTTATAAATACAAACTTATTTACACAAAGAGGGTATTTAATTAGAGTCAGAAGAAAATCAGCAGAAAAAGAAAGCAATATTGGGGGTGTCAGTGAGCTTATCAGAGTGGCAGCAGGGTTGCTTACACACCACTTTTGTCACAGGCTCTGCAGAGTAGTAGATAAAACACAAAGAATCTGCCCTGTAAAGGAACTTGTAATTGACTCAGACTATTTGTGTAATACCTGGGACAGAGATTTTATTTTTAGGAGAAATAAGGCACCTTCAGGTATTCTGGGAAACCATCAGTGTGCTTTGTTGCCACTTTCCTTGTGTTGGTTTCTGGTCATTCTGACTAAAGCCTGAAAGCATCTGGAGGAAGAATTAGCCCCATATTCACAGTGAGTTTGGCTTCAGCATCACTCAAACACATTTTGCTTGCACGTGTCCCTTATTACCTCCATTACTTTGGCACATGTCCTTTATTTCTCCTTTCCTTCCCCCAAGCTGAGGCTGGACAGTGCAAGATGGATCACCAATAAAATGGCATTTGAGGAAAGAATATGAGAAGCAAACCCAAACTCGTTGGATAAAGAGAACAGATTCTGCCTCCTGACGAGGCCAATATGGAACTGGTTTCTTTCTAGCAGGTAATCTGATCAGTAATGTCACAAAATGTTTGGTAACACATCAGAAAACGTCTTCTGGAAAGGAAACACACCACTGAGTGGTGCTGCAGCCAGGTATGCAGGGCAGAACATGGTTTTTGAGCACATTTCAGTAATCTGGAAGGTGATCTTTAATGAGTTGATGATAGGGTACTCATACACATCCTCATCCATTACACTCACACTGCAGAGAAGGCAGGGACAGCTGCTGGAACACATCTGCACCATTTGGGGTTGAGGAAGGGCTATTGAGTGAAAATGTGCACAAATTTGAAGGGATGGATTTGTGGTTTTATCTGAGCAATTCAAAACGCCAGCAGTGGAAGCTGTTTGTTTAACACTGGCATAAGAAATACTCTCCCCACGTACACACACACATTTATAAATTGCAACACAATTGCCTTTGTTTTGAAAGGAATTATTTTCTTATTCATGGCTTGTTTGAATTTACTTCCTTGTAAATTATTTTTGGCAATGCCTGGTGCAGTGTAGTAAGGGAAACTATGCATTTCCATGTATGTAAACCAGGAAAACCATGTGATTGTGGACAAACAATGTCCTCCATTGTAAGTTATTTGTTTTCCTCACTGTTACTAAACCCTTTGTAACTACAATGGGCATTGTGATCTGAGAGCAGTTTGGTGCCAGTGGTGCATTTTAATAGCTTGCCTCTACCACAAAAGAGCTTTGAGGCTGTCAAACAGGAGGGCTGAAGGTTTCCCTTACCTGGAAATCCTTGGCTAGACAAACTTTGAACTTGAAGAAAAGAGGGAATATCAGTGGTGGGAGGGGCTGATGAAGCTCATGGCACGTCTCTGATCTCTGGTCTTACTGAAGCTGTCGTTGCCAACATAAATTGCAGTTTCTGGGGGCTGTTCTAAGTTATGCTGGAATGGTGGGAGTGTGTTTATAGCATCACATTGGTTTGGCTCTTCCTTCCCACTGTGCTTTTCTCGGCTGCCAGGCCTTAATTGTGGAAAAATATTTGTGCTGCTACCACTGCAATGAAATGTGTTCACGTGGCTGGACTAAGAAGTGATACTGGTTCAAGTCAGATTTTAGTGTTTGCTATGGATTTCTAAAGATTTTTATTACCTGGGCAGGAGCAAATGCCCAATTTCAATAGCACGGTGACTTCATCTGTGCTCAGGAACTTGCCTGGTCAAATGGCTGTGTAAATACAGACAATGTTTGGGCCATTCACTCCAGAGAGGATCCTGGTGGGTCCCTTCCAGCTCAGAATATTCTGTGAACATGAAAAGCCTTGTCCACAGACACACTGAGAAATATATCTTTATTTATAATGTGCGTATTTATAGAGTGTGATACACAGAGAGATGAGCATTTCTGTGCAGATGTGTATCTTGCTGGCTCTCACCACTCCTATTATCTCTAAATATAATTTTAAGAGGAAATAGACTTTGAAAGGGGCAAGAGGCTCTAGCAAAGGATTTAAACTCATTTTCTTTCTCTGAAAGGACTCGGTCACAGCTCTTATTTAAAGTTAAACTAAGAAATGTCTCTGAGGAGAATTTCAAACTCTCTTTCCAAACACCACCGAGCCAAGAATTGTTATTATCTGACTTTAATTCAAATCATATGAACCTTCATAGCTTTTGCCACACTAAAGGTTTTTTTTCCTTCTCAATCTGGCAATACATTCATCAAGTTGTGGGCAGACCCCACTCACATAAAGGAGAGGTTTTGTGAACTCGATAGCTTACAGGGTTTTCCAGGTTCCACACACATTTATGATTTATTTTCTTTTAAACAGACACCCTAAACAGTCCCATAACTGCATAGTAGCAGAATTCACCATGTAATTTACTTCGTGTGAGTCATAATGAGGGGAAAAAAGAAATCAGAACTCTGAAGAATTATCCTTAAATTGCTGTATCTGGAAGAATATTTCAGCCCTTCTGCTTTCCACAGCCCTTCTGCTTTCCACAGCCCTTCTCATTCCCTGTCTCCTGCCCAGTCCAAGGGCTGGTTTCCCTGGATGAACACAGGATGTTACCTGCAGCCCTGCATATATATATATATACCTGCATATATATATGCCTGCAGCCTGAACAGGATGTTACCTGAGTCCTCATTCTGGCTTGGATACTCTCTGGGGACAATTCTCTTCAGTTTTCCAGCGTTTTGCAAAGGGATGAGAGTTATAGTTGTCCACCCACTTCACTGCAGCCCTTTCAAGCTGAATCAATGTCTTCTCAACGCCTGGAGCATGTAAAATGCTATATAAAAAGGTGAAATAATATTTCCTTCTAAACCATACAGCCAGAATTTACACTGCTTGGAGGAGAGAGGATGGGGGGATAATTACAGCCTGGGCTTTTAAAAAGAGGTGCTCAGGGAGGGCACAGTCAGCAGAACAGCAGCCACATCCAGGGTCTCCAAAGACCTCTGTGTTTATGGGCACTCCATGGTTAGAGGTGCTGGAAATTTTCCAGACCTGTTCACTCCACCTCTGCAAGTATGCAGAATATTTTCAATAAGTGCTCCTTGCATGGAAAGTATGTTTAAAATGCTTTCTCAGCACATTGGGTATCCACAGGCTGTTCCATGGGTTTTCCTGTTTCTCCCCCCACACTGCCATGGGCATGGCTGCTTTGCTTCCAGGGCTTTGGCACTGCAGCTGGCTGTTCTTCCAGCACTTTGTTGTGCCCACCTTCCTTTTCTTATTTCATTTCCAGTGCTCCTGTGAGCCCTGTTCCTCCTGATTGTTGTCACATGTCCTGCTCTGGATCCATACCCTCTCATTAATTCCCAGTTTAGGATGTTTACACTGCTGTTCCAGGCGAGACAGGGTTTTCCATTTCCTAGGAAACAGCTATTATTTATCCCTGGGGATGCTGCCTGTATTGCCATATTTCAGAATAATTTCAATTCATGTTGTGTTTCGCTGAGGAGATGTTTCAAGAAAAAATAATTTAAATATTATCGTTGCATCATAGCAACACCCACAACAACACAACAACATACACAGGACTTGTAAGTACCAGAGAGCTGCAAAACATGTGCAAATTGCAATATATTGACTTTAAGGGTAACTCAGTGCAAAAAAAACCCTCTAAATGGACCAAAACAAAACATTGGAACTGAGTTTGAACAACAGACTTCAGAGAAGCTCAGATCAGAGCAGGCTGCTCAACCTCTCCTTGTTACAAGCCTTTTACTTGTCTGATCTCTCTGCAGCTTTCTGGCCTCAGGTTTTTAAAGCCAGCCTGGGAGTTTAGACACCCAAATATCGTTAAAATGAATGCTCATTCTGTGTCTTTTGGCCTCACAGTTCCACTCTGATGATGTTTCTGGTAGTGTAATAATTGTTTGTTTGGAGGTATTCCTCCCCATGTCATACAGCAATGAACTTACACACCTCCCTATAGGTTACTGTGGGGTTCTTCTAATAAAAGAACAGTGATATGATGAAAAAAGTCATAACCCACATTTAATAAATTATTTATATTAATCTTCTCTCAATAAAAGGCCTAAATACCAGCAAGAATGAGCCATCCTAAAAGGATTTTTAAGAGGCAATATTTTTTTTTTTGCATTAGTCTCAGATGAAAATCATCTGGGACCCAGCAGTACAGGACTGTGCAAAATGTTTCTTATAAAATTTGCCTAACATAGACTTAGCACAAGCTAGAATGTGGCTTTATAGGCATTTTACAAACTTCTCTGTGGAAAGCCTGAAAGCTGACCTTTGATAATGGCTAAACTCCTGTTTAAAGAGGGGCAGAAGGCTCATAACACCAGCAATTATCTAAGAGCTGGCAGTCCTTCTTTCCATCTTTCACCTAACTTTAGCTGGAAAGAAATGGTGTTTAACACTTTTATACAATGAGCCTTCTTATTTCATTAAACTCAGGGGATATAAAGAGTGCACCTTTGGGGCCAAGGTGAGTTGCCTGCTCCCAGGGTAGAACAGCTGAGTGTTTTATGGGGCAAGGCCTTTCTGTGTCCTTCCCCACCTTCCTGGAGGATTTGGATGCTGTGGGATGGGTGAGGGGTGCCCACATGCCAGTGAGAGCCCTGGTGGGTTCAGAGGGGCACTAAACATCCAGCACCAGAACTAATGGAAAATCTCTGTAGCCCTGCATGTCTTCCCCCTGCTTAAACACATTCTGTTGCAGAAGGAAAGGAATGAGATTTTCTTCTGACAAAGAACCAAAGAGTCAACCAAATATTTTTTTTAACATACTGGAAACAGACTACAGTTCACATTAAAGACAATTGTACCAAAAACCTGAGGAGATGTTGCAGATTTTGTCCTGGAAAGAGCCTCTGGGATAAGATTCAGGAGATACGACCAAGCTTTTTATCATACTGCAATCTCCTCACTGGTTTAGGCGCTGCATGGCTTGGCAATGCCTGCCAGTACTTGTAACCCCACTTTGTTTAAAGCAAGCCTCAGTTCAGGGGAAATCTGAATTTGCTTTGGATTTTGCCTCTCAGGCCCCCAGAATTTGGTATGCCATTGTGAAATAGAACTTTGGCAGCGCAGCTTGACTACATAATGGCCTTAACACTCTGGAGACATTTCCAGCACTTCAGCAGTGCAAACACTGTGTGCACGCACAGGGTCGTGTCAATGCAACTATTGTGCACTTTCAACACGCACTTCATTTAAAAAAAAGTTCATTTTTTTCATAAATTCTCCTTTATCAGCTTCCTTCGTGTGTATGAAACCCCCACGTGAATTCTTGCACATGTAGAAATGTTAATATAAATTTTGTTATTGTACCTATTGCTGCAGCATCTTTTGCAGAAAAGATTGGATTTTCTTAAGAGCAGGACAGTGAAAAGTTAGAAAAATTATACACTAATCATGTAATTTCTATTAATTGGAAGAAATGAAAGTGGTATTAAAACTATCATTATCTTCAAATGTACCTTTCTAATTAACGATTGATTTATTTTCAGTAAGGCAATGTTTGAATACAGAGTTATTACTGTACTGGAGTTTGGCAGAGTTTTTGTGGCAATTAGTGTTTCCTCCACCTTGATTTTTGAAAGCAAATCCCACCATTCTAGGAGAAGAAACCCTGCAAAATGCCCATTGTTAACAAATAACCAAGAGACGGATTCAGCCTGATGGAGCAGCAGTAGGATATATTTAACTAAGGCCAGTTAAGTTAATGCACCTTATGTAGAAGAATAAAAACCAGGAAAAAGTTGTTTGGCCATTGGCTCATTTTCTTCCCAAATTCCAGCTTTGGAAATAGTATATTAAAGCAATCATTGTACTTTTGGGGTTTATTTTAGCACAACTGTATTAAATGCAAATTATTGGAAAGGAAAATGATAAAAAACCTAAAAAATGGGTCAAAGCTGTTCTGGTCTACGCCAATGAAAAAGACAGACATATACATATATAATTGTTAAATACGTATTTCAAAATATCTCTATATGTATAAAAACGGTATTTTATTTTCATAATTAAGTTAAAAATTGCTTTTGCCATTTCTTTACAAGGAGAAACAGCACCAGACAACACACAAAATTTTGGGTGTCACATGTCACTAGTAATAGTTTTGTTCATTCATCAAAATGTAAAACTTATTATCACTCCTACTACTGTTAAGCATGCTGATTATACATATTAATTATTAAACACTGGCATTTCACATAGTTTTGAACTTGAAGTAGGGGTGATTTTTTGGATCAGAATGTATTTTATCAATCTGAGCCATTTTATTTGAAGACTGAAACCTCATGCACTGTGTTTTCCTTGGAATTGTATTTCAGTTAAACGGCTTGAGACTGGGGTGTCAAGGTCAAGGGCTGAGCAAAATCCCAAGAACATTCCAGCACAGAAAGTCCCATCCCATTACATCTTGGTTTGGATCCTGTAGCTGCAGAACCCTGCAGCAGCTTGGATGTCTCTCCTGGTACACCGTGAGGCAGAATTAGGCTTTTTCTACTCAGATCTCTCCCACCTCCCACCCAATGCATGGTGCAGGGGTGACATGGAATTTGTGGAGTAGAAAGGGAATTTTCATTGTATCCTCAGTCAACCAGCAGATGTGACTCATAACTAACTCTACATGCAATAAATAATTTAATTTTTTCCCCAAAAGCTGTAAAAATAAGAATTTAATTCATATTGCCCCTAATTAGGTGCTAAAAACATTAGCTGGGAGCAGGGTTCTCCTTCTGCATTCAGGCCATGCATTTTGGGGCTTGGATATGAATTTCAGCTCGAGCTGTCTCAGGTCTTCTGCAGCCTTCCAGGGGAGCTTGTGTTTTGCTTTCCTACAAACCCAGCCACGTGGCCCTGAGCCAAACCTTCCTTGCCGAGGGCTGAATGAGCCTTTCAGACACTCTTGGCGGCCCCCACAGTCACACACACGTGGGCCAGGAGGGAAAAATCACCCTGAGGACACAGGCAGCTGAATGGACTGCAGGCCAGTTCCATCCCCCAGCTTCACGAGTTCCTTGATCATTTCCTGGGCAATTATGTGGGTGTAAGACCTGACCATGATTTTTTTCCCCTCTCTTTGACCAAGGCTGTTTTCTCTGCTGTCTTACTGAGTTTCTTGCAACCCTACCCTCTTGCAGGCTTTTTTTGGTACCAATCTCCAGCCCAGGGTCCCTTGCTGTAGCAACCTCAAACTCCCTGGGGACAAAGTCCTCAAAACCTTATCCTACCCTTTCCTGCTATTCCGAGCCCACTTTGTGATAATATATCTGGAATACATCTGGTCCCTCTTCCAAACTGAGCCTTTTTAGGTAGTTCCACAATTCATGCCAAGCAGCATCTCTTAAATGAAAAGTGGATGTTTAAAAATAGGTTCTCATTACTGTGCCCTTTGCTGGCTTCCACTCCTGCTCGATGTCTGGGTAACAGAACCATTATGTTAAATTTCTATGTGCTCCACAGAGTCAAGGTCACGTTGGTTATCTCTTTTCAGAGACTTTTTACAGATTGTTTCTGGGTAAAGCTTGAATCTGCTACAGAGGGAAAGCATCCTGATTTGGAAATACATAAATAATTTAACATGGTCATGGGAAGAAAAGGAATTTACCAAGTATGGCTTTAATAATGTTAACTAAATGTCCATGAGAAAAATCTAGAACTATAAAAAAAATATTTTTGTGTTGATTAACTAGTTTTTGATTAAACTTTTCTGTGTCAGCAGTACACCTACAGTAGATGTTTGCTGATGGCAGCTCAGGACCTACCAGAGTCTTGATGATCTCAAAGGTCTTTTCCAACCTAGTTCATTCTGTGATTCTGTGATTCTGAGTCCTGAACATGGAAAACATTCCCAGAACTTGGAGCTTTGGAGAAAAGAGGAGAATTTGAAGATGCATGCAAGGATAAGAGATCTCAATGCAATCGTATCTCTCTTGCTGTCAGGCTAGACATGCCTGAACTTGGTTAAACATTTAGTGTGCACCTCAGCTGTGCCCTTCATCAGTGAGCACCTCAGTGAGGACCCTCCTTTTCTCTCTATCCCAAACACCACCACTTGTTCTCCCAATAAATAATTCTATTTTGTGTATCAAGCCATATCATGCTGTTGTTTTAAACATAATCAGTGGCATAACGGGACTTTTAATTCCCATTTCTTAGCTTTATTTTGGGTGGTTCTTGAACATGTAAAGGTGACTGCTTGTGTGACACACCCGGCCAGCCACTGCTTTAAAAGGTGGTGTTTGACTTTCATTCGTGTACTTAAATTCTTTTAATACTAGCAAGTTTCCTTTCAATAAGAGACAACTGAAAACCTTTAAGAAAGAGCTTAAATGTCTACCCAGAATCTAACCAAAAACACTCTTGCCTCGGCCTAGGTTTTCAGGGCTATTAATTTAATTTATTATACAGTAATGAACCATGCAGGATCCAAACTGACCCAGGATTTACTTTAATGGATCATTAACTTGTCAAGTTCCCCCTTCTTCTTTCCCCCTCCTGATATTTTCTTGTCTTGCCAGAATTCTCATTATCCCAGCTATTAATCCATTTATTAACTTTGGACAAGGATGTATTTCATTAGCGAACACTTAAAAATTAATGATCACACACGAATTAAAAGTCTGCTGTAAAAGGATAGAGTACAAATAGGCTTTTTAGGATGTGGGTTTTATTTACACCCCAAATGAATGGCACACTGACAGTGGTTAAAATTGGTGTCAAAATTATAGGATCATTAAGGCTGGAAAAGACCTCTAAGATTGTCAAGACCAACCATTAACCCCACAGTGCCAGGTCTGGGCATTCACAAGTTTTCCCCTGACTTGTAGAATTAGATTAGAAGTAGATTTACAGAATTCACTTTTACAGACAATTATTAAACGTTTGTCTTTCCATAATGTTACTTTGGAAATAATATTGCAGACCGACCCCAAAAGTAACTTCCATAAAAATGTCAGCTGTGCTTTTCATTTTTGTAGGGTTCAAAGGAAGAGTTTCAAACTGCTGGAATGAAACACTGAGGCCAGTGTAGCTACTGACAACCTCCCATTTTGTCCCTAGTTTTCTTAGAAAGTATGATCAAATATTTAGGACCTCATTTTCCTGGAAATTATGACCAAAAGTTTAGGACTTACTACTGCTGAGTGTTTGGAAAATACATGTAACAGGAATCACACTGGTGCTGTCTGTTCAGACACCAACCCACGGTGTGTGTGCAAAACAGGGGAAAATCCCCACACCAGTCTGTGAAGGAAATAATTTTGTGGTTTTAGCAATTCACCTATTTGTAATCTGTAAATAATTAATATATATTTTCCCTTTCTGTAAACATTTCCCAGAAGACACTGCTGGGAGAACACCCACACTCATTATTCATGGCTGTGCTACTCCTTGTGCCTCCTGTGAGACAAGTGATGTCCCAGCACAGCCACCTGAGAGTCAATAAATCTGTGTCAGCCACATTTCAGGAAAAGCAGGCAGAATAATTTTTTTTTCCTTTTCTGTCTTGATCCATCCACAAATGCAGAACTGTTAAGGATTTGGGGTTTCCCACATATGTGAACATTCACTTCAGTTTACATCACAAATTATCACTCTTGTTCACGCAGTATCAGCCCTGTGCATGCTGGAAATATCTGATAGGAGTAAATGATGTATTTGGTTATTCTGCTTTCGTGACGGATGTCACAGTGTCTGTGTTACACTGCAAATGAATATGAAGTGAAATAATTGAAAGGAGCAGTGCAAATCTGAGCAGTTTCAGGTTCTGTGGAGCTGGAGTACTGAACACTGTGGAAATGCCAGTATCTGCACGTTGGTGTGCACATTTCAAGCTAAGAAATTAGTTTGGCGTCTTATTTGCTAATTTGATTGGTTTTTGGAATTTATTACCTAATTTAGTTTGCTGCCAGTTTGAGCTCTTCTTGAGCAGGAGGATTCTTCTGGCTGCTGAGATCAGTAGACTCACACTATCCTGGTGTGTCCTGACTTCTTCAGCACCCAGGGGGAAATCAACCTATTTTTTACAATAGGTTGGGTTCCACAGAAAGGAACTTACAGTGGCCCACGGTGTGATCTGGCCAAGTTCCCACCGCAGAACGAGTTTCCCTGCAGAGAAGGTGGCAGTGCACCCTCAGGACTCAGCACAAGCAAGGTCTGTGCCACCCAGCACTGACAGCAATACCTGTAACACATCGTAAAGCGGGACTGAGCATGAAGCTCTGTTGGAGCAGCCACAGCAAGAGGAAGATCCTTGAAACTTGCATGGTTTAGCTGCCTTTGAGCAACATGGCTTTAATCCAGCAGATGTTCCTCACCTTCTGACAAACAAAAAATGTCTGGAAAGTGTGTCTTGATACAGGGTATTAAGGTGCACCTTCTGAATCCTTCACAGCTACACTGTGGTACTTTTATTTTAGTAGTTCGTGTGGAAATTCAGTCAACCATACCTGGGTTTTGTATTTCTAACAGGGCAGATCAATCTTAGCAACATCAGAAGCTGCTGGATCCGGTAGCTTCCCTTGACATTGTTTTTTTGCAAATGTCCCTAATAAATTCCTAACCCTAACCCACAAAGAAATGGCCTCATTGGGCAGGGGGGATAGCCTAATAATAATGTCCCAAATAAATTCCATGGATAAGCTTCACTCTGTTCTCATGTTATCTATATCTCTGAGTTATCCCTCTAATGAACATGAAACTACCTCAGCAAGTCTACGACCTAAAAATGACCTGCAGTCATCTCACCAGCATTCGTGCTGAACCACATCACAAGTTATCCTCCCTTTCCAGCGAGTTCCAGACCAGTGGGAATAAGGAAAGCTCTTTTCCCCATAATCCCTCACACACAGGCTGGAGGCAAGGAATCTCCAAAGGGTCCAAGGTTTCAAATGCTTTCATCTTGAGGTTACAGCAGAACTGCTTAAGAGCTAGGTCTCTGTCTCACTCATTTAATTCGTTTTAGAGATTTAATGTGAATTCCTGGCATGATTTCAAAGTATGTTCTCTAAGTTAATAAAATTATAATATTAAAAGGCAAATAATAATAATGTGTTCTCAGTGTTACAGCTCCATCGTGCAGATTGGTGGACCTTTTGCCAGGTTGCCTTTGTTACATTTAATAGCAACCATAAATCTTAAAACCTCATGCAAACTGTAGAAAATTAAGGGCCATAAGACCAGGAGTTTTTTTGGTTTTTTTTTTAAATTTTCTTTGAAGAGATTTACTCCCTCTTGGGATGAAGAGAAAAAAAACAGAGAAGGAGAATGTTGTGACATGTTTACCCAAGTTAGGAGGCCTGAGTTTGGGATTCAAAGGTGGTAGTCTGGAAAACAGGGCTATTTTTCTTATCTAATGTCCTACTGTATTTGGGGACAAAGCGTGGGCACCACGGATGTGGTGGGTAACAGCAGGGACAGCAGCTCACAACTGTCTGCGGTGTTAATGCAGGTGATTTTATGAAGATAAACCTCTGGTCACTGGTAGAGGCTTCTCGAGATGCCTGAATTAGGTGAGAGACTGCTTTTCTTCAGTCCTTGATCTTTGCCACTGCTTTTTGGATGGATTTGAGACTCCTACCCACAGAGCCAGCCTTAGAGCACCCGAAAGGGTGAAGGACACTGGTTACTGCTGGTAAGACCCTTCCAGAAAGGATTCTTCTGCATAAGGAAACAGCTAAAAATCTTTAAACCATCTCAAAACCCCCAGAGAATTATGGGATTCTTGGACAACTGCATTTTGTTCTCTCTTTGATGGGTTTAGCTCCTCATTTCTAAATTCTTTGTTCTCGCTCTCCCCAGGTTCAAAAGTTCTTGATGTCTATGTGAGCAACTCAAGATGCTAATTTTTCCTTTTTGTCTAGTAACTACCTCGATTCTACCAAGCTTTTAAGACCCTTTGATTTGCATGCTTTTTATTGAATGGCAGACAAAAAACCCCCAAAAAACAATAAAGCTCTAATTTGAGAGCCAAATTGTCAAAATGTTTCTGCAGAAGTCATAACTATTGCAATAGTTCAAACTGAAAGAATCTTTTTTCATCTTTCTCCATATCATCACCTGTACTACTGCCAGGGTGGAAATTTTTCTTAGAGTGTTTGGATGGTGGAAACAGACTTGTTTTTATTTATGTACTGGATAAAACATGCTCAAAGGTCATCTGTCATCGTGAATACAATTTGCAGCAATCTGATGGCTTCTCTTCCCTACAAGTTTATCTCTCATTATTACACTACCAGTGATAAATTAATGCTGGGATTATAAAAAGCTACAATACTAGAGCGAGTCTGAAAAGTGTAACCTTGGAGGTAAATCTGTCCTCTGATGTTTAGTGGTTTAGGTGCTAAATAATAATAATAAAATAATATTTGATGTAGGACTTAACATATCACACATACCAGAACATCCATGTCTTACCTCAACAAAGTCGTGCTGCCCATGGTGATACCCAGAGATGCTTGCAAATAATTGAGTTTCTGCAATTTACCTGAGTTAAATAAGCTTTTCCCCATATAGCTTGAACATCTGCTATTATTGCCTGAGATTAATATTCCATTCATTTGATTTCTCTTTCAACAGCTATTTAATCTGTGTAAATTAATTTATAAACCTTTATGCCTTGTGTTACGTTTTCCTTTATTGATTCATCCAAGTGGTTAGAATGGTGGTAAAGTTCTTTTCAACAAATTATTGTGAATGTCTGCTTTTCCTGAGGTGCTCCCGGTCCCAGCTGAGGAGAGAGGAGCCCTGATTTGTGTTTCTAGAAAAGACTTTGGGAAAACAAAGCTCTCTGAAATGATGGGGAGGAAGGATTTGCCTCTTACCAGGGGAGTTCTTTTAAGGACTACTTTGTCAGTAGTTTGCATACATAAAGCAAAATTAAGATTGCTGTTTCTTTTAACTTCAAAGTGAGCTTTTTTATGCTCGACTTCTGTTTGTAAACTGATATGTCTAAAATGCAAATTATTTGGAGGGTAGAAAGTTCCTCTCCAGCCACAATACTGCAGAAATTCCAGCTGCAATAATTAAATATTAATCCCATAAATTGTGTGATTTCTCAGGCACTGAGGTACAGAGGGATCTGACTTGATCATGGGTCCCAGCAGCTTCAATGAGAAAAATAACTGAAATGTTATATTTTTAGCCTAATTTTCACAGCAATATAGTAAAAAAACCTTGTTCCTGACTCTGCATGATGGAAATTGCTTTGCACTGTAGGAATCTCTGAAGCTGCATGGAGCTCGTGGTCTGAGGTGCAGCACGGGGGCATCCACCCCCCTCCAGGTTAAACTGGTTCGAGGTGAAGGCTTTGCTTGTGCCTCCCTGTGCTTGGGCACATTCTGAGCTCAGCTGTGCCGAGCATCGAAGAGAAACCTTCAAGCTCAGCAGCAAAAAATGAAATTTCAGGGCTGCCAATCATTTTTAGAGCACCTGGATGTCAAAATTCCTTTAAAAGTTGTAGCGCAGTTTTTTTGTATTGCGCAGAAATCCCAGAACTGCTTTTGTAACATCAACCATTTATTCTGTAGGGGAAAAGAGCAGAACCCCTTCGAGAGATGTGTTTTAATATCCTTTAATAATGACATCTTAGAGGGGTGAGCCTTCAAGTGTGGGAGCGCTGGTGTGTTAGTGTGTGCGAAAAGCCAACAGCTCTTTTCTCACCTGCCTGCATCATCAGGACTGTTCCTACAAGGAAAAGAATATGCTTCCAATTATTGCTCTGATCTCCCTTGTGGGTAAGGGAGTGGGCCTGTAGTCTCATAATATTCAATATTTACAGAAACCATTCTGTAAATCAAAGCAATTTGTTCAGTTCTGTGCGATACGTTGTTACATTTGCAATAGTTCATTTCTTCCTTCTATATATTTTCATATAGTCCCCTGCTCCTCTGGGGAAGCTTGAACCTGGAAAGAAGTGCAGGGGAATGTAAATGATCTGCCCTTTTCCAGCTGACTAATGTGGGCCATAAAACACTTTAAAATACAAAGGAGACCTAACATCTGGTCAAGTTTACTCATCATAAACACACCTGAATGAAAAGTACTCCTTGTTCTGTGGAGCAGAGCCAAATGAACGATAGACTAAGACAGGCATTTCGTGTTGTTATATGCAAGTGCTCTCTCCTTGCATTTCACTGGCTAAATTAGAGGTAATTCGATAGTAAAATATGCAGGTAGCCCCAGGACACATTGTATATTCTTTTATCCTGGAAACTTCCTATGATTAGAAATGAAACCTAATTACAAACTCCCCATTCATCCTCTAAAATGTCAAAGAATTGATGTTTTTCACTGTCAATACCGTAACACAGTCCTGGAGCGGTGATGCAAGATTTGTTTTCTTAACCAAATTTATGCTTTGACAACTTTCTGCTTGGAAAAGGGGAAAAAAAGAAAGCAGAATCAGAGATGTCCATGTCTGACGTGTGAGCCTGACTCTGCTAGTGGCTTTCATTGTGGCTTTCCCGGTGTTTCCAGCTGTCCCACTGCAAAAACACAGCTCTGGCTGACGAAGCGTTCACCTTTTCCCAAACCTTTTCCCAAAACTTTTCCCAAACCTTTTCCCAGGCAGGCGGCCGACAGCTCTCCAGCACCGCCCTCTGTGCTCGGGGAAAGCAAACAGCCTCCAGCAGCAGCAGCAGCCTGGCAGGAGCAGAACACAGGTCTGAGAGGCAGGGAGAGAACAGGCACAAAGCAGGGGCTGTGCCCAGGAGGGAGGACCCCTTCCTGCAGGGATTTGTAGCCCTTCCAAGCGCAGGGATGAGATGCTCCCCGTGCGGATAGAGGGCTGGCGGGGGGATGCTCAGAGCCTGCTGCTGTGGCTCCCCACCAATCTCTGCCATTCAGGGATGTAACCCTGGTGCTGGGGTGAAAAGCATCCTTACTTTTCAGAAAATCCAGCTTCTGAAAGTGGTAGGATTGCCAAATCATGGAGTATCTCGAGTAGGAAGGGATGTATGAGGATGTATAAGGAGCATGGAGTCCAGCTTCCAAAGAGAGAAAAAAGGAAAAGAAAAAAGAGAAAAAGAGAAAAAGAGAAAAAGAGGTAGAAAAAGGAAAAGAGAAAAGGACTAGAAAAAAGGAAAAGGAAACAGAAACCCCTTTTCTTAGTTAGCTCTCTGAGCTGTCCTGCTGGAGTCTGCTGGTGTAATTCCTGATGCTCAGGAGCAGCCCTGCTGGATCCAGCGGGACTGTTTGCAAACTAACGCACAACTCAACGCGGGTAAACACGCCCGCGTCTGGCCTTGTGTAAACACAAGTCAGCCTGGAGACTGTAAGGTAAATACAAACAAAATTCCTTTGCTCCTGCTCAGGAGGAAGAAGAGAAATGGAGAAAGGTTGAACAGGTTTTTTTCCCTGCTCTGGTTGAAGTGCCCCTACAAACTGGAGTTTGCAGTGTGCTTTCAGTACCTATTTCCAACTAAACCCCGAGTCTGTGCTAACAAGAAAGACCTCATCTCCTTCAAAGAAAGATTACACGCCTGCTGCTATCACCTGCATTTCTTCCTGCTGCTCTAGGGGATGTCTGCTGGCGTTTAAATCCCCTGTGCAGGGAACTGTGCTCCCAGCACATATCAGTGCAGCGACACCGTCAGCTCCAGCTCTCCCTGCTCCCCTCTCATCCCCTGCCTTTTCTCCCTCTGATTATAAACTGCAGGGACAGGAGGCTTTAATCTGTGTTTTGCAGCCTGGTGTAAGGCTGATGAGGTGTGGGACTGAAAATTAGAGCTAGGCAAGTAACACATCTAAAATTCAAGCCCCTAATAGTTCATTCTTTTTGCATTTGCAGAGGAATTAAGAAAAAAAAACAAACCAAAAACCCAAACCAAAACAAAGAAAACCAAAAAAACCCCACAAAAAAAAAATAAAAAAAGAAAAAAAGAAAAAAAGAAAAAAGAAAAAAGAAAACCAGAGCAAGGAGTTTTTCTTGTGTGTGCTTTGTAAAACCTTACATGGCCCCAACCAAGCTGAACACCATTCTTTAAAAAAGAAAACAGTCCTAAATGAAGAGTGGAATTTTAGCCCCAACTCTGAATTTCCTGGCTTTTGTTGGTTTCTTATATACCCTCATTATTTCAGCAGTGTGTTGTTTTTGGTCTGACTAATATTTAGAAATTTTTCCATCCAACCTTTAGATGTCTACTGTTTGAGAATGATTCATTTCTCTTTCACTTCATGAGCAAAATTTGCACAGTGGGACCTTTTCCTGCCCTTGGTGTGTCTCTCTCTGCTCCAGAATTGCCCATGTTCTACCCCAATAACCTGTGGGGTTGCCTCACAGCTGTGGAGCAGTGCGCATTTCTAACTGGGAGCTGCACCTTTGCAGGGATGTGGTTAAGGGAGTCATTTTGCCAGGATGAACAGCCTGAGTGCAAAGCAGCAGCACTCAGGATGCTGGCAGCAGCTCTGCAGTCAAGCACTGAGGCATTCCAGTGGGATTTGAATAAACATTGGACAGAAGAAGTTAAAAAAATTTAAATTGTGGAAATAAAATTTCAAAATCTCTTTCTGAGGTATTTATTTTTAAATGATTTATTATTTTGTCAGAGGTGTTCCATAGGTTTGCATAATAATTGTTGTGCAGTGGCAGCAGTGATGTGAGCTCCCTGGACCACTGGGGAGGCTGCCATCAGTGTTAGGAGAAGAGCTATCACTTCCCAGTACAATTTTCCTGAACAAAAAAAAAGGTATCTAAACACTCTGTTCTTTGGCAGTAAATTGTGGATAATCCTCCAATTTAGGATTATGAATGCCAGGGATCATGTAGTGTTCAGAAGCAGAAAATTTACAGTGTGCCAAGAGGTACAGTGATATTTAATATCTTCATTAATGGCACAGACAAAGGGATTGAGGGCAGCCTCAGTGAATTTGCAGTGACTCCAAGCTGAGAGGTGCTGTTGGCACACCCGAGGGATGGGATGCCATCCAGAGGGACGAGGACAAGCTCGGGAAGTGGGACCTTGGAATCTCATGAGGTTTAACAAGACCAAGAGCTGGTGCTGCACCTGGTTTGGGGCAAACCCTGGTGTCAATCCAAGCTGGGGACTGAACAGACGGAGAGCAGCCCTGGGGAGAAGGACTTGGGGGTGCTGGTGGGTGAGAGGCCGGACATGAGCTGAGCATGAGCTCTCACAGCCCAGAAACACCCCTGTCCTGGGCTGAGCCCC
>VZRQ01009817.1:47666-164646 GCA_013397975.1 Machaerirhynchus nigripectus | reverse complement strand
CAGCACAGAGAGGACCTGGAGCTGCTGCAGAGAGCCCAGAGGAGGCACCAGGATGATCAGAGGGATGGAGCAGCTCTGCTGGGAGGAAAGGCTGAGAGAATTGGGACTGCTCAGCCTGGAAAAGAAAAGGCTTCAGGCTGACCTTATAGTGGCCTGCCTGTGCCTGAAGGGACCTGACAAGGAAAATGGAGAGAATTTACCAGAGGTTGGAGTGACAGAACAAGAGGAATGGCTTTAAACCAAAAGTAGGTTTGGATTTGATAACAGGAAGGTGCTGAGGCCCTGGCACAGGGTGCCCAGAGAAGCTGTGGCTGCCCCATCCCTGGCAGTGTCCAAGGCCAGGCTGGATGGGGCTTGGAGCAGCCTGGGATAGTGGAAGGTGTCCCTGCCCATGGCAGGGGGTGAGATGAGATAATCTCTAAGGTCTCTTCCAGCCCAAACCATCCTATGATTCTTGATATCCATAACCAAGGCAGGGATAAAATCAGGGATAAAATCACATGGCAAACCTTAACCCAGCCTCAGCCCATCCTGCTTGTTGTAGGGGTGTGAGGAGCAGGTCACCCTGGGAATGCATTATACCTGAAATTATCTAGATCCATTGCAAAAGCCTCCATTAAAGAGATGCTGTTTTCTCAGAGTGATGCACAAAAACAGAGTGGGACATCAAAAAAAAACCAGAAGAGAAATAAAGGCAATGAAATATGACCACTGCTGATGCAGAAATTTCCATGTTTTTCACTTCAAAAGATCCATTTCTAAGGTTCTAAAAAAGAGAGAGGAACAATTTTTTTTGGGGTGAAATTTGTTTTGCAGTGACATACTTCCAAAATCTTTCAGCGTGTCTGATATTAGGTTCTGAGCCACAACCTTCAAATGTCACATGGAAAAAGAATTTACTGCTGGTTAGGCATGGGATTTCCTCTGGCATAGCATAATATCAAGTCTTGTGATCTATTTACATTTAAAACCAGTAAAATTAATGAATGAACTGACACAGAGGGCCTTGACTGTTTGCAGAGTTTCTGAGTTGCCCTGATTTTCTTATTTAATTTTTTATGACTGCAAGTGTTCAGTTTTAACTCGGATTTGGTTTTCAGCGATGCAAATTTTTCTTAATACTAACAACAGATGTTAGCAATATACCCACATCCAAGAACACGTTTATATGTGACCAAACTCGGTGTAATTGCCACATCATCTGGCAAATTGGCATTACAAACAAGTCTCAGGGGAAGAAACACGACTCCCTCTGTATGTCATCACTTTTGAAATTTCCACAGTAAAGAATCAGCGCTCAAAGCTCTTCTTTCTGTGCTGACAACTCAGATAAGGGAGCTTGTAGGTGGGGCTTGCTGTTTTCCAAGAACTTGGTAGAGCCTTGTTTTACTCCTACAAGGGCCCTTTCATGTGGGACGAGCATTTGTGTCATGTTGCCTTGCAAAAACACCTCCCTATCTGCCTTTGGTGCAGCTGAGTGTGCTCTGCCATGAATTACATAGTGGCAGACTGCGGAGAAGTAACAGTACAAACTCAACTTTTTTTATCACCCAATTAGTCCCAGCATAAAAGTTCTGTATTTTGATGGTAGCTGTTAGAGCTCTCCTATCACTGTGGTTATTGCCCAGGCCACTCCAGACTGGAAATGTTAAACAGGGATAGTACTTTTAGTTTCCCTGGCTAACACAGCCCATCAAATTGCCTCTCTCTGCCACAGATGCTATTCCAAGGTTATTATATTACAGCTAAATGTGTTTGGAATGATGTCTGGCTATCAGCATTTTGTCATTAGAAGAGAGAAAGGAAGACCAATGGTAGACAGATATTGCTATCTGGGCTGTAATGAGTCCCTGAGGGAAAATTAAGGGGTAATTGTAACAAGCCTCTGGATGGACCAAAAAAATATTAGTCAAATCTCATCTGTTCTCCAACTTCCTTCTTTCTTTAAACTGTCAGCACTTTCCGTGCGTTTTGGCTCAAAATGCCTGTCTCCATCTCAGCTGAGCTCCACACAGCTTTTTACTTCCTTGCAAAGTTTTCAAAAAGCTTAAGAGGCTTCTCGAAGTGTCATTTAGTATGTGGGAGTAAATCCAGTTGAACTGGATGCACTGATGAATTTGTCAGAGTATTTACATGGAAGAGATGTGGGGAAAAGCTCGTCCCGTAGTCTGTGCATCTCTAGCCTGGGAGGATCTGCCAAAACTCAGAGCTTGGTGTCTCTACCTGACGAGTTGCTTTCTACAGAAAACACCTGCCTGCCTACACTAGAAATGGGCCCTTTGAGGGGATGGATACTGAACTGGAAAAAGGGATTAAATCAATGATTTCATCACGGACAGTTTTACTCCTTACTTTGATTTGGGAAAATTGAAGTTCTTAGTTTTCACCTCTACGTAAATTACTCTGCCTTCAGTCCCAAATTTTTTTCCAGTTCAAAGGGTCAGTGACATAAAGAACTCTCCCTTAGATGGAATAAAGATGGTTTCCTGTCCTAGGTGTGTTCTTCTCCTGGGTGCCTGCTAGGACACCTAACACCAAGTTTCTAGACCTGACTTGGAAAATGGAAGTTGCAACAGCCAAATAAATATCCAGTTGTTTTTCCATGTGGTTTGGTGTCCTTGTGTTACTCTCAGCACTTAAATCAAGACACGGAAAGACAAGATAGCATTAGGAACATCAGAATATTGGACATTAAAATGCAAAACCAGACCAGTTAAATTGTATTCCCTGAGATGGTAGCAGAGATGTATAGTGGGGTACACTGCGATGAAATTCAGAAAAGATATGACGTAAATCCAGTTCTTGGTGTGTTTATAGATAGTCTGGAGGATCTGTTGTAACACTGTGGTCCTCACTAAGTTTCTTGGCTGATTAGTTACACTTTTTGTCCCCTGGAAATAATATTCTGAATGTGAGTTACAGGTGCTGCTTGGTACCCACCACGGTGCCTGTCCAAGGAGGGTGTCAGCTCTTTGTGATTATTGGAGTTCACGACCGATGTCACGCGACACAGAAGAAATGAATTCTCAGGGAATTATTGGATCCTGCACCATTTTTCCTAGAGCAGCTCAGACCTGCTGAACACTGCTGAGCAAACCCACCTGTGGGATAGGGTGGAAAATCTTGCAAACTCCTCGGCATTTCTCCTCCAGTGGAGAAGGAAGCCAAGGTACTGTCAATATTTATATTTAGACCAAGAGATGAATATTTTAATTTTTTTTTTTCCTCTTTGAGGGTGGACCAGACTGGAACAGTCAAAAACTTGTTGAGCTTAGGACAAAAATAGCACATTTCTCTGCATTTTCTTTTTCTTCCCTCACAGTTTCCTCCATTGACTTTGGTTCAGCTCTCACTGGACCAACAAGCTCTGAGAGCTCCTATAAAACTCTAAAGTGAAAAAGAGTGTGCCTGCCAGGTGGGATTTTTTTTTCCCCAAGTGCTCACAGCTCTAATTTTCACCACATGTGAACAAGTGTTCGCAGTTTTAAAGATGTGTTGAGTAATTGCACATGCGAGACATCTTCTCTTTAATGCTCCCAGTGTGTTCAAAGCTTTTTCTGTGAGAACACCCCTGTTAACAACGGAGTTGTGGCCTTTAGCTTATTCTTAAGTGGGTACTGCTTTGTGTTGAAATATAATCGGTAGCACTTGCCTATTCTTATTCCCTCAGCTTAGCTAATGAAAGACACTGCCATGATCTACTCCTCTCAGGATCAGGGTCTGAGCCTGGAAAGTCTCTGCTAGAAGGAGCTGGAGAGGCACCTGCAACTGCCAGTGCTGTCGATACCATTTCTTTTTGGATCAAAATAGGAAACAAGGATGCTTGCCGCCTCTGCTTTTGGGTGAGGATGTAAAGTGATGTGCTGCTTTTGCACACCAAAATAAGGAAAGGTTCCCCAATGGAAAAGGGATTTGTGATCTGTCAGACTGATGAAACATGCAGGACACCTGGCCACCTTCCTTGTGACACCACAGAAGGGACACGGCAGATCTTCAGTGGTGGCAGATCGGTTTTCAACACAGCTGAGGAGGGAGAGATTTATCATCAGCCCTGGCCACCCTCTTCCCATGCACCCAACCAGGAGTGGGATGACTCAGGCAATGAAATTCTATTCATCACCACCCAGAAACCCGTCCTTAGGGGAACATCTCATTGCCTGGTTAAATGTCCTCCAGGACTGAGTCTGGACACCACTGGCAAGAGATAAACCAAAGGAGAACGGGTCTAGAGGGCTGATAGAGCTGTGGGACAAAATGAAACACAAACAGTAGAAAGTGAGATTTGAACCAAGTGAGGGAACAAATGCGATTTCTGTGAGATGGGACTCAAACAACAACTGTGTTTTCTTGGTTTCTCTAAGTCACTGCTCTCCTGGCCAGTAATTCTGTGACAAAGTGGTAATGAAGTGTTAATTACCTCCAAAATGATCTGCCTCCAGTTATTACTAGAAATGGCATTGAAAATAACAAATTGTTGAACCTCATGGTGAGAAAAAGAGGACTTTTTTCTTCTGCTCCATTGTTCTGAAAATGTTATATGGTATCGGGGGTTTTTTGAAATAGTACACAGTAAAAAGCCTGGTAAATGTAAATTTCAGGAACTGTAATTAAAAGTCATTTACTCCAGGTTATTTCTGGAAAGTGGTTGACCATAGCCTGTTTGGGGAGAGCACTGAGTCACCCACCTCTCCTGACCATGTTTGGAGGAACACCAAAAGTGCCTACAACAAAGGCGTGGGTTTCAAATCCAGGCAAATGAGCTGCAAACACCCCTTACATTTGTGTTTTTGTAGTGATCAAAGGTTTTGGCCAAGTCCAACACCCTACTGGTGTGGAAGGAACAGTCCTTGCCCCACAAAATGTGGCTGACCTGAATCAGAGACAAAATAGAAGTTTCAGATCTGTGGCTGAACCGCCAGACCTCAGAACCACAGAATCAGTTCGGCTGGAAAAGACCTTTAAGATCATCACATCCAACCTTTAACCCAACACTGCCAAGCACTAAACCAGGTCTCTAAGAGCCACAACTTTGTGTCTTAAATCCTGCCAGGGATGGCGACTCCACCACTTTGCTGGGAAGCCGTTCCAGCCTGTCTTGGGGCAACCCTCACCACCAAACCTCTCCGAGGGTCACACCCCAGGAGCGTGTGAGTGCTTTCCCCGCGAGCTGACACAGCTGCTCCGCGGGCTGTGAACGGAAACGCTCCCCCTTTCCAGGCCCAGGGGTCTCTCTCCGGTTCAGCCTCCACAGATAAACTCTCTGGAGATGTGCTTACACTTACGACGTAATTCAAGACAGGAAAAACAAGTGAGTGCCTTTAGATTATCAACACCCTCAGAAAGAAATCTGTTCATTAGAGTTATGACAGCCCCAGTGATTCATTAGTGGGAAAGAGGTTAATATGCATTTGTAGATACAAACCAGAGCTGATCAGAACAGACTGAGTTCCCTTAGCAGCAGCTTATTACCAAAGAATTAAAGGTTGCAGTGGGATCTGCATCTAAAATTGGAGGAAACTTCTCGGCCAGCAACGCTTTGGTGCTATTATTGTTTTTAACTTGAATTGCTCTTTTCCCTTGTTGGTATTTGCTCTGTGATATATGTGTGGAGAGCAACTGCAACACTTCTCCAGAACAGTATAAACTTGTCATATTAAATTTCACTTGGAAATTAAAAGGTTTCTAATCAGCAGAGAGATGAAGTTCTGGAACAGCTTTCCAGGAAAAATGAAGAGCAATAAATTTAATCATAATGAAGCCTGAACAGTTTATAAAAGGGATTATATGACATAGTCCTTAGAATATTAGGGGGCTGAAATTGAAGATCTATGCGTCTCATTTTCCAAACTCTGTTCCTGTGTCTGGATGTTTCTCTCACAACACATTTTTGCAGATAATTCTGTGATCATTGCTGCATGAAGAACACCAGACAGTGAATCCCAGGGTACTGTTTCGTGTTGCCCCGTGTTTATGGCAGCTAAACGTCGGTTTAAAAACATCTGCTATGTCAAATTATTTTAGTGTTACCTCTTCGTGCAGGCAATGGAGGTGGCTGTCCCAGGACTGAAGGGAATCTAACGTAACACAGGTACACCTGTAGCCAGTGAGAGGTCCAGTTAACCCAGTGCCTTGTCTCCAGCTGTGGCTGAGAGAAAACGCTTAATGAGCAGAGCAAGATCATGGTAGTGCTTCTTAGAAGTCCCTTCCTAACTGCCAACAGTTTAATGCCCAGGGACCTCACAGAAATCAGATCTAGTTCCTCTGGGCTTCCTAAACCCTCCTCTCTGATTTTTCTTCTCTGAATTAAAGCAGCCACTTTTTTATCACTTAAAGAGTTTTGACACTGGCAAAGGCTTCCAGAGCAGACCTGCACTGCGTGGAGAAGCTTTTCCTTCTGATGCCTGCTTGCCTAATTTCATGAACAGAGACCAAGAGTGAGTGAACTCAGGTGTACTCTCCCTTACTGTTCTTCATCCACCTCTTTTCCATGCTGAGCCATCCTGATCTGCCCGTGCAGAATACAACATTATCTTGATTATCCTTCCTACATATATACAGACCTTTCCTTTCCTTTCCTTTCCTTTCCTTTCCTTTCCTTTCCTTTCCTTTCCTTTCCTTTCCTTTCCTTTCCTTTCCTTTCCTTTCCTTTCCTCTTTTCTCTTCTTTTCTTCCCTTCTCTTTTCTCTTTTCTTTCACAGAGAGACATTAAAACAACAGGTAGCATTCAAGACTCACGCACACCACAGATGAGTAAGCTGACATAAGTTGACTATTTCTTTCCTAACATCCCAGCATTCAGTTTTCTTTTTTCCTTAGCTGCTGAGTACTGAGATATCTTCATGGAACTTTACATTCTGATCCTCAAAACTCATTCCTGAACAGCTTCAATCCCAGTTTCCAGTCTGCCTCACCATTAATTGGAGCTGCACTCGAGAATGAAAATACTTTTCTTTCCTCCTTTAAGAGGGAGAATCAGTCCTAACTCATCCTCTAATTCCCTAGTTGAAGTTGGCCATCTTGGCTTCCAATTTATTTCTGTGCCCGTTTTTCATTAAAAAATAAGATAAAATCAGTATCTGCCTACAAATTCTGGTTTTCTTTGTGCAGCACAGCTGCAGGAGGGTTACAGGTCTTGTTACTTATTGGAGCTGCAGCTCACCCTTCCAGCTGTGGAGATTATCATCCTAACAGCATGTGAAACTTGGGATGTTATCAGGACTCTCTGTTTAGAGACCAGCTCTGAAATTAACCATTCACTTTAGAAAAAAACTTTCAAAACTTCCCCTCTGCCCCAAAAAAGAAAATTAAGTTTAATAATTCACAGCCTTTGTAAAAGGAATTTAAAAATGAGCCATATTTGGGGCCTGTTCTTAGATGCTGTGATCCTCATAGAAACACTGGGTTTCAGTGTTTGCTCTCTGTATTATTTAGGTTATAGAGAGTGCATTTATAACAAATGCAGGAGTTTCCCACCAGGAGTGCAGTGTGTGGGAAATATCAGCACTAGTCCAGAGTGTCAGCACGTTTCCTTCTCCTTAGCTTTATTTAGTCTTTACCACTAATTGCCATTCATTTTTGGCTGCTAATGGTAATTTTTGCTGGTTTTTCCCCCTCTAATCTGCTAATTCCCTAAGAGATTGTTTCATGTGGTTGGATCAGTAGTTTACATACTTTATCTAGAAACTCATGGTGTTCTTTCCTTATTCTAAACAGCTAGTGAAGCAAAATGGAGAACAGGAACTTCCCCAAAAAACAGGCTCCACTCATTTTCTGCTTTGCTAGTGGGTAAATCACAACGAGCTGGCACACTGCAACTCTTGAGTTTTTATTCTTATTTATTGTACGACCTTACAAAGTTCATACAACCCATCCACAGAAGGAGCTAATTAATAGGGTGTCATGAGGTCTAAGCAGTGCTTTTTATAGCTCCTTTAACCCTTGTGGGAAGCTGTTGTTCAAGGCGATTGTGGCTGCTGGCTGACATTTCTGTACTCAGGACAATGGTGACATTTTTTCCAGGGATTTTCCAGTTATGGCTATTGGAGATTAAGTATTCCTGGGTGAATACAGTTTAATGTTATTAATCACAAAGGACAGTATTAAAAAAAGTAGCTTTTTTCTCCACGCTGCAAAACATGATCCTGCTCACTGTCTAGGGAGAATTTGTAAGGTTTTTTTGAACAAGAAAACTGAATGCTATGAATCATGTGGGAGTTTGATTGCAACACCCAGCTAATATTTCAGTTTATCTGATAGCTCCTGATTAAGTTTATCTTTTAGATACCTGTGGATATTCAGTCTTTCCCCTCTCCATTTAAAATGACATGCAGAATACCAAACACGGCCAAAAGCATTTTTCCCTGTGCAAAATGCTCAGCTCCAAATGGATCGAAGAAAATTGTTGTGCATAACACAACATGTGACATCTGAAAACAGGTGTCAGCACAACAGTGATATTGATGTAAGATTATGAAAAAATGCAAGTTTTCTGGAAAAATGATAAAGCATGTGGGCTGTTTTGTACTCTTTACAGCCATCCAGGCTGCTGGTGTGGAAGCACGTATAAAATACCCTCTACTTTGCTGTCAGTAGTGACAGAAACTCCAAAGCCTCTCAGGCTCCAGTTTTCTCTATTTAAGACTCACTCACTGATCTAATGTTTGGCTGTTGGTATTTAGCTGCAAGCAGCTCCAGCAAAAGACCATATTTAATTCAGTCTTACAAGCTTATGCTCTCTTCCACATTAGTTTGAATTTCTCCTACTGAAATAGGTGCAGTTCACCACGTAAATGTGTGTGTGTCTGGTATCCACAGAATCACAGAATGAATGGAAGGGACCTTAAAGCCCATCCAATGCCACCCCTGCCATGGGCAGGGACACCTTCCACTGTCCCAGTGTTCCCCAAGACCTGTCCAGCCTGGCCTTGGACACTGCCAAGGATCCAGGGGCAGCCACAGCTGCTCTGGGCACCCTGTGCCAGGGCCTGCCCACCCTCACAGGAAAGAATTTCTCCCTAATGTCTAATCTAACCCTGCCCTCTTTCAGTTTAAAGCCATTGCCCCTCATTCTTTAGAACAATAAAGTAAACTTTACTGGTGGAAATGTACTGAATACTTTGGAATTACTTTTTTTTTTTAAATAATGAATTGATCTGTTTTCACAAGAGAAGAGATTTTCAGTTAGAGTTCATTTTCCCCATTTAAAAAAAAAAAAAAACATGCAAAAACCACCCCCAAAACAACAGCATGTACACAAGCTCTCTGACTGCACTTAGTCTTGTAAATAAACTGCACATCCTGTGGGAAGCAAACCACCCAAATGAATATTCGAGAGACACTTTTGAAAAATTCCTTTTGTAAAGCCAAAATTTTGACTGAACTTTTAGGAACTTGACTTTTTGTGCTGCTGGGACAAACAGTGGAGCTCTTTGTTTGGTGCCTGCTGAGGGAGAGATGCACAGATGCTCTTTCCTGGAGGATTTTCTATCTGTCAACGTTGTTATTTAACAGCAATAATAAATGATAACATTTTGCACTTCTGCAGTCACTTGAAACTAAAGAGCACCAAATGTGCTCAAGGAGAATCTTCCAGAAACTGTGGGTACAACTGCAAGGGGCAGGTTTTCCCCAGCCAGGAAAAGCTGGACTAAGTCCACTGCCCTCAGCAGAGAAGGTATGCTGCTCTGCAAACCTCTTCAATCATCACAGAGCCAAACCCGAGGAAAAGCAGTGTCAGAAATGTGGAATTACTGACAGAGAGGATGAAAATAAAAAGAAGACACAGCTTTGTCTTGAAACCCATATTTATTATGGGATAAAGATCCAGAAGGAGGAGGAAGGCTTTGCAGCTCAGTAGCATTTCTAGCAGCGTGGGAAATGGCCATGCTCTGCAGTCCTGAGGGTTAATGTAAAGGTGGATGTTCCAATGAAAATGAGATATTAGCCTGTAAAATGCTTGGGACAGAACTGATGTTTCTCTACGTTGGTCAGCTGTTATTAGGGCAATGGGTTCTGTTTGAGGTCTCCCTGCATCACCCCATGGGAATAAATAACAGGAATAATCAAGGAGAACAGTAAGTGCTTTGCTCGTTATATTTACTGTTGGGGAAAAATAAAAAACCCAAACAATTCTAAAAAGGCCCTGCACTCCAAGGGACCTTGTAAGAAACCACTCCAAGTGTTGCACAGGGCTACAACGCCCCTCTGCCATCAGCTGTGACCCTTCTCTCAGCCATTTTCCTCACCCTTTAGATGAGGTTTTCCATGAGCCTTCATGTGCCTGACTACTCTTCATTACAGGGAGATTTCAGGGAGGGGACTGTAAGTGTTGGAATGTGGGTATTTAGTGTGTGTGACTGTATTTTGGCAAGGCCTTTACAGTATTTACACCAGAATTATTCATAGAGTTCCTTGATCTGGAGTCTCAGTTTTCTTTGTGAGACAAGCAGAACTGGAGAGGCAGCGAGAGGCTCTGGTTTTCTCTTTTTATTGCCTTGATTTCTACACAGTGCTGTTGTGGAAATGATAGGTGAGTCCTTGGTGTAGCTTTGGTTTTAATATTCCTTTTGGTTGTGGAGAGACCCACTATTTATGAGCGTATTTACCTGGTTTTCATTTCTTTATCTTCAAAGCCTGGTTCATGTTGATGTTCCCCGTAGAAAATATTGAAATAGCAGATGAGCACTGAAAATCTTACCAAGTTTTCTCACTAAGCAGCCTTGATTAAAATGAAAATAAATATACAGGCGAAAAAATGTGACCTAAGATTTTGCATTATTCAAAGGAATCCTTTTTTGTTTTTCAAATGGGGCTTTAATAGGATTATGTATGTATGTTTTATTATATTGAGACTGGCATACGATTCAAACCTAAAAACCCCTTTTCACAGTTGTGTTTAATGATTCCTACCTCTTTGAAGCTTAACATATTTTCCCCATATGGCAAGCATTTAATTTTTCCTATTTTTCTAGTGGAGCCTTAATTTAAATGGTTATTTGGTTTAGCAAAACCATTCAACCTGTATGTGCTGCAGGTCAAGGATTCTTCAGGCTTATTCCTCACTGCCATCCCATACTTTTCTCAACAGCTTGCTCCAAAACCTGGTGAAGTCAACCAAGCTATTCCCACCATCTCCAGCAGGCTTTGGATCCAGCTTTAGGAGCACCAGAGAGTTCACTCCTGCTGCTCAGCCAGTGACAGAGCCACCACACACCGATGTTATCACAGTTCCCACAAAAATAGTGGCCACAGGCCACAGGGTGGGTGGCCTTTTACACCAGCCAGGGAGAAATAAAGCCAGCAGGCACGTGGAGTGAGAGAGACAAGAGGTGTTTTGTACCCCAGCTGCAGAGGAGATGCTCTTTGTGCCTGGATTGCCTTGTTTAACCCATTCTGTGAAGCAGACATCCCACTTATCCCTCCACAGCTCACTTAAGCTGGGATTAAATACATCTCCAGGGCTGGATGGAAGCATTTGAAGCATTTTCAACCGCTGGGTCATCACACTGGCAGGCTGCTCCCTTTGCTGAAATATTCACCCAGCACAGATTGCAAACTTCAGGCGAAAAGTGACTTTTCTGTGAACTCCTTGCTCCTGTGCAACTAACAAATTTTTATATCAAAAAACCTGATCCAATGTCAAAGAAGACCAACCAGAAACATCGTGGAAGTGCCATCTGCTGTTTGCTCACATGAGCCTGACACCCATGTAGGAGGAAGCTATGTCAAGAAAACAAGGAAATTCTGTCTTGCTGCTGGATGTTGAGCCTTGCCCAGCACCTCAGTGGCTAAATCCCAGCTACAACCTAATTAAAGTTATCTAGGGGAAAAAGTGTTACATGTGAAAGAGGCTCCGTGTGACAAGACAAATGGTGCCTCCGGGATGCATTCAAGAATACCTGGGAACAAGCTAGAATTCCATGTTTCCAGGTCCCTTACATCTCTTTACAGTGCCATTCTATTAAAAAAATCATTTCTGCCAATCCCTTACACCACCACGTTTAGACACAAAGCCGTATTTTTCCTGTGAGAGAGCACTCATACTGTTAAATTGGAAAGTTCCAGCTCCTGGAGCTCACTCCTCATTGGAGGCAGGTAAAAACTGAACTGGGCTGCTCATGTGCTCTGGTTTAACCACACACGTTCACTTCTGTGCAGCAGCTGGGCCAGAAAAAGCAGGTTTATTTGGAAATGAGAGAAATTTAAAGTTCCCATCAAATTCACCCCTCACTGTAGTGCTGTTTTGTAGCTCCATGTTTTGGCTTCTTGCAAGAAATTTTGGGGCTTTTCAGGTGGAGTTCAAACCTTCACCAGAATTCCATGCTAAAATAAGGAGGCAGTATTTCTTTTTATGCATTGAAGTGTCCCGAAATGAGTAACCCTGTCATGAATATAACATAAACTCTGATGTTCGTAGATTCCAGATTCATGCCTGAAAAAAAAATTTGCTACAGGCAAAGAACCACTCAGCAGGGAGAGAGGAACTTGGGATTCGATCTCTGGATAAATATTTGTGCAAGAGAATTTAACCCAGTTCCCTAAAAATCATGTTTCATGGTCCAGTGTCGTAGAATCCCAGAATGGCCTGAGCTGGAAGGGATTGAAGAACCTTCCACTGTCCCAGGGTGCTCCAAGCCCTGTCCAGCCTGGCCTTGGACGCTTCCAGGGATCCAGGGGCAGCCACAGCTGCTCTGGGCACCCTGTGCCAGGGCCTCCCCACCCTCACAGGGAGGAATTCCTTCCCAATATCTAATCTAAACCTGTTAGTGTGAAGCCATGCTAAAGAAATAATTTTTTTAGGTTTATTTTTTGCAATTTTAGTAACTGTTTCTGTTGTTACAGTGTGAAAGCCTTGATTGCACTTGACACAGTGAAACTGAGTTTCCCTTTAATGCAGTGGGAATTTCAGCACAGACTGGCCAGCATTTCTTGGTGTTCTACCTTCCTGAATACAAAGTGCAGCTGTGAATCCATCTGTTGCTTTGTTTTGGTTTGGTTTGTTTCCCATTTTGCATTGCTTGGTTTGGCTGTCAGGCAGAGGGGGAGCTCGGGGTAGGAAGTTGTAGCTGTATCTGTCATCTCACCTGAAGCAGTTCTCAAGGTTTCTATAAACTGTATATTCTTTGGCTCCTCTACAAAAATGTGAGAATATTCAGATAGAGCTGTAACTGATGCTACATCCGCTTCTTGGAAAAAAGAGATTTAATGTAAAGATAAATCAAGAGTACAAAAGACCTTTCTTCACTTTCATTTATTCCTTGCATATTCAGTATTGCTTTTTATCACTCTTTGAGCAAAGAATACCCTACAAACAACTACATCTCTGTAAGAATGAACCCTTCCATTTCAGTTTTGTTAGCTGTGTGGGATTCCAACTATTTGCTTGAGTTTTAAAAGCAGTTTTAAAATGTAAAATGATACAAATACTCCTAATTTTAAAAATCACAATGTCCAAGCAAACAAAAAAGCAGACATCATTTGTTTTTCTCCCAGGAAATCACATACTTTTGATTTATGTATTTTAACTTCCATGGTTCTTTTTTTTTTTTGTTCCAAGAAGGTTTATTTTCTCTTTCCCTCTGTCTGACATGATAAGCGATTTCTCATTAAAATGTAGTTCTCATTCTTCCTTGGGCTATTAGATGTCACTGACTCGAACAAAGGAATCTTCACCTAAGTCATTCTACTTCCAGTCTTTCATTTTCCAGTCAAAATCCTAAGGCTACAGTTGTAAGAGCATGAATTCTAGTCTTGAAAGACACAAATTGTCCTTAATTCTATTAATGTTAATCATATTTTATGGCACTCTGGACCTTGTGGGACGAAGCTCTTCACTGTACTTAAATACCAATATTACTGCAAACTCTATATTCCCCCACTCCCTTCCACACACATTTTACTGTCTGATCTCTCATGGTGGTGCCTGCAGAGCCCTGTGTTCCTGCATTGCATGGATTTCCCCTTTAAAACATTATTTTCCTTTTCCAGGTGCAGCTGGCTGGGTGCCTGTGTACAGTACATCCAGTTTGTTTTTCCAGCAGCCGCCACTGCTGCGGGAGCTGAGATGGAGGAGACAAACCTCTCTGAGCCTGCTTCCCAAATCCAGGAAGAGGGAGCACATAAGCTCGGGCAATATTTATAGGAGTTTCAGCTGGGAACACGAGTGCCAAACGCTGACTATTTTGTTTTCATGTTTTACCTTTGTATTGCTCAGTCAAAACAAGTTAATTTTAAATGGAATGTTTTCATTCTAGGGGGAAAAAAAAGGGGGGGAAAACAGAGCAGCTCTTTGTGAGGAGTTATTTTTAGTTTTACCACTCCAAAACGACTGATAGAGGAGAGTTCTGATTTCTGGTGTCTATAAACCCTTTAGGTTTAGACCTTGCAGTCTTATTTATTATTGCATAAACTTTTGTATTACTTTTTAAACCTCTGTAGTCAAGGATTTACTCCTGGATGAGCACTCACAATCACCCCATAAAACAGCACAACAGAGCCAGAGCAGACAGATCCACATTGCTGAAGAATAAAATCCCCCACAAGAGCTTGGAAAAG
Organism: Machaerirhynchus nigripectus; assembly: GCA_013397975.1. NCBI lineage: Eukaryota > Metazoa > Chordata > Aves > Passeriformes > Dicruridae > Machaerirhynchus > Machaerirhynchus nigripectus. The sequence goes on along the minus strand of VZRQ01009817.1, from coordinate 150,093 downwards.
GCTTCTGTTGGACTCAAGACCCACTAGATTTTCTCCCAGTGGATTTTGTCTTTTCTCACCATTTTGGGGAGGTTTTTTGTCCTCATTGCCTTATTATTTTTCTTACCTTATGCAGCATGGAAAGATGATTTGGCCTGGCCTTCAAGTATTCACCAGGCTGAATAGCAACTTGTACAGCCTGTGAGAGGAGTAATGTAATTTTAAATTTATGACTGCCATCAACATTCTCTCCACCTTTACAGCAACCATTTCTGCTTTCCCTGCTCCCCCCAAGAAGTATGTGTATGAGGGAGGGGGAGCAGAAACTGCTCCTGAATTGCTGGCCCAAAGAAATGGCATTCTGCAGGAGAGAGGTGGTCAGTGTCAAAAATTATATTTATTTTTTAATATAAATTGTAAAAATGTAATGTAAAAAATTATATTTATTCTCTTCAAATTTGTTCTGTCAGGATGTGGCTAGGCTGGATAGTTTAGTGCAGAGGTACTTAAGGGAGCTACCTTCTTACCAACCTCCACACAAAAAATAACTCATCCACACAGCTTTGCCTTGAGTAATTGGTCCAGATACATTTATTTGTAAGAACGTACAGGTATTTTTATAAATAGGAAAAATTTCCAAGACACAGAGAGCAATAACAGGAAAATAAAAACTGTGCAATTCAGGTCATGTTGTCTCTTTTTGGTTTTGCCAGCCCGAGTATATTCTAAGGTGATGAATATCATGGGTGAGTTCTGCAACAGCAGGACTTTGTGTTAATTCGGTGTTTTAAAATGAGTCAGCTACAGATCCTTTTGGATTTGTTTTAGAACAATGTGCAGCTCCTAGGCTGGTTTGATTTCAGTATGAACACAGGTGAGACTTGTCAACTTTGTTCCAGTTTTGCCTTGAAAGCTGATGGTGGGGTTTTTTGGTTGGTTTTTTTTTTTTTCCCCTTAGCCAGGTAACGATGTAGTAGAAATATATAAAATATTTGTTTCTGTGTGTCAATATTAAATCTTGTGCTCTGGCCTTTGAAAACTGAACTATGGGTTTGTGGTTTGGTGCGTTTGCAAACCTGAGGCCACGCTAGGAACAACTGAGCAAACACGAGCTGAGTTCTTTGGCGTTGCTGGGAAGTTATCAAACCCCTCTTCTCATCTTCTGCATGAGGAAAGAAGGAGAGCTGGTAAAACAAAATCTCTGAAAAGTTGTTTTGTGTTTTCCTGCTTGGATAGAGCTGAGGGGATATGAACTTGTATTTTCATATATGCGAGTCAAACCAGTCATTTAAAAGTACTGTTACACAAAAATAATCCTACAATAAGTCAAGTCCTCAAATAATTTATACCTTCCGACAGACAACATGAATTCAGAAATGAGGGAAACGGGAGAATAAAAAGGGGCAAACTGAAGTGGAAGGCCTTGAAGGGAAAGGAAACAACTGTGAGGAATTAAAGGTAGAGAAAAGGTTTGAGAAATAAGGGTGCTGAGATAAAGATCTCCCTGTTGTCCACATCCAGGATATGTGGCTGAATCCCATGACTCTGATAGCCAAGAAAAGTGCTGGATGCACAGAAATCCCTGCATCTTCCCATGGCAGTGAGCTTAGTTTGGGTCTGTCATTACTGTCTGGGAAGAAAACACGACCATAAAAAGGGAAAAGTCCATTTTATTCTGCTTAAATTCTTTTATTTCATTTCAATTCTTTTTTTTCCAGCCAAAGTAGTTTTAATCTTCCCGTGCCAGTGGTCTTGCCTCCAACCTTTTGGCTTTGGCAAGAAGCAGCCCAAGTCAATAAAAAAGAACTCCAAGTGTCGTGCACAAGAAAGACTTGGGTACAGTTTTCCAAATGACTATAAAGAAAAATTTACTGAAAAGCAGGCAAAGAACTCATATCTAGAAATCAAATCTCTGCTTGTAAAAGTCAGAGGTTAAATTCTTTTATTAAAAAAGCTCTTACATGCATCTTTCAGGCATGCCCTATCCTTGCTTAAATATTTGAGAGGAGGGAAGTCACTGGGATAGGCAAGAACATTTCCATAGACATGTGTTAGAAATCTACAGTACAAAATTAAATTACTTCCCTCTCCTAAATGACATTTCTAATTTTCACTTATCAACTTATTATGGGCTCTAATACAACTTTTGAAAGGCAAAGTAAAATAACAGGAACAAAAGACACATCCCAGTGTGTATTTATTTTACTTTGTAATTCATGTCAGTCCAATTGTGCTGCAGGGTATTTAGTTTATGCAACGCTGAAGTTTGCAAACTACACCCAGAATTATTTTTGGATCATATTCTGAAGATATATAACCCAGGAATGATTGATTTATTTGCGTGTTCTGAGGTTTTGCATTTTGCTCAGTTTGTGCCTAAATTCCAACACAGGAAGGCTTTAAAAATCATATTTATAACAAAGTGAGAGGAACATCTTTATCTAACTGCCATTTTCTAATGTGAAGACTAAATTTTAAAAGTAGCCATTGACTTTTAGATGGCCAAAATAGAAGTCCCTCTCTTAATTTCTGCAAGCTGAAGGGAAAGATTTGGAACTGCTTTCCTAATTGCCCAAAGCAGATCCATAAAATGGCTGCTCCTCTCGGGCAATGGCTGCTTTCACAATCCCATTAATTTCACTGGGTGAAGTATTGGTCTTCAGAGAGATGGAGTTCATTACTTCAGATTTTGTGGTCCCCTTAATGGACATGCTTAATTATACAGCTTCTGGTCTGAAAGAAGGACGTATTAGGATGTTCACATAGGGTTTCTCTCTGCTGGGATTTGGGAACAAACCTCCACCTCCTCTCCCAGAAGGATGGTGAGTATTGGCCATATTGAAGAGCTGGGAGCTTGCTGAGTGCCTGGCCACAGAGGCTTTTCCTGTTGTGCCTCAGTGCAATGAATATTCTGGGTGGCCTTAGGGTGGCCGTTCAGCTGTGCCCTGCCAGGGGCCATTCTGTGGATTGCCAATGGCACCCGTGTTCCTGACTCCCTCTGGAGATTTTCAGTATGGAAAATATTTCCTCAGAGCTGTCCAAGGACTTGCCTTTTATCTCCTGCTCATCCTGTGGAATAAATGTCAAAATCACCCACTCTTGGGTGGTAGCCCAGAGATTTTTGGTTTGTTTCCCTCTCAGGAACCTCGATGTTGTCACAGTTCAGAGTTGCAGCAGTCCAGGGGAATTGGTCCCATCAGGAGGGATGGGGGGCTGAGAGCTCTGCACCCACTGCTCTTGCTGTCGGTGGGAACAGGAGAGAGCTCTCCCAGGACTTTTGGGTCACAGTCCCAAGCAGAAGTGGGAAAATGAGGTTTTCTGAAGAGCCTGTATGCAAGGAGAAGAGCTGCAGAAGGTGCTGCACAAGCCCTGGGGCTGCAGTGTCCCATGCACAACTGCACCCCATGGCAGGAAGCAGTTCTGCAGGGCACAGACCCCTCCAGAGCTCCCACTCCATGCAAAATCCTGTGAAAAGTCCCTCACCCTTCAGTGGAGCCCTGGCTCCATGTCCCTGGGGGCTGGGAAGGGGCTGTGTGATAAGGGGAGCACACCTGGCTGGGAGTCAGGCTGGGACTTGCCTGATTGCCACGGGACCTGCCAGCCACATGAACTAAACCTGGCCTCGTTTTCCGACTGTGAAACCATAGCTCTGGCTCTCTGTTTTAGGCAATTTGCTGTCTGTGCCACCTGTCCTTCGGACAAGGGCACGTTCTCCTGACACCCAGCCCCACTGCTTCAGGGAGCAAAAGCTCGTCAGTGCATTTTGTGGGGCACAGAAGCAAACAATTCCACAACCAGCACTCCTCAAAAACTTAGACTGGCTTTTTTGTTCCTTTCCCACTCAAACTTCCCTTTAAAGTTAATTCACAACCAAGAGGAATCTGCCCTTCATCACTAACAGGGCTCATTTTGCTCTTCTGTGGTTGAATATCCCCAAAAACTGACAGGCTCATTGCTGCTGTTTTAATTTCATGCCAAGACAGAGGTGTTTCCCTTATATCATTTCTCTAGATCAGATTTGATTTCACTAAAACACATAACTTCACTAGAGGGGTAACTAAGGATACATGTCTGGATAAAGGCAGCTGAATTAAGGGGAGTTACATCAAGGATTCTGCTTTCATAGACAAGAAGAGAAATACCACAGAAAGGGACAAAGAAAATTATAAGAAAGCACCAGCCCTGGTCATGAATTTCCTTAATGAACATGCCCCAGATTTTGCTCTCACTTTTTCCAGCTGTGGTTTAAAATTCTGAAAATTTTTTGCTTTCCACCTGCATAAATGTAGGTTATCTGATATGGAAACTTAACACCTCATTCATACTCCCATACTCCCATCATTTTTTTGCTGTACAATAAGGTTTATGAAACCCCCAAGTGAGAGGACATGAGAATGTCCTATCTATGGACATTAGCTTCTATCTCCTACAAGGCAAATAAAGGGAAATATATGGAGTGGGATGTGACCCAAGAAGCAGTGCTCTTCTTTCTGAACTACCAAAATGCATCATTTAAATCCATACCCTCAATCTAGTCCATCCAGACGGTGAGCCTGCAGCTCTTATCAGTGACAAAATATTCTATTTATCTTTTCAATATTTGTCTTTTAAAGTACTCTGGAAGGTATGTGCATGAAACAGATCTTCATAAAAAATTGCATCATTGAAATTAGAGCTTCAGTTTGACCATAACACTGGTGCAAGAATTTGCCACTGAAGAGCTGCTTTTTTGACATATTAAAAATAAAACCATGGCTGAGAAACACTACTGAGCCTCAAACAGAGGTAATAAAAATATTGAATCTAGCTATGTTTGCACCAATTTTATTCTGATCTATCCAGTGGCAGAATGATGGAAGTAATTTGTTTTTGACTCATGACATTTTAGCTCCAGAAATAACAAAACAGAAGAGCTTCCATGTTTTAGACAGGTTGGCTGCGTTATGCTATCAGCACTGGTTCCCTTATGGCCAAAGAAATGTCAGGATTAGAAATAATTACAAGTGTAAAAGAAGCTCCATGACCTGAATTAGTGGAGGCACTACGTTACCTACAGAAGGAAGAACTGGGTGTGTTATGTACCATGCTCAAGGCAACTAAATTCCTTAGCTTTAGATACTTTGGCATTAATTACCTGTAATTATTTTTGTCCTTTCATTGAGATTTATGTTGCTCTGAATCATCACTTAAAACCTAATTAAATCAGCTATTTCCTTTTCTTTCAGTCTTGTTCAACGATGAGTTTGTTCTCATTTTTTTGTATTTGGACATTAATCTTGTCAATGTTTGTGAAAATCTCTGGAGAAAAGGGATTCACGTGAAACACAGGGAGGAGAATGAATGCACCTCACTGATTTCTGAGAGATTTTATGGGCTCAGGTGACAAGATTGTCCAAAGTATTTACAGTATTTACAAAAGTGATGGCTATTGTCAGTCCAGGGTTATCTGTCATGATTGTAAAGGGAATTTTGACTTCACAACAAAAGATTCTCTCTTCCTTTCTGTGATTTTTCCCCCGTATCTGTATGTATACATATAAAAACACATTTTAAATTCATTCCTGTGCTTCACTTTCAAAAAGAAGAGAAGACTTGCTCTCTGTTAATTCCTGTTTTAGCTCTGTCTTCAAAGCTCTGGAGTATTTATTCACTTCCTCTGCCAATGAATATGTAGAAACTCCATCAAAACCAAAGGAGTCACACCTGTGTAAAACTGTTCCAACATTTCACCTATTGTGTGTTCAGAAGTCAAATGTACACATTTTCAGAATCCCAAGGAAGGGAAATATTTGCTTTAAATGGATGCAAGAGAGGTCATGACAAAGTCTGTGAGATCCCGGGCCTGAGTTTTTCACCGCTCTTTTAAATTCCTCTTAAATGATCCATGAAAATCAGGAAGTAACAAGGACTCTTTTAGCCACAAACAGGGAAAAGGGCTTTGTAAAACAAGAGCCAACCGTGATGTCTGGAATCCACAACTTAGTCTTATTAAAAAGGACAAGAGGGGCACAGGTAGACAGAAAATAGTAATGTCTTCAGGTGGGAGAGTGGGAATACCAGTAACTGTCTCCCAAATTTAAGTCCTCCTCATAAACATAAAATGCTTTAGTAATCAAACTTTCTAATTTGCACTTAAATTGAGGCACCCCTTGCACCAGAACTGTGCAGTGCCTGCTGATTACAGATCCTTACAGCTCTGGTGCCTTCGTGTTCCTCACTCCCACATGATTGCATCTCCTTTCTCACAGCCACGTGCTCTTCCACCCCTGTTCTATGCACATGCAAAATGTGTTTTAATTCCAATCCAGCCCTCAGCAAATGCCACTTCAGTTCTGAATTCTGCCCAGAGGAAGGAGGGGATGTGCTCTGCAGAGCTGTGTGCAGGCAGGGCTAAAGACAAACCCCGCAGTGCTCCTGGCAGCATCACCAGGCACGTGGAATCCAGCAGGAATATGTATGGAATAGATATGTATGTTTTTCATCCACACAGTGGAGCAAAAGTGGATTATTTTTAACAGAAAAAACCCCCCACAAAGCAGTTTTGTGGAAGAAAACAGGTAGTCTCCAATTTAAATGCATTTGAAGTTCTGGTAGCTGCCTAACACACGTAGGTGGGGGAGCATAAAACATTTACTGGACTTTCTGATAATTTCCCCTGCTAATATGTAAGGAAAAGCAAAGTGACTTTTAGAACCTCATGCTGCATTTTTTAAAAGCTCTTTGCAGATCTATTTTTTTTAGCAGTACAAAAATATTTTCTTAATCCTCTTAATTGCTTGAAATTGTTGTCCTTGAAAGTAATTGGTGAGTAAATTGTTTTAGCTGGAAATCAGTGTCGTGCAGCCAAACCAACAGATCGTAGGGGCAAATAACAAAATTCACTTCAAAAAGCAGGAATAAGAGGTTTTATGCTTCTCATGTATTTTTTAATAAAAGAAACTGCCTGATCGTGCAGCAGAAGAGAGTGGGGGTTTACAGAGGGTGATAGGAAAATGTCTGTGCTATCCCCAACCCTCCATCTATTCTAAAGTCTGAACTTGTTCCAAATTTCCAGTCCTGTTTAATTTGTGTGTTTCATGCTACAAATGGATGGGGTGGGCAGTGAACACTCAAAAGGACAATAGTGTCTGTTTTATCAGAACTATCCTCCGAAACTCCCTGGTTCCTTTTAAAATACCCCAAAACTTGCGTTAGAGTCGTTTCCCCTTTTGATGGTGGCTAACAGTGCCCTTCACTTCAAACAAAAATGGATGAGATCTCTGCACCGTGAGCCAAAACCTGAACTGGATGGAAATCAATATTCAGCAAATCAACATCTGTTTAAACCAGCCGAGATCTGGGAGCAGCACTATAAACTGAATAGTGCACACTGAATATTAAATGAATTTTCTGCATGTATTAGGGCTGGGCAGAACACAGGGATGGTTTTCCACTAACTCTGACTGCTACATTTGTTCTTCTCACCAGATTTGATTGGCTAAGACAGTGGGGTGAGCTCAGCCCCCTGGTAGAATCCTGTAATACAATTTCTTGTGTAACTGCCAATGTATAATCTTATGGGTAATTATAGTTTAGGAGCATTTTACTTAAGGAAACCATAATTAGTGCTGTGATGTTTAAATATGGTTTGAAGGCTTTATTCACAGCTAGTAGCTGATGATCAATACAACCTCTACAAGTCACAGGGATCTGAGGCAGGAGTAGATTAAGTTTCCTGGTTCATGTCCAAACAAGAACAACAACAACAACAAAAAGCCAATATAATTCAGGCTTTGACACTGATGGGAGAAGGAGGGGAGGGAGGGGATGGCAAATACACCTCAGGAAATTGTCCTGTTGTCAGATTGCCTAGAGGAGTAAAAAATGCTCATTCATGTCCAGTTAGAGCTTCCTTTACCTGGCTCGGACCCTGACCTGCAGGAAGACCATCTTCCCAAACCAGGTGTGTGCATCTGCAGTTCCATCACTCGTCAGAAACATTCCCTTTCCCAGCCCACTTCCTACCTTTTAAAAAGTGGATATATATTATCTTAGACTACATTATGAGCTAAAGATCAAGAAACATCCTTTCCAATGACACATTAGATGTGATTCACTGCACCAACTTTCAATTAGCTTAATGTTAAACTAAGCCAGTCTAAGCCTGTGCCAATCCCTCCGCTGCTTTGTATGACAGACAAAAGGGCAAAGGCACTTCCAGAGAGCCTCCTTTTCCTCCATTTATCTTAGAACCCAGGGACTGCAACCTTCAAGTCATTTTGGAGGCCTACGAAATACACAGCAAAAATCAGGCTTTAGTCCAAAAGTGGTTTTGATGAAGACAAATTGAAATATTAGGGTGAAATTATTAGCAACAGAGTTGAAGGTGAGGGCAAAGGGGAAGGCTTCCTAAACACAGCTCCAAAGCTCAGAGGGTGGTTGGGGTGAGATTTCTTTTACCCAGACACTCTCTCAGGAACTATGTTTTTCCCTCCCCCCCTATTAGAAGGATACTTGGGCTGTGGGTCTACATTAACAACACAACCAACTGCTTCTCCAGGTGAAGTTACTGAAAAAAATTATTTTACCTTCCTTCCTACGTGCCAAGATGGGAGTTGAAGGATTTAGGCTTTGTTTTTCCTGTCACAAGTGAAGACATCAGTAAAGGAAGCAAGTCATTTCTTCTGGCTCAGCATTCAGCAGTTTTTGCCCTGCACACCAAGCAAACTGAACCTGGGTCTTGGGTGGATGAAAAGTTCCCATAAAAAAAGACATTCACAGAGGTATAGGAGTGTGTCAGGGATTTACTGATTTTATCACCCTGTTCCTGCAGAAGCACACCAGCTGCTTCAGAGGAAAGGGCAGGAAGCCTTACAGAAGGCAATTACGGAATAACTTGCTGACAGGAAAGAATTCTTACTAGCCCCCATTAATTAGACGTTATCTTACGTCCTGGAAGCACGAAGACTTACATCCTTTCCAAAATGATTGTCATGCTATTTATCATTTTTGATATTCACTAGCTTGTAAACTGCATCTTAAACCACATATTTCTTGATTCAGCCTAATGGCACAAAATGAACTGTGTTTATTTGCAATGAAGACATAAACTCTTTTGTATAAATCATACCAAATTTTTCATTATATCACAAATTATTGCTGAGGATAACAAATCTGACTCATCTGGCACTAAAAAGTAAACAGAGGTTTGAGGATTTCCCTCATAAATCCAGCAGAACATAATCACATTTTATAACGATGAATTATAACAAACAAGATGAGTTTTCCTACTTTTAAAGTCTGCTATTAATTATTAACTGGATCAAGCTTCTCTCCACTTATCTGACCTTATGACAATTGCATTTGGGAAATTTCCATCTCTGTTTTTATGCCTGTGTCTCTCTGACATACAGTGCTGGGACACTCACTCAGGCTCGTGTGTGACAAGTAGAAATACAAACTGGGGGACTGCAGCCCTGGAGCAGGAGGCTGCGGACATTTAACAGGGGTGAGGAACACCCGGTCAGCATCCCTTAAAATAGTTAAATATAACCAAGTGTCCCCCAAGGCAATTAAATCCAGCTCGCTGTCCCCCCACTGCCAGAATCTGCTAAAGCTCCTGCAGCTTGTACCAGTGGTCTTTAAACCAGCCCTGCACTGTCCAGTGATCGTGGACAGCCCAAGGTTCAGGCCATGCAGGGGCTTCCAGCCACCAGCACTCCCAGACCAACTCTGCACTTGCCTTTGGCCATCCTGCTTTCAGCAGGGGTTTTGGGCAAGGAGAGAGGCACAGGGGGCTGACCATGCTCTGCATCTCCCTTCATCTCCCCCTGTTCCCCAGTGGGTTGTGTGTCAGCTGGTTTTTCCCCAGTTTGTGGCTGGTGACGCTCAGCACTGCTCTCACCAAGCCATGGTCCGGCAGCCACTGGATTCAGCTGGGGCTGGAGAAGCCCTGGCCTGCCCCAGGGTAGAAGGAGCCCCTGGCTCCCCTCTGCCTTGGCTAAGAAGCCACCAACAAGATTTGGTGTCACTTAGGAGACCCCTTATATCAAAAAAGGAACCGATCCAGCCTCATACACTTTGAGAGCTGTCAAACCGGGGCTCAAACCAAAGATCCTTTTCCCGTCTCTTGTCACGCACGCCAACGGCTGCCCTTTCAGAGCGTGCAAACATTGCCTTTGTTCCTGTGACAGGCACCGTCCTGCCCACACCTCCCAGTGCTCCTGGGGTGGTTTCTGTGCTTTTTTTTTAATTCTGCTGGAACTTCCTGCCACATCTGTAACTAAACAGAAACCCAGAAGGAGCTCGGCTTTCACCTGTCAGCTGCCATGTGCATACAACCTCCCCTTTTCCATCACTTTCCCTTAGAGCCTTTCATCATTTCCAGGGCTTTTTCACATTTACGTTTTCTTCCAGCTGCTCCTTTGGGAAGTGCCACTTTCCTTTATACCCCTTCTTTTGGCCATGTATACAGCATCAGGCCTACACGTAATTCTGGCTCCTATTTGTCCTTGGGAAGTGCATCCTTTGGCCTCAGGAAGAAGTCTCCCCATCTGTGTTCCCTCCCTACAAGAAAGATGCCTTTGGCATCACTGCCTTTTGTGCAACAGCTGTTGGGCTCACAGGGCTCAACCATCTCCTCCACCTACTGACCCAGCGGTGGAAAACAGCTCTAGCTTGGGAAAAAACAGATGGATGGAGTGGAGAGATGGGAGCTTTTTTTCATGTGACCCCCAAGCCTCAGAATTCAAGCAGATTTGGCAGATATTTGGTACTCTGCAGCAAGAAAAATCCCTAAATGCACAGGCAGGGAATGTCAGATGGAAGAAGCTTGAGCAAAAATGGAGCCCACACTCAACACAGTGGTTGCACAGCTGTTGTCCCGAATTACACAGCTTAGATTTGCACACTCCCCAAAACTTCCCAGTGCACATAAACTGCAACACTGCACTACTTGTGAGCATAAAAATGCACAGCACTTAAAAACAGCCAAAACAACTACCACAGATACACAAGGAATTAATCAATGGCAAATAATCAGAGACCAACAGCCACTTTGGAAAATCGATATTACCTCAAGATAGGAATCATTCAAATGTGATTCTTCTCAAACTTACATCAGATTGCTATGGCTGTTACCAGAGCCCAATGAAGTAATTTCTAACTTCATCCATGCAATGTGTTTCTATGTATCTAAAAGCACAGGAAGAAATCTTTCCCCCACAGAACCTGACCCAAGATTGGCCATTGCCTTCCATAGAATTAAATGTTTGCCCACAGGATTTTCTTTCCTGTTCTGGCCTCCTCTGCAGTTCAGGTCTTAATGAAATGCAGAGAGGCTCAGAAAACAGCTCCTTTATCTCTGCTATCAATAAGGGGCCAGCCTTGTGGGAATTTGGAGGTTTAGGATTACTGGGGATAGAGAGGTTCCAGGGGACTGCCCTCAAACTGCTCACATCATTCAGCGACTACTTTTGCAGAAATTCTGTCCTCTGGAGGTTTTTGAAAGAGTGTCTTCATACTTAGGTACTTTCCAAAGGAATATTTATGTCCATGACCTGACTTGGAAAACAGTTCTAAGAGGCAGGGTTGGTTTCCAGTGAGGCTCTGCCCGGCTCATTTTGGTTTCTGTGAAACACAAAGAGCTCATGACTGGCCGGGGTGATTCAGATCCTCATCTGGTGCTGGATGCCAGCAGCATCCTGGCACTCCATTCTCCCGTCCAACCACATAACCACATATCGTCTTTAGCACAAAATTCACAATTTTTCTGCTTTGTTCAGTTTTCAGCATGCACAGGCCACGGTTGTTACCTCCTACACTTTACATTATGATAGTGAACATAACCTGGGTGTTGTTCCAGCTCTGCTCCTTTCTTTGTTGTTTTCTCCCTGGCTGAAACCTGTTCCTCTTTAAATTCAAGTATATTTTTCTTCATGTAAATAACAACAACATTTGGCCCAGTTTACATTCTTCATCTTATCCAGAAGTTAGGGATCCAGTATAATTTTCCATATTTCCATGCACTAGTAACAGGTTTTAACATCAGCATTTAGCAGTATCAGTGAGGAGCTGTTTTGTGAGGGTAAAAAAATGGACTTTTGATTATTTTAGCAATCATTTCAGTGCTTGTTTTTATTTGACCATTATCAGCCTCCATCCAGAAAGTTTATTCCTGCATAGTTAAATACACAAACATGCGCCCACACACTTATCTCCGCGCTCATACACATCCACACAAATAAACATTTCCACATATTTCTGAGTGGCGGTGAACTCCTGTCTCTGGGAAAGAGGCATGTGGAGCTCCACATGCTCATCAGAGGAATTCTGAGCCAGCAAAAGCAATGGCATTGACTATCACGCACTCGGTACCAGGAGCTGTTGTGAGGAGAGCAGCAATCCAGAGCTGAGAGGATTTGCAGGGTGTTGCAACGTGGCTGTCAGGCAATTTAGAACGAGAAAACATGGCTCTTAGTCTCATCTAATCATCTATGTTTAAAAATGACTATCTGAATTTTTCTTTCTCTGATTAAATTTTGAAAGACTGTGGCAGCCCCCATGCTTTTTTATGATGTATAACAGCAGACTGGACGTCACCTGGGAACGTTTCCTGCCTGGAGGCCTCCTTGGGGGAGGTGAGCAGCAGGGACCTTTGGGGACTCAGTGGAGTGGGTGACGTGCCAGGCTGCTTGGCAGGGTCAGGGCTGAGGCAGTTCTGGGTTTGAAGGAAGCCTCAAAACCAGGGGAAACTTTAAAGCCTGGAAGTGGCAGCCACATGTAGTTGAGAGGTCTCTGAGGTGAGACAATAAATGATTGGTGGTTTCCATGATCTCACCTTTTGACTTAGTTGCCTTATTCAGCCTCTGTGACTGTTTACATGGAGCTGGCCCTTAGAAACATGCTCAGTGTGAGGCAAGAAGTGTGTGCCCTGAGTAAAAATTGGGATTTGTGTATTTTTTAATGTTTTTGAGGTTCTGACTGGACTTGTTCTCCTCTGTTTCATCTGTAAAAGGTAAGGCCACCAGCCATAATGGCTAAAAAGGGAAGGATGTTTGCCCTTCACCCCATGGTTTTCAGAGATGTCTCTTTACTGACTACAGACAGAGGTTTATTCATTAGAAAAACTTTTCCAAGCAATAAATAAGAAGGATTAATATTATTTTCTATTTTTGTTACAACTCCCAAGTATATTTAAACACCTCATACTGAAAATGTTGGTGGAATAAACCATGAATCTGAACTTTTCAAGTTCCACACAGGTGCATTTACCAGCAGAGAACTACTGATTTCCACACCTAATGTCTGACAGTTCAAAATCAAAGAAATGTTTCCAGCTGTCTAATTTTTCTAGATATTTGGTTCCTGCCAGTGAAGTTTTCAAAGCACCTCCCTCCCTGCTTCTGCACAGAAACTGAGCCTTAACAGCATTAGGACTGCTTCCTATCCCAGCCCTAAGCCTATTTGGCTTCACAGGATTCCTCGCCTGTCAGTTCCAGGTAGATTTGCTCAAAACTTACCCATTTTTACAGAATTAAAAAGACTTCCTTTCATGTGCAATCAGATACAAAAATAGGCCAGTTGAAAGCAGTTGAATGTCCCTCTGTCATTCCAAGTGAAAATGCTGGCACTTTCCTCAGGAATGCAGGTCCTCAAGTCCCCAGATAAGACAAGACCAAATAAATAATGACAATATGAAACCCAGCACAGCTAAATTCCAAAGCAGTGCTTCAAAACTTGTATTTAAATCATTGCCAATAGACCACCAATTAAAGTTCTTACCTGCAGTGTAAGGAATAATTCTTTTTCCTTTGGTTGAGGTGACTCAGCCCTTACCTCCCACAGATGTGCTCCAACCCCAGCCACTAAAATGTGTGGTGGGAGATTTCTCACGTTAAAGGCATTTCACTTTGCATGGAACAACCAAACTGCCCTTGGACAACAGAGAGTATCCAAAGATTGAGCCTGTGTTTAGGGATATTAATCTTCCTCAGAGGGAGACTGGCTGTGCCATACAGCATAGACTGGCAGGGAGGCTGTGGGTGTTGCCAGCAGAGGAAGGTGCTTTTCTATCCATTGCCACAAGCTCCACGCTAGGCTTTTCAACTGACTGATTAAGAAAACCTGCTTGGAGAAAAGCTGGGAGTAAGTGAGCTGCCCCAGCCAGCTTGTCTGAGGCAGAGAGCCTGGCTCTGGCTGCAGCAGCTGCGGGGGAGCTGACCCCAGTCCTCCTGCTGGACCGTGCTGCTGTCCAGCCCTCAGCCCCGAGGTTTCGGTGGTTCCTGCCAACCACCTGGCTCGTTTTGGCTCTGGTTTCAGAGGCCACCAGCACTGCCTCGTTCCCTCTGCAGCCCATGCACTGGTTCCACCCCGTTGTGTGGTCCTGCAGTCAGTGCTCTGGCCACCTCTGATGCCATCCTGGCATGAAAGCATCCCAAAATTGCATGTCCAGGCAGCTGTGGAGCCAGGTCTCATCTGTACTCATGTGATAACAGCATCACCTTTTACGTGTGAGGGCCTATGACATTTTATAGGCCCCTGAGTTACCCCTTGGGCTGCTGAGGAGATCTGGCTGTGCTGCCATGCAAGTGAGGCTCTCTTCTTTTTGGGAAGAAAGTTGCTGTGACTGCCAGATTCAGTGTGGAGTTCATATGTGCTGGGCACAGCCTGAAGGTAAGGAGTCACATCACCAGACTGGGAGATGTCTCACCTGCTGAGCCTCAGATGGATTGAAGGGTACAGATGTGCTCTGTTTGCTGTGTTTGGGTCGTAGGGCACACAAGGAGTGTGAACCAGGAAAAATCAAATCACTCAGAGCTCAGAGGTGCCCATATGGATTACATGTATGTGTCTCTTTCTTTTTTTCCCCCCTGTGGATGATTCTTGAACTTCCTTGACAAATGAAAGGCTCCCCAGTTTACTTTCAGGCTCTTCAGTCAAATGTTGGTTCTGCTCTCAGGCCTGACTTTGAATGCCATGGTAATATTAAAGGTTGACATAAAAACTGGATGTTAGAATGAGGAGCTTGAGTCTTCCCAAGCACATTTGCAATGTGCCCACCAGCCCGACTGATAATAATCGTCAAAGTTTTGACCAACCCAGGCCTTTGATTGCCTGTTTTCCTCAAGAATTTTAAACCACCCTTGTTGTTAACACGCTTTGTTCCTAAAGCCCTGTGGGAGCCCCACAGTATCACTGCCCAGGGCAGCAGTGCTGAAGGCAAAGCTCATCTAAAGGTTCTCTTTCTAACACGACTCTTCTGGCCTGAGCCACGCAGTTGCCCACACATTTGCTAATGTGAACAGCTGCTTTGCAAAGATCTTTGAGGGGAAGGTTAGTTCTGTATTTCAAAAGTTCACAAGTCAAGCTGCACTGAAAGGCCTCTTTAACCTCAGCCTTAAGCATCCTCAGCATATCATTAGGAAGATTAACAAAGCCTTTAGCACCCCACTGAATTTCCTTATGTATGGAAAGGCCTGGCAGATCAAAGGAAACATTACTTCAAATAGCTTGTGACTTATCTTGTGCTTACCCTAGCACCACCGGCCTCTCAATCATCATATTTTCTTCCAGTAGGGATTGCTTTTAAAGACAACAGTTTACCCTCCAAGATCCTTGTTTTGACCCTTTCATCTTTCCCAGCGTTCCTTTCTGAGATGTGCAATTAAAAGGAGTAACAAACCAAATAGCTGGTAGATAAAAATACGTTCGAATCAAGAAAATAGTTACAACTCATCATTACTACTTGGTTCTGCTAATGAAGGGACTGAGAATTTGAGTAAAATCATGTTTATTCTTCATAGATTTGCCTGGAACTTGGCAGAAACTCTTCACAAACACTGGGGTCAATGATATTTGGCCTTCTTTGGCATTTTCCAAGTAGGATGTGAACGACTGCAGAGTGCTAAGGGCTCAGTCCCTGTTCTGCAGCCGCATCCACATGTGGGTGTGTTTGGACCTTTCCACCCACACAGAGACCCCAGCTCGGTGTGTTCCAGCTGCAGGGCCCACCCACATGGACTGACTGCAAGCAAAGGTGCCTGATTCATTAGCACGCTTCTTATAAAACTGTATTATTCAGCAGCTTAAGGTATTAATCACTTTCTATTTAAATTTCCTTCAGGGGCTTGTTATTTATTCAGTAGGTGTTTTAGCATGTTATAATATGAAATTCACTTTCATTTAATCAGCTTAAAATATATTCAGGTTTATTACTTGCATGTAAATCTGAATTGAGATATGTATGCAGTAATCAAGGAACATGGATTTGCAAATAAGATGTTTGGCCTTTACCTTTTTCTGGAATTACAGGAGTGGTAACTCCTGCCTAAATGAGTCATCTGAAGAATTAAAAAACAGGTACATAACTGTTACCCCACCATATCTGTTTCAGTTAAGCATCAGCTGCTATTTCCATTCTAAATCCCTTTTTCATGGGTATATAATTTGATGTTTTCAATTATATGGGGCTTAAACTTCCCTTGGTACTCTTAACTTCCCAAACAAGCATGGCAATTCGAAGTTAAACCACTGTGCTTCAAAAAGTGTCATTTAACAATAAAAGGATAAGATTTGTGTCCTAAAGTTTGGGTGCAAATGGTGAAAAGGAACGTGATAGAATTATGGTTTAGATTGGTTCACTATGGATTTACCCACCGTCACATTTAACAGCATTTTAAACTGAGTCTTCTTGTTCCTTCCATTCCACTTCTTTTTAAATTAACCTTCAAACACTGCACACTTTCAACAGCTGGGAAATATATCATCTAGCAGATATCATCAATCTCCCATCCTCAGACAAACAGGGTGTGTAAACAACCTAATGCTAATTAGCTGCAATTAAAATCAGTAACGGACAAGGAAATGCACTTTTCATGGTGTGATGCAGAATGCTTTGAGTGAGAACCAGAGATATTTTTTCAAAATATGAGCAATGTGATCACAAATGTTATCTCATCTAACTCAGAGATAGCTGCACTCTAACCCTGACGGACAGAGAAATGTGCCCTTCACATTCTGCTGTCATGTAAATGTTAAATTTGTCAAAACTCCAGTGCCATACCAAATCCTAGAAAGAAAGTCATCGAGCCCTATTGTTTTCAGGAAGATAAATTCCAGTTATTAGGGTTCATTGGTCATCCTTGCATCTAAGGTCAAGGTCTTCCTAAAATAATGCCAGTTTTCTCACCAGTTCTCCTCATGCATTTTGTGATCTGTTGGTACCACTTTGGCTGCAGATAAGGGAGGAAAACCAGAAAAATTTGCTGTCTTGGATCCAATAACCATCCCTTTTCAGGCAGGACCTTAACGGTCCGGGATCTCTGGATACTGTGGCACATTTTCTGACTGGAGTGGAACAAGAATGATCAGATCCCTTTTACTCAACTTTGTTTAGTGCTGAGCCCCTCTCCTAAGGTCCGCCTGTATTTGTTGTTTGATGTATTTGAGGTGGAGGGGGCAATTTCTGTCCCAAAAACCTCCAAACTTAATCCTAAGCAGACACTGGGACTTTCTCCAACCCCTGTGGTGCAGAGTGGGGAAGGAGACGAGCGCTGCTGGCACGTAGCTCTGAGCCTTCTTCTGCAGTGGATGCAAAAGAGCCGTGTGGTGGGCTCCAATCATGTATCATTAGCATTCATAAACCTCATTTCCTGCCAGCAACAGTCACTCAGCACTGAAAAATCATAATTTCACAGTGGATTGCCATGCAAGTTGAAATAAATCCCCGAGGCACAGCACACCACACGCTCTGTCCTGAAGCACGGCAGGCAGCCCCCAGGAAGTCTGAGACACTGAGCACTCTGCCTTTAGTGGCCTCTTTTTATACAGGAAAATTCTTTTTTTTTAATCTATTTTTATGTGTATCTACATGTAAATGTGTGTATATGAGAAGTAGATAAGTGCCTTGGGAATACAACTCCCTGCGAATGATAGCTATTATTAGACAGAAATACGAGACTCTGTTCCACCTCTACTATCTGTGTTAGGAAGCAGCTTCAAGGCTCTGGCAGCACTAAAAAAGCTGGCAGTGCACTTTTCTTATCTCTGCTGCCTGCTGAGAGAAAATTAGTAAAGGCTCCCCAATACTGAGCAATTGGATGTGTTTACCAAAAGGGACCATCAGCGACACAGAGTTCTGCTCTGGACTCTGTAAAAAGATGGTATAAACATCTGCCTTATCATTTACTGTACATCTTTCCCGTGCACTTATTTTTTATAAGTATCTTAAAATACCCAGCGTGGTCTTGCCATTGTATTTTAAGAGTATTTTGAGCAGATAAGCTATTTCCTTACTGATGTCTACATTCTGCTGAGTCAAGTATTTGCACTCAATTCAAAAGTAATGATGAAAGTTTGATATTTTTCAGGTTTTCACTTTTGGTTTTTCTTCCAGACTTACAAAACAAGAAATAGTTTCCCCAAATAAATCTTTTCTACAAGGCGTCTTTGGTCAGAGAGCTTTGTAAACACAGCTTGTAGAGTGAAGCAGCACAGGGCTGACTTTAAGGCTTCCAAGTCCACAATAAAATTAAATAGTTAATTGGGAAGATGGATGCATTTCAGAAGATGTAAGAGCCAAGAATCCCTTCTGCCTGCACTGAAACTGGTAACACGTGTTATTTCCTTGTAGCCTAACACAGAACCAAACAGAGGAAAATACTCTCACAAAATAATTTGGTATTAGAATGATGAGATTCTGATTGTTATTAATGGAGGTGAGACCAGACTTTCATCCCACTGCAAATTATTCTTCCAAAGCAGCATTAAATCACAGATTCAGAGTCAAAGACCTCTCACTCAGGCAGCTCTGGGCTGGTATGATTTGTTTCGACTCCATAGATTGTCCACATATTTAAATGCAGTTATAACACTGCAGAGCTGATCTCACCAAACTTGGCGTGTCCTAATTTATCTTTGTGGTGATTGTCTCCTTTAACTCATAGGGAATGGCACATTTTGGTGTGTAACTCTGTCTGAAAGCTGAGGTTGGACACGAAACTTATTTTTTAACATTCTGCTGGTAACAATGAATTGTTCAGCGTATGCTGCTCTGCCAAAGACGTGGTGCTTCATCTTGTTTCAAACTTCCTCCAAGCAGACCTGATTTCTGCTTGTACAACGTGTGTTTTTCAACCTACATCTCCATGATGCAATTCATTAAAATAATATCAAGGGGTGAGCCCGGGTTCTTTCTTGGACTGCGCAGCCTGTGAGCACAAGGAGGGCACGCAGAGATTACCAGAGTGAAAACAGAGGTGTGAGTTTGCTCTGCAAAGGTGGCAGGTGCATTGCAGGACTACAAAGGGGACCTGCTCTGTTTGGGAACCTGCCACAAACACCACAGCCCAGGCAGGAAGGGCTACAGTGAGCTCATGTTTATTTTAATACTGTTTGTTTCTCCGCTCAAACAACTCCCTGGATTATTTTGACCTCAAGTGCTCATTCCAAAAAGGCGTTTATCTGTAAACACCACCTGCGTGGTGGGGCACACCACGAGCCACTGCTGCCACTGTATTACTTTCTTATCATTCATAATGTGGAAGTGTGGCTGCCTGCAGAGCCAGCCCACGGGCTGCCGGGCTCTGCAGATGGCAGACACGTGTGCACAACGCCCACATTTTATAGCTCTGAGCAATAAAATGAAGGCTTTCCCACCTCTGCTGCTGTCCTGGTAAAAATCGTCTCTCTTTAGTTGCTGGTTAATCCCTATCCCTGTAGTTTCCAGATAATACTGTCTTTAAATATTTGCATTTAATTTTGGCATTGTGGAGCAGTTGGCCCACCTTTTGGGTTTTCGTAGACCCAACATTTTCTTGGTGCTATCTAGTGTTCTAATTTATTAGCTCCCCTCCTTAGTGAAGAATTAACTCTGTTCTTCTCTTATCTGCTCTTGTGTTTGTGGTGAAAGTAACTTCTCCAATGCAATCCCTTATTTTCTGGCTTTATGGTAAACTCAGGGGTTGAAATCAGCCCATCTCCTCAGCCTGTGGCACCCCAGGGGTGCACAGTCACCTCTCCTGAAGGTGGGAGCAGGAGCAAACCTGCATTTCACAGCATGCTTTGGGTTTGGGGTCACTGTGTGCCGTTTCACCTGGTTTATCACCTGAACACTCGTGCATCTCCAGTGACTGAATTACCCTACACCCAGCTTCTTTTATTGTCCTAGTTCTGAACAGGCAAGTGGTTGAACCTCCTCAGGGGTTGAAGAAGGAGAAATATGAAACCTCTCAGACAGCAAAATGTGCAAAGCTCAGTCCTGTTTTGTTGGAACAGGTTAACCTGCATTTTCTATCAAATATTTTCAAATCTTTTTTTATCTCTTTCGGCTCTTGAAGAACAGTTCCCATAAAATTGCAACTTTAGGCATTAAAAATAAAATCTGTGCCTATTTACTTCTTTGTTCAAACATCTATTCAGGTGTCAAATGCAGAAGAGGGGCTTTTTATACCACTTTATGTCCAGAGGAGTCATACCAATCATGCGGACTTCAACAGATGGCAGTTTCCACAGGTTTAGTCAAATAAAAATGTAAGGGAAGTGATCCCACTGAAGGTCTGCCTGCCTCAGCCCGCTCTCTCTGGTGGCATCCAAAGGCAAAGAGCAGGAACAGAACAGGCACAGACGATTTCCCCACTCAAGCTCTCCCAGCTTCTGACCACTCTCAGCTTCAGAAGTGGTTTCCACGATTCAGCAACCCCCAGTGGATATCCATTCCCTGAACTTGTCCCGTTCCCTCTTAAACCACCATAAACCTTCAGCATCCACAGTCCCATCATTCATGACTTTACAGCCCTTGTCACTGCCCTTGTCAGCTGCCTCTCTCCTGGGATGGTCCTTGTGGATTTGATGGCCTCCCACGTGGGAGCTGAGTGAGTGACACTCTGTCTCTCTTCAGATCACTGCCTGTTTCAGAAAGGAGATGTGTTACAGGTGACCACAACAGCAGATCAGCCAGCAATTATCCCATGGGAATTACTCTGTGCTGAAAATGGGAGATGTATGATCATCTTACGTGGATATGATCAACTCATGAAAACGCCAAAGCAACTTTTTATCACGGTTCCTAACTCCTTCATGATACAACAATTAGACTGTAAGTCTTGGACTTTAAATTGCCATCACATGAATGCCTCAGCCATCAGAAGAATGGCACATTTTGGTATGTACAGTGTTTACAGGGTTGAGAATAGCTCTGGAAAATTATTTTTTATAATGCAAATGTTTTCAAGGCTTTCTGGTTATTGGACCTAATCAGGAGTCATTTCCAGAGAATATTGTTACTATAATTCTGACAAAAGCTTGTCAGGAGTGCCACCAGTACAACTGCATGCAGGAACAAACAAATTAATTAAAGTGTGAGTTGCTGGAGGAGATAATGGTTCTCTCCTCTTGACCATGTGCCATTCTGGAGAGACATGGAGCATCTGACTGCCCAAGTGCTCATTTACACTTCACATGACCATTTTTTACACAACTGAATGTTGTTTTTATAGTCATACTGAGGATGTTGAATATCACAATTCTACTCCCTGGTTTAAGGATGGAACTAAAATTAAATTAGGATTTTGTGATCATGTCCTTTTACATTAAACAAAATAGAAAATGGCTGAGTTGAGGTGCCTGATCACAGTTAATTCTTTTGTTCTCATTCCATTTGTTGTTTGCTATCTGCAAGTAACATTTTCTGCTTAGAAAGTAAACACAATAAAGAAAATAAAGTCAGGAGGAAGGAAATGTGTAAATCTTTGTCAGCTTTGCATTGCCACTGTAAATGCAGAGTGATATTTACAGCATCCACTAGAACAGCATCATTTTTGCTGCTGACAGTGTGATTGCTCTTTTTTTTATGGGAGAGAAACAGGAGCTTTTCCCTTTGTTAAGATCTCATTTTCTTAATCTCATTCACTGGCTGGTACCAGACTTCCCAAATTGGACATTTTTCTTCTCAAGCCATGCATGGATGTACATTCTGATCCTACTGTTAAACTTAATGGGGAAAAATAATTGACCCGACCATGTCAGCACATTTTTATGAGTAAAACCCCAGAGTCTCTTATTCGAACTCTTGGTAGCTTATGGGTTTATATGCAGCTTTGGTAAGAGCTTTTATATAAGTGAATGTATTTTAAACCAGCATTTGTCAGAATTCTATATTATTACATTTTTCCAGTTCTGTTGATTTATGCGTAATCTTCTCATTTCCTCCCTCAGCCCTGTAAAAGTGATCCTCACTGCTGTGCTGCTCATACAGCAAAAACTGGCCAACTTTGCTTCAAATGGCTGTTTGACTCGATCCTGACAGTGTCCACATGCCAAAAAATTCCCTCAGTAATTATTTCTGTCTCCTAAATCTTCTTTCCCTGCTTTTCCCACTCCATGGAAACTCTTTCTTGACCTATATATGTGTGCCCTGTTTTAACAGTTTGTTGCTGTACTGCGGTTGCTCTCAACCTTGTGCACATTTTCTTTCCTTCTGTGTAACAAATTGCAGGTAACAAATACACAGACCTGCTAAAATTATTCCAAACTGTCAACCCCCACTCAGTTTTTTTTAGTGGGAAAATTCAAGTGGAAGTCTCCATCCCCTAAGAAATAGCTGCCTAGGATTGCCCTAAATCTGTTGCACACTTTGAGCCTATGAAACCAACTTGTTGCAATAAATTAACAGCTTAAATAAACTTGTATATGCTATACGTGTTATTAATAATATTTTTTAGCAAAAATGCATTTTCATGTTAAAATTAAAATTTTGCAGATTTTTTTAGACCTATTTTATCAAAGTTACTTTTTTTCCCAAAGTTTGGCCCCAGAAGTTACAAATTCTTTGTTTGAATTATAATCATAGACTCATACAACGATTTGGGTTGGAAGGTACCTTGAAAATCATCTCGTTTCAACACTGCTGCCATGGGAAGCGTGGCCTTACAAAATATATTCGTTTATTTTATTAAGAGTCCTAGTTTCATTGCATTTTTCTAGTTTTTATATTTCAAAACAAAACATCCGTACCAAAGCAGCTCCCAAAATCCAGTAGGTGTTAGTTAAATAACATAACTCTTCCAAGTATGGTAAACCATCAATTTTTAAAGTAATTGGCTTTTTTTTTCCCCTCCAGCTCTGTTTATTACATTTATCATAATAAAATATATTTATTTTATCTCCCTACATTTCCGTTTACAATATTTATTTGAATCCTTTCATTCCAGTTCTTTTCCAGGAGCAGGATTCCGCAGTCTCAGGGAACACGAGAGCCCCACAAGCTGTAAGTACTCCCTGTGTAAGTTCTTAGGTCACTCTGGCCCCAGCCCCAAAGTGCTCACAGTGAGTAACAGTGCAATATTTAACCCCAGTGCCGTATTTTGGTGTATTCACCATCCTAAATGTGCAACCCCATGGAGCAAGGTGGCCTCCACTGGCCGAGGGACATCTTTCAAGGCACAGGTGTCACTGAAGTGTGGTTTGGCAGCTCATCTATGGGCAGTGTCTTTATCTCCTCATTTCATGCCCCTCTGGGGCCCTGCAGGACAGAGCTTTACTCACACACTCCAGGGCTCTCTGACTCACAGTCTGCTCCTGCAACACAACCTCTTCTTAACTGGGTGTGTTGTGGCTTTTGCTCTGGTTGTCACTTTGCAGCCTGGCTGAAAAAGGGCCTAGAACCCCTTAATGAACACTTGGCCTGGGCTTCCTGTCTCCTCTGTCACCGAATGACTAATTACTAATTTCCAGCGATGAATAATTTACATTACATCCTCCTTCTTAACCCCAAGGAAAGGATTTATGTGCTTTAGATTTCTGCAGGCATCTCCATGCTGCTGCAAAGGCTTCGTTGAACACCTGCCTGAAATAAAGAGCAATATTTTAAAATATTTTACATCAGACATAAAAATTAAGAAGTTCATCTCTGAGTTCTCTGCTAAATCTAAGTGCCAGATTGTTTTATTCTCATATAGGAGTCTTTCAAATTCTGGTTTCCCAAACAGCTACACAGCTGCATTTCCCTACACACTTGTTCTCGTCTCGTCCTCCAGTCTTCCCCCAGAAATCTCTTTGCAGAGCCTGGGTTATAATTATTGCAGTAGATGATCTGGCTGCTACCAGCAGACCTGGTTATTCCATTATGCTTTTTATCACAATCATTTCTGGTGATCTGGGCTGCCTAGGAGTGCCCAAGGGAATGTTTTTCCCAAACATGTAATTATCCTCCGTTTGCCACTTCAGCTGCCAGGCCTAAACCCCTGGCCAGTCTTTGATTAGTCAGAATTAGAGCCCGTGGCTCTGTGCTGTTGATCTCTCTCCCCTGCCTGACCTAAATTCCATTGTACACCTGCCATCCTGCATTTGCTTAAATCTGGAACAAATTCTGGTTCTTGATGTACTGCCAGTCTCGGGTTTAAATTCGGGGAGCTGACTGGGCACGGTGATTTGTCTCTGCACTGACTTGTGGACCTGCCACAGGACTGCTGTGCACCTGCCTCTGACTCAAAAAGCTCCAGGGGTGGGGGGCTCATCCCAGGGTGCAGCCTTTGCCCACTGCCTCTCGCTCCTCCTGCTGCTCCCAGTGTGGCTGCTCCTGCTCTGGGCTGGCTCTCCCTGCCCAGGAAAATCTGAGTGCAGAAAATCCACTCAGTCGTGGATAAAAAAACCCAAAGCCAATACCATGGAACAA
Source organism: Machaerirhynchus nigripectus (assembly GCA_013397975.1). NCBI lineage: Eukaryota > Metazoa > Chordata > Aves > Passeriformes > Dicruridae > Machaerirhynchus > Machaerirhynchus nigripectus. The sequence continues at coordinate 125,465 of VZRQ01009817.1, read as the reverse complement.
ACACCTTCTGTGGAAGTCATACTTCAAAAAGTGTAGTTCAAAGTAAAAAGAAGTTTCTTGGAGAAATGTGGTCATTGGCTCTATTTCACTTCCCTTCTGGAAGGTATTTACATCCTTATTACAACTTCTTTTTAAATACATGATGTAATCCATGTTTTTCTCTTACAAATAATAACATAAACATCATTCTATAACATACAAATAATAACATAAGCATTAATCGATAGCTGGGTCTATGAAGTAGGGTGCCACAGTTCTTGCCACCTCCAGATGAATATTTTCTTCTACTTTAATAATTCAAACTGATCTATCCTCAGGGAAATTGGTCAGAAATCTGACATATATCCAAAATTAGTGAACACTAGAACATTTTGATCCAAAGAACTTGGTCAGAGCCATAGCTGAAATATGACTGGAAAAGTCCACAGTATCCACCAGTCCTATCCAGGTCATCATGACACAGTTTCCCTCTAAAACAGGATCTTTTGGCATGCCCTTGGAGCCCTACCACAGCTGATCACGGATCAGCACTCCCAAACAAGGCAGAGTTCTACTCTGGATTTTCACAAAACATCAGGACCAAAATAATGGGCCAGTTGATAAAGGGTAAATAATTCTGCACACCTGGAGACCCATGCAGAAAGTGGATCATCCTATTCTTGGAAGTAGGCTCCTAAATTATGTCAAAATCTCATTTGGGAGTCTAAATCCTCAAGTGGATCTGTCCAAGGCGATATGATCCATCTGAGAGGTCTAGAATTTAAAGACTTCTATTCTTGGAATACCTAAACCACATCAGTTTTCCCCTTTTTGGTAAGAAGTATCCAGATTCTCTCCAATATGAGAAAAGGTGCAAAGCAGAACAGTTTAATTAAAATCACAACACTGGGAAGAGTTTCCAAGCAACCAGAAACTTTCATGGCTCAATCTACATGAAACACATATTAATTATCACTGCAACAGAAGTTCAAACAGTGATGCAGCCAGAAAGAAACGTATTGATGGAAAGAATTGAGAAGGTTAGGACAGACAGGAAAAGGAATTATTTGTGTCAGTGTATCACCAGTAGTTTTTCAGGTGGCTGTAAATCTAAAATGCTTCCTGGTGCTTCGTGAAGGTTGCATTATGTTCAAAAGTACTTCTTGATATTGCAGGTGGCACTGGAATTCAATCTTCAGTGTCTCCACCTGAAATTTTCACTGTTGTCAAAAATAAAGAGACAAGGAAGTGAATTCTTTTCAGTTGTTTGTTATTTGGGCAGGGAATTAGCCTTTGACATGTGTGTACAGTGCAAAGCTCCTCTGGGGTGTGACTGTCCTGTTAATGCTGCCATTAATAATAATTTAAATAAGCTGTCAGCTAAATTCTTAAGTAATTCTGCCATAAATCTTAGCTTTGATCTCCTCACATTTCAGAGGCAATACATTGATAAGACATTTTAAGTGGTCCCGTTTAGCTTATGCCATCTGCCCTTTTAGCAGGTGAAGTGTTGGAAGGGTCTGGGTCCCATCTCCTTCCCATAAAGTCACAGACGTTGGGGTAAAACACATCTGTGGGAAGAGAGGAACCCCTGGGATTAAACTGAGGTGGTGAAAGGGTCGGCATTAGGAAATAGAGATGAAAATTCCCCCATTGTTAGATTTACTCTTGTAAATAATATGGGTTTAAACCCCTTGACTACTATTTTGATACTCAGCCATGAGGCTACTTGGACTGATACTTTCCTTAGGGTCTGATTCACTTGTCTCTTGTCCTCATGACCAAGCCAGGAGTGGTATTGGTTAGTCTGGTATCTTTTACCACTAACAAAATTTCTACTCTGAGCTGAACATTGGTTTTTCTCAGAAGAAAATTCTCAAAAAGCTTGGTTTTCATCTTGAAAATTTGAAAATTTCAGAAAAGCTTTAAAATCCAGAAAAAAAATTTTCATCTAAATTACTCTAACATTTTTAAATTTCACCTATGGCACAAAGAGTCTAGACTGGACGCAAGATCTGGCCCATTGATTTGGTTAACTCTGGTGTAATTCAAATAACAGCTCTTCCACTTGAGACAGTATTTTCCAGAGCAGCACTGCAGGTTCCCGCTGATGGCTGTGAGGAGAGTTTGACCATGTCCAAGCCTCCCTACTCCCACAGCCCAGCAGCACAGCAGGACTCAGGGACAGCACCATGGCTTGCAAGCAGAGCCCTGCCACGGGCTGCCTTTTACACCTCTGCAGTCAGTCATGAAGGACTTCTGGCAAGATCTACGGGAGAGGAGTGCACATGCTGAGCTTTGCAAAGGGGGCGAAGGGATTACACGCAGCTCGCAGGCAGCTGTGGCTTGCAGCCCTGTCTTTTTTCCTTTGGAAATCCCAGAAAAATTGATTTCTGCTCACTAACAAGGAGAAGCAGGGCCTCCACGTCGCTGGTGTCTTTCCAGGCAAGTACCCAACTCCTCTGGGGCCTTTTACCTTTGTAGACTTGGAGACAACTAGAAAAATTTAATTACTGAATCAGCGCCAAGTGGGAAAACGAGACAAAGAGCCTTCCAAGAGCACAAAAAACTAAGATGAGACTGAAAAAAATATAAGTAAACAAGAAGAATGGTAGTCCTACTTCATTCTGAAGTGGAGTTCACATAAAATAAACGCTGATGGGTTTGCTTTCCAAGTGGAACATGGGAGAGAGTGAGAGAGGGAGATTGCGAAAGAAAAATCATTTGTACGTTAAATATCTGGAGGGAGCACTTGCAGTCATGCTGGAAACTCCAGAGGCTCCAAAGCATCCTGCAGCAGACTGCACAAATGCCTAGGAAAGAGTAAAGGTGTCTTGGATCAGGCAGCACCCAATATGTTTATGCAGCCCTGATGGGAAGAGACATGTTTATGCAAGCTGCTTGCCAAAATTATATGTACTAGAGGCTGCTAAGGAAGGGAAAGAATTTATTATTTGTAGCAGTGCAATGTTATATATGTATAAGAAAACCCACCTAAGTAAAATGGATTCTAAGTAATTTCAAGCCGTGCTTTCACAAGCTGGAGAAGCAACAGGGGAGAGGAAAACCAGGGTGGGGGACAGGAAAATGCTTTGAGTGGGATTCTTTTTTCACAGAGGCTCCAAAGTGAGTCAGTGTGAGCAGGAATTGAGCACCAGATTGTGTTGTGCTCCATGGAGGTGACACCACCATCCCAGCCTCCCTCTCTTCCAATACCACCAGTACCTCCATCCTCGAATGCCTGTTGTGCAATAGGAGTCAGCAAGCCAGCCTAGCTGAATTCCAAGTGTTTTTCCTTGTGGTGAATTCCAATGAATCAGTCAGAATCAATCAATCAATGAACCAGCAATTTTGTAGGTATTATGGAAAACAAATATCTACATTATTCCATTCCTCTAATAGGATGATATCTATATAATGTCGTTACTCTAAGATTGTGGCATCTCATCATGAAGTCCAAAAAATAAATAACCAAAAACTCCACAACCTTGGATGTTTGAAAAGCTGCAGAGCAATCCTTCTAGATTCTGCAGTGATTCTGAAAACTATTTTTTAGCCAGAGCCCACTTGCTCTGAACTTTGGAGCTGTATCTCCTCGCTAAGTTGGGCTGGATTTCACTATTGAAATGCAACCCATGTGCAAGGGCCTCGTATAATCTGCCTCAAGGAATTATTACTGCACTTAAAGCAAATTGTTTTGCAAGCACTGGGTTTCTGTTTTGTAATAAATCTAGAGTTACTTTGTCTTGCTTTATTTTGTTTCAGTGAACAACATCCACTCATTGTCTTTTCTTCCCGGGATGTTTGAATAATTATTGTTTTCAAAGCAAGAGGTTTTGTTTGATTAAGTATAAATATGCTTGTATAAATTTGCATACCTCAAAACACACACAAAGAAATACAGGGAGACGAGACGGCAAAGAGAAAATGAGGGGAGCAGATTAAAGGAGAAGAAGAGAGAAAATAGAATCTTTCTTGAGTCACTGCAGCTCTTCAACTTGCATTTGGGGTGTTTTCAAGGGAGCTTGAGATCCTGGTTCTCAAGCAGAATTTGGGAAGATCCAGTTATCTAGCAGATAACTAGATCTAGATAACATCCCCACTAGCAGATGATTTTGTGGACACATTGTCTGCATCCCTCTGTCTCCCTCACTTGGCTACAGCCAGAGGTAAGCACAGAAGTAGGGTCTTGCAGAGTCAGCTGAGTCTGTCTCATTTTTTAATTAAATGTGGAAATCCCCTTATATATCATTTTAACATTAAAAAAATCAAGTTTTTAACAGGAGCATTTCTGCCACTTTCTTTATCAAGCCAAATAAAGAACTGGGGAGTGGGGTGAAGAAATTTACCTCTATCCCAGCCAAAACAAGGACAGGGTTTGGTTGCTTTTGTTTTGCCCCTTTCCTAGAAATTCTCTCACGGGGTGATCCTAAACTGTCTGCCCATATCCCAGGGACTGGATTTGCACCAGCCCCACCCAGCTGCATGGTGGTGTGCATGGAGCTCTTTTGCCCTCATGAAAGCAGCAATCATGAGGGCAAAAGAGCTTTGGTTGATCCTCCCTGGAAGGAGGCAGGGAGTCCCATGGAAGTGGCCATCAGCAGGGATCGGCAGGGTGAAGGAGGAAGGATTTTGGTGCAGGCTGTGTCCAGATGTGCAGCTGCAGCGTGGGGAATACCTCGCTTCACACAGCGCAGTTTGCACTTTATCGTGTGAAGCTGAGTCCTTTGGGGGTTTTTCTTGGGCAAACAAAAGGTTGCTGTGCTATTCTTAAACCAGCACTTCCTCCCGCTGGAAAAGCCCAGGCACCTCAGCTTCGATCCTTGTGATCCAGCTCTTGGCTCCCCCGCTCAAGCAATGCATTTGTTTGATACTGTAACTCAGAAAAAATATCAAACACAATAAAGTCTTCGAAATATTTAATAGAGTGGATCTTGAAGTTTTATATTCAGAGATCTTGGGAGATTTTTTTCCCTGTAGCTTCACTGAAATACTTTGTAACTGAAGAAATTTAAAAACAAATCTATCAAAGGATTTAGTTTTCCATGATTTAAGCCTAGTTTTAAAGAACATTTAGCACTTATTAGCTTTGTGCTTTGTGTAAATGCATGAGCCGTTGCCAGTAGTATTTAATCTGTATCTGCATTAACTTGTATTTACCATCTGTTCCTGAAATGGAACCCCTGTAATAGGTTATGTTTAACATTGGATTAATGAAGAAAAATGGGCCTGCAATTACATTTTGTAGTAAACTGTTGTCTCAGCTCTACCTTTAGTGTCACTTACAGCAGGTGGGCAGTGGCAAGGGATTTTGTGATGGTGCCTCAGCAGACAAAGTGGGTCATGGCCAGGCCCTGTGGAAGGTCACCCTCAGAGCCTGTCAGGATTATCTGCTGGGATAAGCTGGTCCTATTTCCAGTGTGAGGAAAATTCAGTAGAATAGGGCATACTGGAACAAGGAATATTTGCCCTGCCGTGGACAATTCTATTGCTAAGTCAGTATTTTCAGGTGAGGTGTTTATTAAGATTTTTCAATTTGAAATAGCTGGTTTTGGAAGGATTTAGCAAAGATTTGAATCTGTCATCTGACAACCCAAGCCACTTGTATCAAACAGGGCACCCCAAACTCGTGAGCCCTGAATCTGTGGCTGCTTCCAAGGAATTGCACAGTCCCAAGTGCACAGAGATGAGAGTCCTTTGAGGACTAGCATGTCACACTCAGCAGGAAAAGCCTGGTTCATCCATTGTTTGGAAATTTCTTCCGTGCCTCCCAGAGAACATACAAACAAAAGGAAAGTAAAAACATACAAAAGAATATTCCAAGAAAATGTTGCAATGAAAGAAAATGACAGAAAACTTCCTCTGTTTGGATCAGTAAATACAAAGAAAATCTCTACAAACAAACTCCTTTCAGTAAGGATATGGGTGAAGTTCACAGCACAGGTCATGAGATCCTGGGCCATTACTTCCATTTCGGGAGGAATTACTGGAACAAGTTCCTCCCAGCCCTGGTGAAGGCTGCTGTGTGTTGTATGGCCAGGTCTCCAGCTGGCTGTAGGGCTAACACCCACCTCCCCTGTGCCTGCTGGCTGCAGTTCCTCCAGGAGAAAACAAGCTCAGTGTAGAAGCTGTGACTCTTCAGGGATAAATTGGAAATATCTGCTATTTTAGGTATTTCTCATGCAACACCGGCACTGCCACGTCCAGGTCACCCCTCAAACCCTGACGCCAGAGCATCAGCTGGGCCTGGTGGTCATTGTGCAATCGGCTGAGGGTCACTGCCCCGTGTCCAGTGTGTCCAGCAGCCTCAGCAGGAGGTTCAGCACAGCTGCAGAGGTCGAGTCCATCTGGGAGCTCTTGCTTTATGCCCACGGTATTTTCCCCTGTGTTTAATATCCTCCAGCTCACTGATTTAACCGTGGAGCTCCAGCCAAGATTACATAATTATTAAACACTCTATTCTTGAATTCCTTGTAGTGGGATCTAGCAAAAAAAATTATGGTTTTCTTTCAACCTTTTATCAGTTGATGTTGCTATGAATGATGTATGTGAGAAAGTGTCTGTGCCCACGGTGCAGGCTGTGTGCTCTCTGAATGATCACAGCCATTAAAATGCAGAGATTTTCCCCCTGAAATACCTGCAGAGAAAGGTATTCTGTATTTACTGGCTCAGCTGAAAAATGCAAAATAGACATTTAAACCCCAAATTTAACAAAAAGGACACAAGCAGTGTCTCTCAGTGCCTTCTGTGTAAACTTGTGAGCATTTTCAATACAGAGGTGTGTGAACAATTATTTGATTTCTTTGCATGTTTAGTTGGAAGTGCTTTGCTTTTTCCAGTCATTTTTTGAGTCACATAGCTGTGACCACAGCAGTGTCCTATTTCTTCATCAAGGCTGGTGATTCACCACGGAATCTCTCTGAAACAGAGACTGAAAATCAGGGAGCACACAGAAAATGTCAAAAGAGGGAATTAACCTGCTAAAAATGCCCAGAACGGCTTCTTTTAATTTCTCTCTCTCTTTTTTTTTTTCTTAAGTTGTTTAGGGGAGATCCAAACCCCAAGTCTATTAACAGGAACATGCAAAGGGCTTTTTGGACCTGGAACTTTTTAAATCTTCACGTTTTATTATAGAATATGAAATGTTTGAGTGTTTACTTTCTTACCTGTTTGGGCTTTGTCTGCTTATTTTTTTCACATTTACTTAAAAACACAGTTGTCAGTGTGCTCCTTCCTTTGAGTTTCCAGGGGGGGAGCATCACAGGCATTGTGAGCTCTTGTTCCTGAACAAAAGTCATGAAAATAATAAACCTCACCAAAAGTTGCTTTAGAAAATAGTAAACTTTATAAAAAGTTGCTCTGGAAACAATTTCTAATGCTTAGCTACAACTCCTGGGCCTGCTAGCCAAGAACATGGATTTTTTTTTTAATTCAGTGGAAATATCTAATTCTGAGGGATGAAATGAATGGAGCTAGGCACTGTTCAGTATAAATGCAGCAGAGATGGTCCAGCAGAGATTACCTAATGAGCACCAGCTTGGCTGCTCTAGTTACAGACTAAAACCAAACAGCTCCCAATGTTCTGCGTGAGTTACAGGCCCTCAGGAAATGCCCAAACCCAAGATTTCAAACATCAATCTCCAGCACAGAAAATTTCAGCTTTTATTTACTGGCACTGATGCTACCAGGGACTCCTTGTATGAGCACCAAGGAATCAGCCAGCCTCGTTTTTCACTGTCTTGAAAGCAAGTGAGGACAGCCACGAGAGCACTTCCAGATGTTAAATGAACCCGCCACATTTCACAGATTCAGGGATTTCTTTTTAAGACCATTTATAGAAGGCTGGAAAAGCACAGGGTATCATGTTATAAAAGTTAGGGAGGAGCATCTTATTTTTGCAGCAAATTGCAGACATTAGTTTGCTTTCCTTGCCATCACTACTGTCATCTGAGCTCCAAAGAGGAAGTAGCTCCAAGTACCTACAACTGAATACATCCTAACCATTATATCAATGAATTTGCACCAAAGAATGCGTCCTAAACTTGGCTGCAGCAAGACATCCAAACACTCAGCTGGGCCTGATGTTACTGAGAAGTTCACAGAATTTATAACTTTTGAGGCTGTAGTGTTTAGTGCAACAAATTTTGTGATTCCTTTAAGGATTAATTGCCAAACAGCAACAAGAATTAAAGAATGAATGGGATGTCTCTGTGCAGTTTTGGGGGAACATGCTGAGGTCACACGTCCAGCCTGGAGCAGCAGCCAGGATGTGTTGTTGTGATGCTTCATCCAGCATTTCTGTCTCATGCAGAATGGAAGAGCGTATACAAATGATAAGAGGGAGAGAGGAGAACTAGGAATACCCACACATTAAAACAAGAGTGTCCCCATTTAAGTTGAATTAACTGAAAGTTGAATTAATTCCTTTCCTCTGAAGTTGGATTTAGTCTGATGAGAATTTGGAAAGAATGACCAGTCTATTTAACAATTATGGCCTGCATTGTGCATTAACAGGCTGTCAATAAGCCAAGCTGGCTTGGTAGTTTAGAGCTTGCCTAGTTCTGATTAACTCCTCTCTTTCATGCAAACATTAACTCACTCCTGGCATGCTCTGCCTTTGCTACCATGGCATAGATCAGATGAACATGGAAGAGCTTTAGCACATCAAGTTCTACTGAAGATCATCGGTGGGCAGGCTGCAGCAAAGTGCTTGCCAAAGGCAAGAAACCAGGGGAAATATAGAAAACAAACCCTCATCTGCTTAGTTACCCAGGACCAGGGTCCTACTGAGGGACAAAGGGCTTCTGTGGCAACAGACAAGTGACCAGGAGCTGTAGTGGTCGCCCTGGGAGATGGTTCCAAGCCATGATCGTGGCTATTCCAAGCAGCTTCTGCCTCGTGGAGATGGTGACTGTATGATAAAGTCATTTACACTTCCCTATCCATAAATTATTCCCTTTATGTGTTGAAAGCAGCTGCGTTGTTTATGCACATCTCAGTTCTGCTCGACAGGAGCGAGGGTGGTCACAGTGAGATCAGTAAATCAGAGAGATCAGTAAATCAAAGCCTCACATGAAGCAGGTTGAAGATGCATCTGAAGCTGAGCTTTAGTTCCCTTCTTTTCCTCTTTTTTACCCACACAAACTTTAATAAAAATAACCTTCTGTCACCCCACCTGGGTACAAGTCCAACCTTACAGCTTGGGCAGTTATGTTGCCTTCATGGAAAAAACATGAAGAAAAACATTTCTCTCCTGAAATTTAAGATAGCTTGTGACCTTTTGGAAGCCCCAGGACACAAGGATGGAAATCTACCATTCTAGTTATTAATAACTCTGAAAAAAAATTAAATTGTGCTGAAGAAAAATGACAACACCTGTTCTTACCTTCCAGGTGCTTGGAATAGCACAGTTGCTGAGCTTCAGGGATGAAGGGAAGAAATTCTTTCTGCCTGATGCAGTTAGATACAGAGTCTCCAGGGGTTCCAAAAGCTGCACAAAAACATGGAGGGGAGAGGAAATAAATAATTTTTAAGGAAATAAAATCAGTCCACCTTTACCCTGTTCCACTCAAACAAGAGAGCATACATGTAAGCCCGATTGGTTTTTTTACACAGAATATTATCAGCAGAAATGAGTTTTCAGTCAAGTGTTAATCTTGTTTAGGAGACAGAAATGAACTTTATGTACAGGACAGAGCCTGTGGACCTTTATTTTATAGATTTTAACACAGAGAAGGGCAGCTGGTACTGGGAAGGGCACTGAAGCACTCAAAGGAATCCATCAGATCTTAAAGAGAGTTGCAAAGTCAAGATCATCAGGTTGATTGCAATGAAAGGAATTTTATCACCTATTTTTATTCTGTTCACCTGTGAGAGCAGCATCTGATCAGCAGACATGTAAACAGTCTCTGCACTGTAAATTTTTAACCTAGTGTGAGTGAAATCCTTCAGCTGAGACACAAGAGCCCTTTTTGAAGGGGAAAGGTTACTTTCTCACCAGTGTGGTGGGAATTTGGCATCCTACTCCCCTGAACAACATGAAAAATCTCAACCTGAGACTCACTCAGATATAAATCTAACAGCACCCAAATATTTCCCATGATGGAAAGCCTTGGAGATCCCAGCATGAGCAGCAGCAAATGAAGCAGAAGGACCATCATCATAACCAGTCAATGAGGAGAGCACAAAAGTTAATTAATACAGTGCTTTAATCAAGAGAAGCTTTACACCACAAAGCGGTGCACAAAGAGAGGCTGTGAGCTTTCCTTCTGCAGAGGGAAAACAGCTCTGGAGTTAAATAGATAGGCTCAGGCTCCTTGCCACAGTAAATCTCTCCTAAATCTTTTCACCCCACTCCAAGGGTGGGAGTGGGAGGTGCAGGACAGGGTAGGGTTAGCCAAGACTTCCATTGCTCCCGAGGGAACTGGGATTGCTACAGCTGCTCAAACGAGGAGCAGGATTTATGCTGCATGTTTGGAATAGCACTTGTGTTAAGTAATATATACTCCTTAAATTGTAATATTTTTTTACTGTAGTGCATATGGCATGGCTGTACCATTTCTGGAGTAAGAAAAAAACCAAACCACACTTTAGCTGTTTCTGATAAATTCACACAAAGTTTCTGCACCGTGTCTGTGATGCTGTCCCACTGAATTTACAGTGCTGGTTGTGTCTGAGGTTTCTGGCTGATCTCGTTTACCCTTTTGATAACAATGCCAGGCACTTCCTAAAGTTGCACTGCATCCAGTAAGAAGTCAATGGGAATTTGCTGATTTGCACCAGCTGTGACTTCATGCAGGCATTTAGTGGAAATATTACATGTTTCTTGTAGTGGAAAAAATAATCTCAGAACTGAAGACGATGTTTTATGATTCAGTGGTCTGGCTGTATACAGGAAAACATAACTTCCTGTTGCTCTTTACAATTTAAGAAACTACAGGTGACTTAAGGGGTAAAAGGTCCCTCTGTCCCTCCAATAAAAGCCATGGGAGCCAGCTAGTGTGTTCTCCCTGTTTATAGGATAATGGATTAAGTGATACGGAATCTGTAGGTGAATTCTAGGTATAAAGTTATAGCTGTCTTTATTCAGGTTATTTATACCAAGTTTAATATAGCCACAGCTTCAATCACTGTTATTTTAACATATTTATTTAAAAATTAAAGAATGTCTTAGGTTGGCTGCCAGCTGTATCACAGCCACATCAGTTATCGTGCAAGAGATCAGCCATTCAAATTCAGTGCATGACAAAGTGTAGGAAAAAGAAATATTCCCACAAATGCAAACATGATGGGGAAAGTGCTTTACATGTTGTGAGCCACAAAGTCAGCTGGCTGTTTTAACTGAGACATCCACTGCTCTCCCTGTGTTTATAAATAGCATTATGGAGGGCGTGTTGTGTGTTCTAAACTACCCCAAGAACACAATTTAAATATTCCACAATTCAAGTGCTCATTTACATATCCTGGGAGACTATAATGCTAACTTTCAGATTTGGAAGCCTGTAAAATCCCATATTGTCTCAATGGAAACAATTATGATGAAAGCAAAGCAAGAGCAAAGCTGACTTCCAAAGTCGTGGGTGACACCAGAAGTCACGGAGCTCCACCACGCACCAGAGCACCAACTTCCACCTCGCTCACTCAACTCGTTCAGGAAGGGCTTGTGTGTGAAAAATGAACCTGTGCCTTGGTTCCTGTGGCAGGTCAATTCGGTTTTAGTGTCATACTGCTGGGGAGTCACCCTTCAGGCTGATCAGGAGAGACAGGAATAAATAGCGAGGGAGAATAAGGAGACACAATCCAATTACTCAGGCGGGAGGTGATGTCAAAGGCGGGTTTCAATTACAGCAAGATTATCAACTGTGATCGTGTTAGCCTAAGATAAATACACTCAGCCTAATAGCAGACATGCAAATGCTCTCAGTCTGGCTCTAGACATGCTAATTTAAGCCTGTGCTGAGTAGTTCAGTACAAGGAAGTGTTGGGCACACGGTGCCCAGAGGAGCCAGTCAGAGCCGCTCACTGAGACTGGGCTGCTCATGGTGGCAAAGCCAACACAGTGTGCCCTGTTTCAACAGCCCTGAGGGGCTCACACAAGGGGTGAGCCAGGAGCTGACCAGCCCTGGTTTGCCTGGGAATGGTCACTGGGCATAAATCAGGGGAGGAGTGGACACAAGGCTGTGGTCTGTCTGGAAATACGCTAGAATCACAGAAGGGTTTGGGTTGGAAGGGACGATAGAGCCCATCCAGTGCCACCGACACCTTCCACTGTCCCAGGCTGCTCCAAGCCCTGTCCAGCCTGGCCTTGGGCACTGCCAGGGATCCAGGGGCAGCCACAGCTGCTCTGGGCACCCTGTGCCAGGGCCTCTTCACCCTCACAGGGAGGAATTTCAGTCACACAGAACAGAAGTTTGGACTAAAGGAATACAGAAAGCTGCGTACACTGCCAACAAACTGTATCCACTGGTATAAACTATGGCAATCTATTTCCCTCATTGTTCCTTGAAGCTTATTTATCCTCTATTTGACAAAATTTAATCAACTGACTAAATCCACATCAACCAAACCCCAAATTATTTTATGAAGACTTCATGGTTCTCCTTTTTGGCAGTCTCTAAGAATTCCATTTCTGCTGCACAGGACTTGAACATAGGAATCTGCAATTCTTGGTGTTTTCCAGAAACAATTATCACAAAAAAAAACCAAAAAAAAACCAAAAAAACAAACAAAAAAAAACCCAAAAAAACCCAACAAAACAAAAAAAAACAACAACAAAAATAAAAACCCACCAAAAAAACCCCAGAGTGTTAAGGAGCTCTTTGAGAAACACTATGTGTTTGGAAGACACAAATTTAGTCAGGGTAATAAGGTTCCTTTTATGTGCAATACAGATATTGTTGTACAAAATTATACATAAAACCAGTTGAAGGCCTAATGAACTTACATAACCAGCTTTGGTAAATTGGTGTTGGAAAGGACATTTGTGAGATTGAGACAAGATAAAACAGGTTGAGGTCATTCAACTGAAAAACGTCATTTAGATCCCATCTAAAAGTAGGAACTTTATAGGTTAGGAAGACAGAAAAGAAATCTACACCTAACTAGCAAAGCTCAGTCAAATAGCAACCTAAAATCAGAGTATTGATTGCTTAAAAGCCACAGTTTTGGCAGTTTAATTTATGTCCTGTGGAGATCCTGTGTAGAGAGATGTTATTCTGCCATTTTAAGTTCCATCTCTCCCAACAACACTGTGGATACAGCTGCCTATCCTAAGTTTGCAGGAAAATCAAGAGAATTTTTTTTTTAAGTAATACCTTTAATTCAGTCCATGTTATGGGTGGGAGAGTTAGAATTGATAAATGATTTTGTCCTGTGTTGTCAATAAATGATGCAGCTTTTGTTTCTGAAGGGATATTCTTTTTAATTATAGAAAAATCTAATAACACAGAGGTGTTCTAGATGATGTCAGTTATTTGATGTCACACCTCATAGGGAGCTTTATTCTTTGCAATTTCTATGCAATACTAAAAAAAAAGATACCAAAAAATCTCTTCCCAGGTTCTGTTTTAAAAACAATCTAAGACAAAGTGAACCCTTTCTTCTTGACACAGTTTCTCATGAATATGATCTCCTTAGAGCAGACAAAGAGGATTCTTTCCAGTTCTTCTGAACAGAGGTTCTCTTTGTTTCAGGGATGTCTCCATTTTACTATTTATATCTATTTTAGAGTTCTAAACAAATATCAGCACGCCACATAAATTAAGAAGATTAAATAGGGGCAGCACTAAAAAAAGCAAGCCAGGCTTAACCCCGGTGTAAAGGATGAATTAAGCACAATGACATCAAACGGGAGCAGGAAACTTGGAGAAGCAGTAGGTGATTACTGCCTCTTAATTTAGGGGAAGGATTAGAGTGTAAACGCTTGAGGAGGCACACAGAATGGAAGAGGTGCTTTTCTCTGCAGAATGGTTGTGAAATATAAGACAAGGGCATCTTCTGCCTGCCCATCTCACTGCAGACACTCCTCCCTGGCCATGGGAAGCCTAAAAACTTCTGGTGTTTTAAGACCCTTTTTCTCCATTACACAGTAATGAGAAATTCAGCCCTCCCAATAAATCACATCAAGCTGCCCCTTTTGTTCAACACCGTGTTCCCTTGTTCCTCTCTTTAATATTAACTTCATCTCCACGGGGCATTGCCACACGGAACATCAAGGGCTCCAACCTGTGCTCCATCACCCCCCCAAGCTGCCAAAGGTGCAGGGAAAGCTGGGCCTGGCTGATGCTGGGCCTTGGTGATTTTCCCCTGGGCTGCTAAAGCTGCAGCCAGTGATGGATGGGATCCAGCCTGACCTCCTTCCAGCCTGGCTTAGCAGCTCCCCTCTAGCTACGGCCCCTCTGACATTTCTGGGTTTAAATGCATAAGATGCACAGCTAGGCTGTTTTCTCTTTCCTCTCCCAAAAAGATTAAATCATGAATGAGGGGAGAATGATTGCTTAAGGGCAGGGCATATCTGTGATGTTTTGAGACACACCAGAGCACCAGGAATTTGAGATTATCACTACAGAGCTTTCTAGAGCCAAGGCTTTCAAAAGAACCCACCATGAGAACTGTTGCAAGGAGCAGCTGCAGCTCTACCACTGAGAAGATATGCACACATCTTTTTTTAAATCTATTTTTTAATAAATAAATATCCATTTTTGACACAAAAGTTGTCTCTTGACACTTTCAAATTTGTAGGTCCTGAGCTAAACCTTCCAGCACGAAGTTCTAAAGGCAGAAGGTACAACATTTTGGCATCTCTGTGGCTGTAGCTGGCTCCAAACAAAACTATTTCATATGAGAAAATGAAAAGTGTCACACAAATTCTTTGCCTTGATCAAAAATGATGATAGCAGAATTGCTTCTCTTCTGGCAATGTGTTACACTGTATTAAAACCACATTTTTACCTATTAATTGCAAAGGATATTGTTATTTTTTTTTCTTTCTTTTGGATTGTCCTCGTTGAAGCTTCTGGGAGTACTTCAAGAAAAAAAGGAAAATTGATTTTTCCATTTATTCATGTAATCCTTCAGTTTTCAACAACACATTTAGACCAGTAACCGAAATGGTTTTTTTGACCACACCAAATCTATGCATTCTGATAAACTATTGCATATATCTTATTCTTGTCTCAACATGACTGGAACAGTATATACAAAAATATCCTTAAAAGAGGGGAAAGTCACAGCAAGAGGCGAAAAAAAAAAAGGGAAGATAGAAGTGACATATTAGAAATGAAAAATGCTACTAAAAAGAAATATATCTTTTCTTGGCACAAATAAGAGGCTTCTTTTTCGTTGCCAAAGTCAAGTCAGATTACTTTTCAGAGTTATGCAAACCTCAAAGTTTTGCCTGGAGGAGATCCTGAGAGAGAATTTGAGGAAGGCTCATTCCAATTCCTGCTATTTGATCCACAAAGGAGAAACACTGCTGGCATCAGCTCAGCACACCCTGGGATGCTCTTGGCCCGTCATCCCTGAAAGACGAGAAGAATTGCTGGTGGGGAGGAGGCAAGTGGTCCCCATGCAGGGCTTCCAGGGAGCCCAGACACAGCACCAGCCTCCACCAGCAGGATGCAAAATCCCCTGGGAAGTTAGCTGGCTATTCTGCATCAGTGCTGCTGTCATCCTCTGTATTTTTTTTTATTGCTCCATCTCTCATTACTGATCAGGATCCTTTCGTGGTTTGATAACAAACATTATCAGTTTAACACAAGAAGCCCACCAGTCTCTGTGCAAAAAGATAGAAACGACCTTTCCTTTCGTAAGTCCACGTTCTAGTGCCAGCATGACGGGCCTGTGACTGCAGGGGGACGGGCTTTGTTTGCTTGACATCCCAGCACTTGACTGTGTGACACCAGGGAAGATGGAAACGACGCTTTTGGCATTTGCATACTTGGATCATGCTACAGCTTGCCAGGAGGAAAGGAACAAAACCCGAGCCTGCAGGGACATCCTGTAGTAATGGCCCTTTAATCCAAACAGAGCAATCACTTACCTGTCAGACAGAAGGAATTTAGACAACATTTTAAATAGCTCCTCTGCTTGTCTGTAGCATAACGAGCACAAATCTGCCATTTTCTGCAGTCTCCTTCACCAGGAGAGCACGAGAGCAGCCCCCACACTTCAAGGATTGTGTCAATACAACTTCAGTGCTCCTTAAGCAAAGCAGATTTCCCCAGAGCATGTCCCCTGAAATATTTTCTCCTCCCTGACAGAGCAAATCTTCATCATGTCACTGCTTGAGAGCAATTTGCAGAGTCTAAAGAGACAAAGCAATTGTTTAAGATACTTTTTTCTTATTATGCTTTTAGAATTATTATCCTTTTCTGATTTGCCTTTGCTGTAGTGTACAGCTCTAAGAATGCCTATGGGCACATCCTCCCAGGAGCAACAGCAGGACAAGAATAATGTCCCACTACTGCTGGGACATTTAATTTGCCTCTGCCAGCTAAGAGATTAGTCCTTGGACAGATAATTCCAAGAATTCCATGTTTTGCAGGACACAGACAGCTCTGAACACCTTTCTGCAGCAGAACAGAAAGGAGGAGGCCACCTGAGAGAGCCAACTTTGAGAAGAAAGATCCTCTGACTCCTGTAGGACACTGAAAATACTTGAGCAAGTCAAAAAAGCTGGCCTGAACCCGTGTCCCAGAATGGGAGACAGACATTTACCCTGCCTATTCCTTCTTACACTGAAATATCAATGAAGACTTACAAAAGCCATTTTCTCAAGTCAGTGAGAAATTTTCTTAACAAAAGAAACTTCAAATAATTAGATATTTGATCTGTTGTTTAAACCTATCGAAATCCCAGGGTTTGTAAACGTCTCCTCAGCCTCAGATCATCTCTTTAGGTTTCTTAATTTTGTATTTTTGACATTATTCAAATAAAGGGAAGGGTTTTTTTGGGATTTTTTTTGGTGAGAAAATATAGGAAAAACAATACAAGCTCAATGATGTGTGTTCAGTGTTCTTCTGTGAAAAGCAAACTTGTAGAAATTGCATCCTGGGATAACCTAATTATTACCTTGCAATTATTATTCAATCCAGCCTATCCAGTTCAGCACTGAAAGGATGGGTTTGCTCCTGATTGTCACTGGGAGCTCAGTAAAGGTAAAGCCTGATATTTTCTGGGTCATGCTCTCTGAAAAGATCTTATAAAGAGAATGTTGAAAAGTCTCACTCACAGTATGAGAGCCAGAACCCCATTTACCTTCTACTTCTGCAGGAGTGAGAAAGCCCCCTAAAGAGAAGCAATGGGTTATTTAAAGACCAAAGTAAATAGATCTGAGTCTGGGTAGACACAGGAAACAGATTAAAACGTCTCTTGATTGTGCCAGAGGAGATTTAGACTGGATATCAGGAAAAATCTCTTCATGGGAAGGGCTGTCCAGCCCTGGCAGAGCTGCCCAGGGCAGTGGTGGAGCCGCCATCCATGGAGGGATTTAAAAGCCCTGCAGATGTGGCACTTGGGGGCATGGTTAGTGCTGGCCTTGAGCCAGGGGGAATGACTGCACTCGGCCATCTTACAGATATTTTCTACTGTTTTCTTTCCACTAGGTGTTCAAGCCTATAAAGATTCAGACCAGCTTCAGCCAGCTCAGGTCAGGGATGTACCTTTGTATACCCCATAAACTTTTGTCATTGGGGGACATGACTACACAGTGTGTTTGTGGGCAAATATAAGCCCATACCACACCTATCCCAGATTCTCTGCAGTTCTTTGTTCCTTTGGAATTACTCCCACACCAGCCATGGCTACACAGCCTCCAGTTTGCTTGGACCAGGGGGAGAGGGGGGCCTGGTAAAATATGATGCAAATACGTGCTGGATCCTGCAGCCAGAGTCCAGGGAAAGCCTTCTGACAAAACCAACACCCTCTGTGGTCTGAGACCTCCACAGCTCCAAGCTGTACTCGTGCCATGACTCCAGACCACTGCTGGGATGGGTTTTATAGGGATGCAGTGACATTAACAACCGGCATCGTACGTAACCGTGGCATTTTCCTAAGCTATTACAGATGTAGATGAATAAAATCAAACCTTCTCCTAACACTGAACCCCCTTTGTGGGCACAGGGCTCCCTCAGTGTGAGGCTGTTTATTCTAATTTACTGTGCTCTTGGCTGCGTTCATGAGGACCAGGACACCCAGGGAGAAGGGGCTGTTTTCCTTTAATTTCTCCCGAAGCCTTGGGCTGCAGCAGAAGCTCCCCTGCCTCGCCAAGTGTGCTGTTCCTCATGGCAGCTCGTCAGCTGGGAAGGTGTCAGCCATGCTACAGCCCAGCAGCAAGTTTATAAAGAAACGTAGAGGGAATAAGAAATTAAAAGACCTAATCTGGAAGAAATGCATGTATTACTCCTGTTACTGAAGCACTGGAGACAGGCCAAAACACAGATGAAAGGATAATATGACCTCTAGAAAATTCTGAATAACTGTAGAAGCTAGACCTATTTAAACTTCCAAAGGTGACCTGCCACGATTTTGACCCTAATATAGAGTGAAATGTACCCCCCAAAAAAACCAATCTGATACTAGAGGATTTTTTAAAAAGTACATGTTAAACAGACTGAAAGACTGGGAGCTGAAGCCACATAAATTCAAAGTGGAAAATGGGTGGTGACTTTTCCTCGGTAGCAGTCAGTCACTGCAAGAACTTCTCCTGCACGGTTTCCCCATCACTTAAAGTTTTTAAACAAAAGCGTATGTCTTTCTAAAACATATCCTTTTGTGGAATAATGCAGTCTGCCCTGGATTACGTAGGAAGTCAGACATTCCCTTCTGGCCTTAATCTAGGAATGGTTATATTCTCGTTATATAAAGTTAATTGTTCCTATGGAACAAGTTTGCCGCCTCCCCACTCGAGGTGATATTTTCAAGACATCAAATGAAACCAGACAAGGTGTGTTTGACAAAAATGTGCTGTCAGCTTGACATCTGTGAGTCACAGCTCTACCTGCGGGCTTCTTAGCAAGTAAATCTTGAGACAGAGGTCTTAAAGCACCCGGGTGAACAGCCAGTGCTGTGTCACACCCATGGGTGCAGGTGTGTCGTCCTGGGCTGTTCTGGAGGGCACAGCCACCACCTTTGGCCCTTTTCCCAGCCCTTGTGCCCCCCAGTGATGATGGGGAGGTGTTTTCCCTCACACTCCAGTGACCAGTGTGTGCCCGTCTCATTTGCACAAACAAAACACGACCAATAAATAAATAAATAAATAAATAGGTGCATTTTCTTCCTGGCTTACAGATGTTGTTGCAACAGCTTGGCAGAGAACTTGCAGGTGGGCTTTGGACTCCTGTTGGGTCCTGCTGCAGAGACTCCCAAGCACCAAAGCCTTGCAGGTGTTTCCCACATCGCTGTGGCCGCTCCTTTCGAAGAGCATCTCGCCCACTGCTTAAAAAAACCAGGGCCTGGCACCGCTGGCTGTTTGCCTTTGCATTAACTGCCCACCCACACCAAGCCAGAGGCTGCTTTACGGTGTTTAGAAAGGCCATGGGTGTTCACAATGTGAGGCTTTGAACAGCGAGGCCTCCCTGGGCGCGGGAGGCGCGGCGGGGAACGGTGACCCTGCGTCAGGGGATGCGGCCGCGGGTTTCACCCCGACCTCCCTCTCCGGGAGCTCTGCCCCAGTGGTTGGCACCGGCCCCTCTCCCACCTGCGGCCCCTCAGCCTCCCAGCACACAGCTGCACACAGCCCAGCCCGTCTCCAGCTAACTGCACCTGTAAAGCAGAGGCAGGTCACCCCAGCACTAAGCACGGGCGTCTTATTGTGCGCCTCACGATAGCTAAAATTGAGACAAATGAAAGTTTCCTAAAACACTTCTGCAGTAACAGGCTGTGTAGTTGGCATGAATTTGGTAAGGTTTCCTAGGCTATGTGTCTAAATTTCCTGTAGCCTTTTGGAAAAACTTTGATTTATCTTCATTTTGCTTCTGTAATAATTACTGATACCCCATGACGCTGTCAAATTAACAGAAGCAATGAAAGCAGGGCATAGGAAAACAGACCCAAAATACTTCCAGCCTAATGTAGATGGAGGCTGTACATGATTTTCCTCTCAATTCTTATTGTGATCTAATAGCTAAGTTGGACTTTCAAAATATTCTGAAAATCAGAGGATTATATTGGACAGTGCTAATTTAATTAAAATTAATTTTAACTTAATCTCTGTTAATTTTCTTATAGGAACAGCATAATGCTGGGGTTTTTTTCCTTCAAGATAAGGTTTAGAAGCCACTGTGAGTTATTTGGACTCTGCTTTCCAAACTCTGGGCTTTCACTTTTACTGGGTAGGCCAGCACTTGCCAAATTCTAGCCCACTCCTTCAGAAGCAGAGCCCAAAACAGACAGGGCCTCACTCACACCTAATTGCTTTTGGAAAATAAACATTTTACTTCTTATTTCCAACGCTCTGCCTGACAACATGGTAGGTCCTCTGCTGCTCAAGCGTGGAGAGACATTAACGAGGGCTTGAGAACCCACCAGACCCATCAGACACCAGCTACAAATGGGTGGGAAGAGCTGCTACGTGGTGCTACCCATTTGCCTAAACTGGACAATCAGCTTGGCAGAGGGTCCCAGCTTTCAAGCATTTAATGGCTCGTGCAATAAATCCTACCTCTACTGCGAAGCTTAAAAAGTTCTCTTTTCACAGAAAAGTTTTGCACAGGAAACAGCACCGGTAGCTGCAGAAGAACCAGGGTGCTCCTGACCTTCAGCAATTCTCTACAGTTTCCACAGGACAGCAATCTGCACATTTTTTTCCTGCTTGCCTGCTAGAAAAAAGAAGGTCTTTATAATTTTTGTACAATAGATGCCTTGAAGTGAAAATCTTTGTAGCCAAATGCTCTGCAGAGCACGTTCCTGCTATTTTGTGCAGAAATTCTGTGTAATTCACTTCCAGTTGGGTTAATTCTAAGCAGCATTGAAACCTCAGAATGAGGACTTTTAATGCACTGATGTGTTATGCATAGGAGCCCTAAATTCCCTGGTTTTTATGATTTCCAGTATTGTAGTGGTAATAATAGAAGTTTCAGAAGAGCAGCTCTAAGCAGATAAAATCCCTCCAGTCATAATGGGTTGGTCAAGGCAGGTACCACAGGCTAATGAGTTTAGTCCATATTCCTGAAATTAGGCTGCTAATTAAATATATTTCCTTAATTACATTATTTATCTGAAAGGTAAACTCCTCATGTATTTCAGTGTTTTGTGTCTCCTCAGATAATATCCTGCATAATTTCTCTTAACGAATTCCCCCCCCAAAAAAAGAATATATGTTTATAGATTAATGAATAACACTCAATTTTCCAATCTCTCTTATTCATCTTTTCCCTCTGGATACCTTGGTCTTCATACCACAGGTACCCAGGCAGCTTTCATCTTGCTTTTATTTTAATTTCTTTTTACCTCAGGCATGGTAGATGTTTCAATGACAAGATACACTGTCCTAGCCCCTTATTTAGAAGTCTGACAAATGTACTTTCACCCACAAAGCACAGGTCAACTGCATTTGAAATAACTGCCCTTAAACAAACCCAACACATTCTGCTTGGTTTTGTATCCCTGTTAATGAAAGTTTGGATGGGCAGAGAGAAATGTTGAGCTGGGAACAGGAGCTCTGCATTAAGGAAAGTGGGAGATGGAAAAGGAATGAAGCAAAAATGTAGGAACATTAAAGGTTTGCAGTAAAGATGCAGCAGGTAAGAGTGGGAAAAATAGAAGAAATTTCTTCAATATGTTAAAATATATCAAAATATCCATATAAAAAAGATACAGAGCCATCACGTGGCTCGTAAGTTGGCACCTATGTTCAAACTTTGGTAAAAAAATATATTGCTTTGATAACAGAGAAACTAAATCCTCTAATACTACTGTAATCAGCCCAGATGAAACTTCGTGTTCAGGTCTGAGAAACTCTGAATATAATTACATAGATATAAAGAACAACAAAACTGAAATGTGGGTTCGTGATTAATTACTACTAAAGAGTAACATCATTTGGAGGTTGTTGGCTTGAAATAATTTATTTCACGTAATGTCACCTCAGACAACTTTGCTCTTTTATAAATGGGCTTAAATTTCATCTAAGTCTTTGTTACAGACACCAGATTTGGCTCTCAAATGCTAAAACAGTAAGTGAAATACTTTCAAAATAAGTTTCTGAAGCAGTTGGGACAGGAAAAGATGACCTGTACTCGGATAGTATAAAACCAAAGAGAATTGTTTGCATGGGTAGAGTCCTTTCCCTTTTCCCAGAGAGGTTTTAATTTGTTCTTTCTATAACATTACTGCCTAGTCACCCAAATAAAGTCAGCTATGAACAACAAATAATTAATAAAACCAAGGCCACTGCTCTTTCAAAGCCCTTTAATTTTCTGAAGAATCCATTTCCCACTAAGTCCTCTGCAGAACAATGTCACGCTCAGGTTGCATTGGAAATAGAGCAACACTTTGCATTTTCCCCCTTTCCCAGCTTCAGGAAAACACTGGCAGGATCTGCAGCCTCTCACCCTCCCACGGGCTCTGGCCTCCTCTGCAAATTCCTGCTGCTGTCTTGTCTTCAGGGAAAGCCTTAGATGTGCAGGCTTATCTCGGTGATTTACACACGGCTACCTAAGGATGTGATGGATTTCCTTTGCTTGCAGCCTGCCAGTCAGGAGCAGATGGATATCTCGGGGACACGGTACAGCTCAAGCAGAGAGAGGTGCCTGAAGCAGAAATCACAGGGTCAGACTGCCAGACCTGTGTTATGTGGGAGGTCAGGCAAGGTGAGCTGGCACTTCAAACCAGGGCATCTGCACTGTAAATCTCAGAGATGGCTGTACGAGTATGGCAGGCACCAGGGATTTAATGGAGAGCATTTACTTTTTCTTTTTGTCT
Source organism: Machaerirhynchus nigripectus (assembly GCA_013397975.1). Taxonomy (NCBI): domain Eukaryota; kingdom Metazoa; phylum Chordata; class Aves; order Passeriformes; family Dicruridae; genus Machaerirhynchus; species Machaerirhynchus nigripectus. The sequence continues at coordinate 102,566 of VZRQ01009817.1, read as the reverse complement.
GAGCTGTAACCCAAGGCTTTGCCTTTTCACTGCATCATTTGGAAAGGAAATTGATTTCCCTGCTCACTAGTTTTACTGAAATTATTTAAAGCAATTTCTCTGCTACCACTTATTTGAGCATAAAAACTTTCTTAACCCCAAAGCTCTCTCATTTCCACACTTCCCTCCAAAAGGAGCTCCACCTGAAACAAAATTAATTTCTCTACCTTTCAACTCAGAACTCCCTACTCAGCTTTAACTGTAACCCTAGGGAAGAGGATTTCCCTCTCCTTTTCCTTCATATTTCTTATGTTATGCTTCCTATGTCCCAACACCTTCTGAGCACCAGCCAAGGACAGCCCGTGCCACATTTAACTTCTATGAAAGATTCTGTGGGGGAAGAATAGGCACAGAGGAGACTGGACCTCACTGTGGGGTCATTCCTGGGCTTGGGGCAGCTCAAAAAGAGAAGGAAACAACTCTAGAAAAACAAGTCTCCAGCTTTGTAACAAAACAAGCCAAGGAAGAGCCAGGTTATCATGACACAGGAACAGCTGAAAAACAGTAAAGGAGCTGACACTTGCAGGATGGAGAAAAGGGCTCATTCCAAACACAGTGCTGGGGGAAACTGGAGTCCTGTAACTCCAGACAGGAATGGGACCAGGCTGGTTACCTGCTAGAACACAGCTTGGACAGCAGAGAGCTGAGTGAGCCTCGGCAGGGTGGCAGCAGCTGCCCAGATTTCTGAGCACTGGGCTTTTATGAGCTGAGCACTTTAATGAGCATGTTTTCTTTAGTGTTTATTTTCAAAGAGTCAGACTGATCTCATGTTCCAAGAATGAAACCCTGGCATGGAAGTGGCATATCTGCTAGTTAATGTCAACAGCTGGTGTGCAGAGAGCAAACAGGATTTCATATTGTGGTAAAAGCTGAGTTATTATTTGCTTTAATTCTCTTTTTTTTTGTGTCAGATACATTAAGAGTAAATAGTAAAAGAATTTCATTTTTGCTTGAAAAAAAAGAAAAAAAGAAAAAAATACCCTAATAACCCTAATTCTACACGTTGAAGAAAAATGTTGTAGTATCTACCTAGTAATGAATAGCTTGATACGTCCTCCAAGATATCATAGTAAAAGACCCCAGTGATTTGCACAGCTCTGAACTGTTGAGGAGGGGGAGAACACACTTAACTGTGAATGAACTACCCTGTAGCAGAATGAAAATCCTCCCCGAGTTAAGTACAGGCAAGGCCAGACTGAGTTATCACACTGAGCAGGTTCAGCGAGTGCCTACATCTCTGCAGCAAGGCAAACCCTGCCCTGTGCCAGCAGCCCAGCTCCCCCCCGAGCTGATCACACGGATGGTCACAGGAGATCACCTTTCAAACCACGATGTCCCAGCTTTGGGAAGCACTGGGCAGTTCAGACTCCCACTGCTGTAGGGCGGTGATGCTCAGAACCAGCAGGGTTTAGTCTTAGGCTCAAAAAGACAGAGATTAATGGCACCCACCGCTGGCACAGCTTCTGAAACACCTGTGACACATCCCACCCTGGCAGGGAAATGGAACTGCTGGCCTAACAGCCCATTCCACCCCCAGCTTCTGGGGTTTTATGAATTGTCAGTCACACCTAGGGGTGATATGGCCATAAAACCCCAGCCACGCAGGAAAGCTGGCAGGGCAGCTCTGTGGTTTTAGGCTTAGCTGTGTCTGAAAGACTGAAAGGAGGGAGAAGACTTAAGGATTGGTGTTGACAGTTGCTTTCAAATACATGCAAAGACAAAATCCAGCTACACAGACAACAAACTCACCTGCAGTTTGGGCTGTAGGACAGATGCAACATAAAAAAAAACAATAAAGGAAAAAGGAAAATAAACCAAATTCCCTCTAAACACCACCTGTGTGGAGGAGAGACTGATACAAAGGTGTTGGCAGAGACTTCTCTGTGTTGCAGGAGGTCCCCAGAGCAAGGCAAGGGAGCTCAGGCAGGCTCTGTGCCCACTGCTGGCTCTCAGTTCAGTGGAAGTCACTGAATATGGGTTATCCACATCACTGTGACCCTGACACTGGGGCAGAGCTCGCTCTTTAGTGCTCGTTTCTGCGTGAGAAACCTTCTTTGTTTCAAGCACAGTAAGTTTAATAAAGCAATAAAAATAAGTATGAAACAGAGAAACAGAACTGGTTTAATCTCCCCCTCCAAAATCCTGTAATGGGAGAAGGAAATGCTGGAAACCGGGTCTTCAAATCATACACCGATGCCCTAAACCTGTGGCTGCCCTTCATCTCCCTCCGTAATCATCAAGCAGATTTGTAATGTTGTATTTACGTGCCATGACATCTGTGTTTTGTGGCATGTCACCTGTATTGGTTTTAAATCATGCCATAGATAGGGGCCACCCAAACTGCAGAGCTGCTGAGCAGTCTGAGGCACTTTAAATGAGATTTCAGTCCAGGTCCTTCTCCACCACGTTCCCACGTTGGAAAAGGGTGTTCAGAGCTGACATGGCTTTCCCAGGTGTTTCCTACGGGGACAGAGTGTGGAGTGAGCAGTTAATCATGAGTGCATTCGAGCGTCCTGAGGTCCTTGGGTGAAAGCTGTTACAGACATTGGAAAAGTGTTTAATAATCAGAGCCCCATGTCCTGAGTGCAGCCTGGGGTCACAGGAGTTCACACACCTCTGAAGAGGTCCCGGCCAAAATGTAAGGAGAAGCTGCAGCTTCAGGGGCTGCACCTTGCTGGGACTCCTTCCCAGGAAAGCCCATGAAGAGTGTGCCCAAACTGCCCCTCGAGTGACCCAGGCAATGCTCTGGAGAGGCAAACAGATCTCAGAAGGCGGCCAGGGCAGCTCCCCTGCAGATCCCCACCCGGGGATTTCTGTCCAGGGACACTCAGCTCCAGATTTTCGTTCTGCACATTCAAAGTTAGAGTTGCTCACAGTCAACAAAAAAGAGAATTTTTATCACAACTAAGTCACTTATAAATAATTATTTTTGAGAATACAGGTAACAATCATCCTCCTGAGAAATCAGATTAAGGGCTTTCAATGCTCCAGAAATGCACTGGCAAGTCAAAATGCCTTTTCCAGCGTTATTTGCATTACGCTCTCATAAAAGGGAACTGGACATATGAAGACATTTTTCCACTGGAGGAGAAGTGAGGATGAGGAGTTTGTTTCTCTGTCTCTCTTTAATCTGAGGGGGGAACAAACTCAGCAGTTCCTTTTCACAGAGACTGTGTTTGGGATGGAAGGGACCTTAAAGCCCATCCAGTGCCACCCCCTGCCACAGGCAGGGACACCTTCCACTATCCCAGGGTGCTCCAAGCCCTGTCCAGCCTGGCCTTGGACACTGCCAGGGATCCAGGGGCAGCCCCAGCTGCTCTGGGCACCCTGTACCAGCTCCTCCCCGCCCTCACAGGAAAGAATTTCTCCCTAACCTCTGATCTAAATTTACTGTCTTTCAGCCTACACCTTCTTTTCAGTCATGGTCTGCACCCACTGCTCCCTCCTGCGGGTTGGAGACTCCCTGCTGCCCTAACCCTAACCCCAACCCTCCTCCTCCAGGTTTAAAGGCTGTTGAGTATTACTTGCATGCATTTTTTGAAGTGTATGATACACCCTTGCCCACCTGCCGCACACAGGTTTCGCATCACTTTAGACAGCGCAGCAAACTCCTCCACGCAAACCCTGAGCCATGCCACGGCACTGGGCTCGATGGGGGCTTTTTCTGCATAAACCTATTATGTATTAAGAGAAGTTAATCATTATCTGGCTGGTTGTACATTAAGACAGACTCCCTCCTTTGTCTCTCAGCGTTATTAAATGCCTTCTGCTTTGAAATGCCACATAAAAGTGATAGATGCCCTTTCTTTAAAAGCCAGGCTTCCAGTCAAGCTATGCTTGGTATCAGTTCAGCGACAAAGAGCCCTCCTTGTTTAAATATAGAAGCCCGAGGCAGATAAGGTTAATTCAGCCTGGCTGCTGTGCCAGGGCTGCCCTGATAAGGAGCTGGAGGGACAGGGGAGTGCTCCCTGTGCACGATCCCGATGGATGAGTTATGGCTGGAGACCAGCAGACGGCACACAAACTGATTAAGCTGAGGCCAGGGATGCAAATGGTCAAATGTAATTGTGATAAGGTGGTGGAAGGCTCTTGGCATCTTGAAAGATGGTTTGGAGTGGAAGCTGCTGCTTAAAACAGCTTCAGAAACAGCAAACCCCACCTGTGCAGACTGAAAAAGGGGGTGTGTGTACCCACGTGTGGAGTTTATCCTTCCAGTTGGGTTTAACCTTCTATTCAACATCTGTGTTCGGAGAACCTCAGGGCTGCTTTCAGAAGCACTGCCATCCCCTCAAAAAACACAGACACACAGCCCTAAACAAGAAATGAGAGAGCAGGGAGGCAGAAAATCAGGGCTGAGCGGGAGAGCGAGCAAATCCCCTTCCCAAATCACTAGGAGGAAAAAATTTCCCCCCAGAGGAATGATAAACTATATTTTTGCCTGGCAGCTTTTACAAGGTGAAAGTGTTGCTCAGGAGAATAAATGCCTGCTTTGTGTGGCCCCCCTGGAACCAGGAGGCAGTCAAGTCTGGGCTCAGCTAATGTATAATCTATATTTACATGTCAAAATCCCCCCTTATTTAGGTTCTTGATTTACAGCCCCTAGTTTTCATAAAAGTCAGTCATTCCTAGTGAAAGAATGCAGAGTAGATTTATAAGATCTGCATTATGCCTTAAATCTTAACAGCATTTTTAAAGCATTTTTATGACTCATCCTAAGTAATGTTTTCCCTCTTTTTTTTCAAGGCATTACTGTGTAAAACCAAATATAAATCCTTACCTTGAAAACAAGATCATTTCAACCAACCATGCTGGCATCAACCCTGCTGCAATGCCAAACCTTGTCAGCAATGTCCTTATAAGCCTCTGTTTTCAGGCACTCACAGCTTGAGTGTAAAATATGCTTTCCACTAAGGTTTGTCTGATAACATCTCAGCCTGCACCAGCAGTGAATTTGTTTTCACCGCCACAGTCAAAATAAAATAAATCTCTGGAGGCTGCTGTGAGGTGGATGAAGGTAAAGGGTCTGATTCTGTGCCTTCTCCCCCACACCAGGCTGCTCTTTCCTTTGTTAAAACATGTGTCAGCTCAGGTTCAGTCCAGTTTAGAGCAGAAATACCCCAAGTCCTTTAATCACGGGCACAAAAATGCTGGCTGGGCTCATGTGTTTGCACCCAGGGATGGGTCCAGCACTGCAGTGTTGGTTCTTAACCAGCTCCCTCAAGAAGTCTCAATCTTTAGATAGAAATTTAAATATTATCAAAGAAGTCAGTAGTTCAGTGATGTGTCCCTAAAGTGGATTTGTAGGGAATCAGTTTCTTAAGCATTCTTTTAGGAAAACAAGCACCAAGGATGTTGTGGTAATACGTTGTGGGGGAGACCTTAGAGCTCTTCCAGTGCCTAGAGGGGCTCCAAGGGAGCTGGAGAGACTTGGGACAAGGTCCTGGAGTGACAGGACAAGGGGAGATGGCTTTAAACTGAAACGGGGGAGAGATAGATGGGATTTTGGGAAGGAATTGTTCCCTGGGAGGGTGGGCAGGCCCTGGCACAGGGTGCCCAGAGCAGCTGTGGCTGCCCCTGGATCCCTGGCAGTGCCCAAGGCCAGGTTGGATGGGGCTTGGAGCAGCCTGGGACAGGGGAAGGTGTCCCTGCCATGGCAGGGGTGGCACTGGATGGGCGTTAAGGTCCCTTCCATCCCAAACCATTCTGGGATTCTGTGACTTCACCTGACAGGAACAACAGCGATGGGGACCAAAAAAGTGTCCCCAGAGACTCCTTGGCCACAAATCCAATGCCTCCCCCTTTCCCTTTAGCTGCATGAGGCTCCTGTTCCTGGCTGCACAAAATTCACCTTCAACAAGAGAGGTGGACGAGAGAAGTCAAGAGCCTGGAGAGATCTGCACAATTTTGGGAGAACCAGGAACTGTGGAGGCAAGAAAAACCAGCTCACCCCTCAGCTGGTGCAGTAGCTGTGCTCCAGCCATGGAACAGGTGCCACCCTGGGAGGAGGCAAGGGCTCCGTGGAGCCACCTGGTCAGAGTCTCATTTCCACTGAAATGCCATTTTCAGTATGTATATTTCCCCCAGATTTTTTGCCTTTAATATGACTTGTGGAAATGCAGTCATAAACATATCAGAACCCATGTCACAGCCCAGACTAAATTTCAGTACCTTTATTTTACATTTCATCTTGAGATTTTAGCCTTCTCTTTATGGTGATGGAAATTAAAAAGGGGTGGGCTTTTTTGTTTTTTTGGGGGGTTTTTTTGTTTGTTTGTTTGTTTGTTTGATTGATTTTTGGATTTCTTTAAAGAATATATTCTAACCTCTGGTTACTTAACCTGAAGGTGTTCAAAGGAAATGGAAAATACCTGTTATACACTGGGTCATTCTGAGCTAGAGTAAGTATACATCAAATACTATCAATAGAGAAAGAAAAATAAGTTGGGAACAGCCAATATTTCCAGTAAATTATAAATATACTTTAGGATATCTTGAATAACATTTCAAAGAACTCAGAATATTCTCAAACTAAACCAAGTATTTACTCTGGATCCAGTCTTGCAACCTTCAGTCAGATGAGAGTCTCATCCATAGTAACTGGGTTTTGAAGGTAAAGACCCCTCAGTTGAGTACACAGTTTTAAAGCCTGCTGTTATTCCCTTAAATGCTTTAAAAATAAAAATTTCCATTTACAATAGCATTGAATATGAAAAACAGGTTTCAAATCATCAGTCTCCATTCCAAGCTGGTCAAAGTTTACAGATAAAAATCAGTCATAAATGCAGCTATCACTCTGGTATTGTTTAGAAATATTTCGATATTTCAGTAGTCTTTGTTAAAGTGTATGAAATTTTGTGTAAACAGCAATTAAAATCAGTATATACTATGCACAGAAAAAAAACCCCATTAAAATAAACCATCACATTGTGACACTTTATATTAAAAATACCTTCTCCTCAGGGAATTTATTAAATAGCCTTGTAAATTGTAAATAAATTAAATTTATTAAATAAGGTCTGACCTAATGACTGGTAGGTATTGAAAAGCCAATCATATTTTGGATACCTACGTAATACTTTTAAATCCCCCAAAGAGGTCAGCACCAACAAGTAAATAAACCCAAAATTCCTACCTCCTACGTTCCCACAGACAAATAAACATTGATATTTGTATACAATCAGTTAAGCATATTCTAAGAGAAGCATAAATAAAGAGAGAAAAAAGAAAACCCCGAGGGACTTATCAACAGAGCTGAAAGTGCTTCCAGACATCCAGCATTAATAATACACACCTGCTTCAGCAGGTATCAACTTGAGATGTGATTATCCAACATTCAGAGTTCTTGGCTTTGGTCAGCCCTGGTTAAACAGATGCTGGAACTGGAATATGCGAGGAGTGGTGCTGGAACACCCTGCAGCTGTGTGCCAAACACTTGAGCTCTTCAGGCTGCTCCTCCAGACCATCATCCTGCTGCTCTTCAGCAGTTTCCAGTGATTAAAGCTGAAACTTGAGTGCAGTTTCTGTCCTTTGCTGCATCTTTGCAACAAGTAGGAAACAAATAGCAAACCTGTCCTGTGTTTGCCTGTGCAGGGCAGGCAGTGGGGGCCACACCAGCCAGAATTCCTGTCTGCTGTCTCCTACAAGGGTCCAGCCAACAGACTCTGACTCACTTTACCTCCCAGAGATCTCTGCTGTCAGCTGGAATAGCTCCATCGGGACAGGGTGGATAAACACTCTCCCGAAACAGAGCGGGCAAGTGACAGAGTGCTGCCCCCCAAAACCAAAGGTGCACGTTCCTGCCTCTTCACAGCAAAAGAATTGTCTCAAAGGCCACCACTGGTGACATTTTCTCATTACTTCCAATCTGTAGAGTCAAGTGGCTTTAGATGCTGATAGAAATCTCTCCCTGATAAGGTCAGAGGACCCGGCTGCCCCAAGAGGCTGCGAGGCTCCATCCTTTGAGGTTTCCAAGACCAGACCACAGGAAGCCCTGCACAACCTGGTGTGATCCCAGAGCTGACCCTCTCAGAGCAGAAGGTTGGACCAGGGCTCTCCTGGGGTCCCTTCCAGCCTGAATTACCCTAGAGTACTCAGAAGTTGTTCTCCCACTCTCCCTTGCACTCCTTCTGCCCCCCAAATCAAGCCTTCTCTAGGAATACTTTCCTTTGGGCCTCAATATTTTCTTCAGCAAGTCTGCTGGCACTGAATTAAAAGTTCAGCTTGAGAGGGAATTATGAGCACTGTCAGCTATCTCACACTTTCACTGTTATTTCATTACTGTCACAATCCTTTTTCCCCCCAAAGTGAGAGCTGCCAGCTCCAGATTCCAAATGACCATTGTAATGAAACACTTGCTTTTCACATGTTCATAGAAGTAGGAAATGTTTTACACCCCCTGAACTTTCCAATGGCTCAGGAACACACTTTTTCTCCTCTTAACAAGAGTTTCTAATAGTTCAGATGTGTGATCTGTGTGGAGGAGTTTATGGCTGAGCACGCTGGGATACCTGAATGCCAATTGAAACTCAAAAGGCAACACCCCTTGAGATAAACTGGAGATTTTCATTTATACAGGCAGTGAAAATACATTTTTCAGAATATAAAACTAGAGTGTAAGAGACCATGAGATGCCAGTCACTTAACCTTCTACCCTTGGATAATCAATCTGTGCTGCTCCCAGTATATGGTTTCTTTAAAAATAAAACCTCTCTGGTACAGATTCCAAAATCTCCCTAAGAAATTTTTCATCCGAGAGGTAAGGACATTGTAACATGCTCTGATGGTTTTGGCTGTCGTTGTTATTTGAAATATGTCCTTTTTTGCTCTATTTTATATTTTTTCCTGCCGTATGTGCACTGTGCAATGGGAGCTTGGACACCAACTGGCCTTGTGTTAAATAGATGTGATCACAATGCTACCTCACTGCCCGTATGTCTGAGGAAACCTATTCCCTGACAGCCTGGGAGCTGCTCGTTGAAGTGTTGAATCTCTTGACCACTCAGAGCTGAAGGTTCACTTGGCAGGAGACAACCAGCATGGACAAGCAGGGGCAGGCAATCAGCCTCAGCCACAAAAACGCACAGAACCTGTTGGAGCACGAGTTGCTGCTGCCCTGGGACTGCATTAGCTCACACATTCCTCTCTTGAAAGCTTCTTTTTTATTGAGTGTGCACCGTGAATGCCTCCCAGCTAGCACTCCCTTTCTGGCTCCATCCAATTGGGAGTGGGAATAAACCACTTCAGAGGAAGGTTTCCCGGGGATGATGAGAGAGGTATAATGGGCTAATGCCTTGTGCTCCCAGCCTTTACCTGCCGGCCCAGCGCTGGGGCGAGGTCTGGGGACCTGGCTGCCCTATTGCACAGCCTGGCATTGCAAAGGGCTGCTGTGAGATTCTGAGTCAGCAGGGGCCCAGCAGGGCTTCAGCCTGAGCCAGCAGCCCAGGCACAGAGAGGCTGTGGGGGTCAGCAGGGAGGGATTCTGCACCGGGAGTGACGAGGCAACGGGAGCTCCTTCTGCAGTGGGTTGGAGAAGGGAAAGGTGGTGGATGCAATGGCAAGGCAAATATTGTTCAGAGATTTGTCAGCTTGGTGGCCAGTACTCACTGGTGGCCAGGGGCTCGCAGGGACCTCCAGGCTGCTGACTTGACTCTGAGGTCCTCTCTGACCAAGTTCCGTCCGAGACATGACAATCTCAGCCTTAAAATCTGGCCTCAGATGCTGAAGGAAAACTACAGGAAAGATGGAGAGGGATTTTTTACAAGAGTGTGTGGTGACAGAACAAGGGGAAATGGCTTCAAACTGAAAGGGAGTAGGTTTAGATAGGATATTTGGAAAAAATTCTTCCCTGTGAGGGTGGTGAGGCCCTGGCACAGGGTGCCCAGAGAAGCTGTGGCTGCCTCATCCCTGGAAGTGTCCAAGGCCAGGTTGGACAGGGCTTGGAGCAACCTAGATTTTAAATTTGGGCTCAAAACACTACCAGAAGAAAATTATAATGAGCAACAATCCCCAATAAACTCAATTCTATAAAGATCATCCAATTGTAGTATGTTCTACTCACAATTTTTTTTGTATGAATACAATTCCCTGTACAACAGAGAAAAATGGAACTTAATAGAGGAAACCAGATCCAGTTTAGAACAAAGGGTTTTAGAAGTGCAATCTTTGCATTTTATCTACATTAAAATGAGTATCACTAATGTGTTGTGCATTTGTGCATGCCTGAATTAGTGAAGAAGAACAGAATTTAACTGTCTGCATTTAAACAGAAGTCTCAAGGGATTGAGAAGGATTTTTAATCCCTGATCAACAAATTCTGACCCCAAATCATATGCACAAAAAAACTCCCCAGGCCACACTGACCCATCTACCTGAAAGTTTTTACTGGAAAATCATTCTGCTGCTCATATGTCACAACCTTTTGGTGAATTTTGTGTCCTTTTTTAGCCAGAGTCGAGCCTGCCAACACTGGGAGGATCAGGACCAGCACAGTGGGCAGTGATTGACCTGAGTAACCAGGGGGGATTGCAGGGAGAGCCTTGGGGCAGGGGAACATCCACCGTGCCCACACCAGGCGGGAGCAGAAATTTGGGAGCTGGGTTTGGCAGGGGAAGGTGCTGTTGGGATCACCCTGCCCAGGGGTCAGAGCAGCTCCCACCCGGCTGTGGCCGACAGAAACATCCTCAGCTCCGCCTCAGGATGGATGGCTCCAAGCTGGAGCCAGGCTGGCTCCCTCTGCAAAGGCAGCACACGGGTTTCTAGCAGAAGCTGTGATTTTCAATGAGACTCTAAATCTGGGGAGGGCGTCTGAGAGCCGACCTCCTGCCTGACCAGAAACAGAGGGGCAGACGTGGGAACATGTGGCACCTCGGGAGACAAGCTGGCTTTTCTACCTCAGGAATTCATGTGTATCAAATATGAACTTCATTTTTATCCTCTCCCACTGTCCAGAGATGTCAGAAATCAGTATAATTGCACAGACTGTCAAGACTCCCTGGGAATTACATGTATTTTCTCTCTTCCTCTCTCATACAGAATCCATCTTTCCTCTGAATAATTACTGCCAGAGCTGAATCAGAGCCTGCCAGCATTGCAGAAAAGAATCCAACCCTTTTCTACAAACTTTCAAAGCAAATATGACTTCACTTTGCTGATTTTTTTTTCCCTTAATTTTTTTACATCCACTGTCATTTGATTCTCTTTGAATAACTTGAATGAGTTTGGGGAAGGCGTGGCACATAAGGAATCTTTGGGCAGACCCTCAGCTGGTGTACAATTGGCTTCAGAAAAGCACTGCTCAGTTACATCCTCAAGATGCACCACAGAGAGTCTGAAAAGCTCTCTTGGAGATTATTCACCTCGTGTGACTGCCACTGCTCCCACCAGCTATGTCATTTTAAGGATTTTAGCTGTTAAGTCAGAGGGCAGACAATAGGATGGGACAGAGCCCGAGCAATTAACTCTTCCCTCGGTTTTATTACTGAATCCTGAACTGGACTCCCACAGGGAACCTGTAACATGTAAGTCAAAGGAAAAAAGGGCAAAACTTTAACTAATTAAAAGTTTGGAAGGTGAAATTAAACAGCAGCCTATGATTTGCACACAGAAACTTTAAGAAAAGCCCAACAAAACAAAATAAAACCCAAAAGGACATTAATTGAAACCTTTAATCTCAACAAAGTATTCATTCTGAGATAATTACTGCCATAAAACCCTCTGACACTGACAAGAGAACTGTCTTCAAAAGTTACATACGTAAGCAGCTTGGAACTTGAGAGAGGAGCTGGCAAGGATGAAATCCTACAGAGATGTGAAAAGGAGGGAAGATTTTGGAGGGAAATGAGCCTTTCAGAGCTGAGTCATTCCTCCGTGAGAACGTGTGATCATCTACAAGACTCTGAAAGAGGAAAAGGACGGGGAAGATCTGCCAGCAGAAAGCCAGTTCCTCCTATAAATAAGAAACCAGTGAGTAAAAAAAAAAAAAAATTAATAGCAACAGGCTGGGCCTTGAAAAGCAGTTGGGACAAATGTCAGCAGTGCAAGGTGGTTAAAACTGAAATCACACAGCTCCGTACTCGCTGCGCAGGAGGTGCTGCGACCTAAAAATCTCCTGCTGGGGCTCCTCTGCTCTTCCCAGTTACAAAAGTTTCTGAGAGGCACAAAACTGAGGTTGTCACTGTGCTTTGCTGCAGTCCTGCTCATTTTGGCACTTCCCCAGGGATGACAGCGACCCCGGGAGCACAGCAGTGCTGGTCCCTGCTCCGTAATCCTTGGGTTTGGTTTGCATTCCTGGGAAACGACTCCTGCTTTTCATAGAGACAAGGTTGGCTGATACCTTCAGTCACCTTCTCACCCTCTGTGTGCTGGCTAAGAAGCTTTAGACTGACAAACAAATACCCTTGCAAAGATTCCAAAGTCTCTTTTCCTCTCCAGGAATATTGTTACAAGCCCCCAAAAGTGGTGTCCATCGGTCCTGTGTGTTGTGCCAAGGGCTGTCCTGGGAAAACTCCCCAGTCCATGCTCATGGTTCTTTCCTACTGATTTGTTATTCCTGTATAATTCAGATAAAAATGGCTTTGACAGGTTTTTCCTGAACATTCTATATGGCAACGGGATATACTCATCAGCAACTTATTTTGTTGATGTGTTTTTAAATATTTTTAACAGTTGTATAGTTAAACATCTCTATAACAAATGAAAACGATTTGGGTACTTTTCCTTTTTTTCTCATCAAGTGTGATCTTGTACTTTAGAAGTCACACAGATACTTGATACACAGAGGGGTAGTCCTCTAGAAGTTATGCTTAGTTACTCTGAAAAATATTCTTACTGCATTAAGGCCTAAAATCAAGGCTGCTTGTTTCCATGGGCCTTCTGGCCTTTCCAGCAGTCAGGGATGAACCGTGGCATTTTTACTTACTTGGGAATAAATCTGCCAAAAGGCACCTTTAGAAGTTCTCACCAAGGGAGCAAGAAGCCATGAGAAACTCATATTTTCAAAAGAAAATGAAACGGACTCTTTTGGAGCAGATATTCCTGATTCATGTGAGGATAAACAAAAAACCCCCAGACATAGCCAGACCTGTAAGCACAGACCAGGGGGGCTGGAGCAGCCTGGCCAGCAGTGGCCCAGCTTTGATATTGGGAGAGGGCAATTAATTTCTCTTACAAGAGGAGAGCTAAGCAAAGACTGCATTACTGAGCTCAGAATTGCTTTTGGGAGGGAGCTCCCCTGGCTGTGGCAGTGTTTGCATCATCTTTATTTATGTGAGATTTATCCCTCTCCTGGGGTGCAAGTGCTGTCAGTGTGAGCTGGCTTTGGGCTAAACCTGCGAGTGAGGGAGTCAGCAACACTCAGTACTCAGAGCATCTCACCCCAAACTCCTGGGAGAAGAAGCCCAAGGGCTGAGACAAAGCAGCCCCCAAACCCATGGGATGTGGGGGCACTTTGGGGCAGCTTGTGCCAGGGCCTCAGTCCCTGGAGGAGCTGTCAGGGTAAAGGTGAGCATCCTTTCAATATCAGATTCATCCTTCTCCTCGTTTTCCTGCCGCTTCTGACCATAAAGAACTGGATGCAGCAGGGGAGATGCTTTGGTGCAAGCACGAGAGGAAAGCTCCCCGTGCCTGCCCTCCACGGGGACACACACACAGGGTTTGAACAAAACCATGTCCTTTGCAGAGCTGGGCCTCGAGAGCCAGCACCACCACTTGTCACTAGTTATGGACATTAGATGCTCCTACCAAAAAATCAAACCCACTTCCGTGTTTGTTTTCCAGCTGCAAATGCAGAGGTTGCTTCCTGCTGAGCTCTGGGCTCAGGATTGTCTCGAGTAGGGCTTTAAGCACCACGGCAAGCGCACACTGAAAGAGGAATTGCTCAGCTGGATATCCCCTCAGAGGGGATGCTGTGAAGCTGAAGGGAGAGTTTAGTGCCTCATGCAAGAGTTAAACGACCCAACAACAATAACAAAATGTTATTGCAGCATATTTGTTGTCCGAACCACACCAGTGCCTCTGCCCAGTTGTGTCCCCAGTACTTTTTAGTTTACTTAAATATACTAAAATCATATAAAATTCACAAACAAAAACTTGCTGCTCACCAGAGACACCCACACCAGCAGGTGCTGAGGGTTATACCTTTGAAACCATCAGAAAGAACTTTTCCTGTCATAACTTTTCACTGCTTCTTTCTTCTTCCTGCACACAGCCACAAAGGATGAGGTGCTGTGATCTCTGCTGGTACCCAGGAATGCTGCCAGCACTTTACTGGGGATTACTGGCACAGGCATCCTCTGATCCCCAGGTTAATGCAGAAACAGTTTTCCTTCTACTGCTCCAACACAGGACACAATTTGCAATTTCTGTGTGTGCATTAGATCTGCTCTCAGCACTTTCTAGGAAGCAAATCTCCCCTTTACCCCAAATAATTAAGAGGCAATCCTTCAGCACAGAAATGAACTGAACCAGACTTGACTACAACCAAGTTCTAAAGCCAACCCCACCTTTCCGGCATTAGATGCAACATAAAGTTTTAAATCACACTTATTAGTGCATTTTCAAGCATTTTCTACTTGCCAAATCAGAACAGATTTCAAGTGAAGTGTGACCTTGTGTTTAATGATGACCTGAGCTCCTACTTTTGTAAGAAAACTGGACGCTCTCAGTGCCCTTCTTTCCTTTCCTGAAGCTATTAATAGCTGATGCTAAAATCCATTTCTGAGATCATTCCTGCCTGGTGGTGCCTGGGAGCTGCCACTCCTTCGGGACTGAAATAAGGAAAGAAAAACCCGGCCCCTTCGGCTGAGATGATTTCAGAGTGCTGCGCCCAGCCCTCTCCATTCGCTGATCTCTGCTGCCCTCTCCTGCAGCAGCAGGAAACTCCCAGGATTTCAGTGAAATAACTCGGTATTAAAGCTGCTAATGGTGGGGTGTTTAAACCTCGAGGGGATGGGGAGGAGCAGGAAGTTTTAGGAGCAGGGAAAACTGAAGCTCAAAAGGGAAGATGCTCATGACAGCGTATTGAATAGAGCAAGGGGCAAAACAATAATAACAATAATTCTAAAATGATAATGATAATGCTAATAGTGATAACAATACTTATAATAAATATAATAAGAGCAGCGGTAATAAATTAAATAATAATATAATCATTAATGCTGGAGAAGACATCCAAGATCAACAAGTCCAGCCTTTGAGTTAATATCACCATGCCCACTAATCCAGATTGTCCCCAAGTGCCACATCCACTTGTTTTTTGAGCACTTCCAGGGATGGTGACACCACCAGTTCACTGAGGAGCCGGTTCCAGTGCTCAACCGCTCCTTCAGTGAAGAAATCTTCCCTAAAATCCGACCTGAATGTCCCCTGGTGTGACTTGAGGCCGTTCCCTCTCCTCCTGTCCCTGGTCCCTGGGAGCAGAGCCCGACCCCCCCGGCTGCCCCCTCCTGTCAGGGACTTGTGCAGAGCCACAAGGGCCCCCCTGAGCCTCCTTTTCTCCAGGCTGAGCCCCTTTCCCAGCTCCCTCAGCCACTCTTCCTGGGAATTATGTCCCTGAATTCATTTAAGATATTATCACAAAGCTCTGGAGTTCCACAGAAACACAAACACTTTAAAAGTTCATCAAACACGAGAATGCAGAGGAATGGGAAAGAGAAAAAAGTGCTTTGAAAATAATCTTGTGGCCGAGGAATTTGCCTGCAAAGCAGTCAGAAAGGATGAACAGATGATTTCAGTTCAGTTCAAAGAACAGGCCTTGGCTTTTGATGAGATGCTTGTGGCATAAAATGAGAATAAACTCCCTTCACACTGGCTCAGTCCTACTGGGAGAAAAAGCTGCTACCAGGAAACACCACATCCAGGTGATCTCTGACAAATTCCCTCCCTGCTCTCTTTCCCTATTGGCAAAGCTGCTTTTCCTTGCCATGCATTAATCTGCCTTTCAGCTGCCCTTTAATCAAAGCCAGGCTCGACTTTGCAGTGGAAAAAGAAAGCAGAGGCTGAGGCAAACCATAGTAGAGCTGGAAGAAACAGCCAGAAAGAAAAGGCTCCTTGGCTTGATAAAGATTTCAGAACTATCCTTCTAGAGGGAAGGGAGAAAGAAAATATCTCCATTTTGTTACAGCTTGGAAAAATGGCTATGCCTGCCTTCTTCTCCCAAACGTAGGAAGTGTGAACTGGTTTGTACAGCATGGTACTGGTCTGCATGTGCCAGCTCCTATTTAGTTGTGCTACAGATAAAAGGCAAAAAAATCAATGCTGATCATTTGAAAATCAATCTTCAGATTGTGGAGATGAGATTTTTATGCTGTCAGGAATTAAGAAACAAGCAAATGAGTACTCCAAATTAACCTGTTGTTCTAGGGAGGGATTGTATGCAGACAACCAGAGATTGGGATCCAGCATTGCCATTGCTGTAGGTACCAGTTAAGATTCAGATGCAAGAAGTTATTGAAATAGAACACAGCAGGATAAAAAGGACTCAGATATTTGGGGTTTTTTTGTATTGTTTTTTTTGGTTGGTTGGTTTTTTTGCTTTTGTTTTTTTGTTTGGGTTTTTTGTTTGTTTGGGTTTTTTGGGGTTTGTTTTGTGGGGGGTTTTTTGTGTTTGTTGGCATTTTTTGTTTGTTTGGGTTTTTTGGGGTTTGTTTTGTGGGGGGTTTTTTGTGTTTGTTGGCATTTTTTGTTTGTTTTGGGTTTTGTTGTTGGGTTTCTTTTTTTGATGTGTGTTTTGGGATTCTCATTTTCCTTTAACTAGGAAATAAGCCTAGTATCACCTCACTGTAACTGCTTTGAGGGTTTCAAGACTGAAATAAAACTGGAACTTACCACTTACCTTCTGTGACTGCATTTCAAAGATGCTGCTTCCCTCCTCTGGGGATCCACACTTTTCCCTCTCTTCCACAACTGTTGTGTCCAAGCCAGAAAGCCATTTAAATCTCAAAACAAAAAAAAAAAACAAAAAACCACAGTAATAACAAGTTAAACACAAAGAAATTCTAGAATTTATAAAACAAAATTTTAAAATCTAAACTCTAGATGCTCTATTTCAGCCACATTTGGTGTTTTCTGCTTTTAATCTGCCAGAGCAGATGGAGTCAGACAGGTGAGTGCCAGCTGTAATCCCTCAAAGTGTGCCCATGACTTCCACCTGGATGGTAAATTTCACCCTTTCCAGTATTTCCCCTTTCAATTGGTCATTCCACACCCAACTCATCACAACTTAATTTGTTAGATGGGCTGAGGAGACAGGAAAACGAGAACAAGGCAGAGTTCTCTGTTAAAGGAGCCTTCTGATAATCAATTCCTTGGAACAGGCTGTATTTATGCAACCCTGGCCCATTTGTCACTGTTAAAATTTGCAGGAAATCAGTTAAATTGCCAGTTAAGTTGTCAGGATGCACTTTGGTAGGAGGGCTTCATCCACCACACATAATAAATACTTGTCAGAAACCAGGCATGTTTCAAAAGGTGGATGTTGTCTTTTGATTAAAGGAGAAGAATAGGAGAGGGAGGGAAGGAGAGCACTCTGTGCATGGACAGAAAATTTTGGCTGCATATTCTGCCAACCTCTGCCCATCCTTAGGGAAGGCAGGATTCAGATCTGCAAAGAAAGTTCGTGCTGTCCTTCCACAGGAAAGAATTTCAATGAGTCCAAACCCCCCAGTCTTCTAAAAAATTTAATTTCAGGTTTTTAAGGTGTTTCTTTCCTTCTTGAATCAACAGGGGAGGACAAAATGCACTTTCCCGTGGGGTAACTGTGAGATCCCAGCTACACAAAGCAATGTACAACACGCCACTAACTCGTGCAGGTGGGTGTGAAGTTGGGAAAGAATTTGAATTCTCTTGGGAAATGAACAGATACTGACTTTGCAATTTAATCTTTCAGTACTCCAGCCTTTGGAGAGGTGAGAACACAGCTCTGCTGAACCCCTCTGTGAATATTCCTGCATTAGAGCTGTCACTTTTAAGCAAAATGCTTTTGCCTTGAGCATCTCCGAACACCTCACCAGCATCCACCTCCTGGTTTTGTTTTGCCATTCTCCCATTCCTACAGAAGCCTTTTAAAAACTCTCTCCACCTTCTTACCTTTCCCCATTCTTATCCTTCCCTTTTGTTATTTTCAGTGTTTAAGTAGAAACTGAACAATTTACTATTAGAATTCCCAACTCAAAAATACCAGTGGGTCAGTATCGGTCTCATTAAAGAATTTTATGTCACTGCTGGGATCTATGGGTATAAGTTTTTTTACCCTGAACTCATGAATGAGTGGTTCACATAAATATCAAAATTGTAATGAATTATTCTGAGAAAGAAAGAAAGAAAGAAGTATAAAAAAACCCAATGCTAAACCCTACCCTTTTCCAAGCTATTATTATTCTGCTTCTCACCAGCAATTAAATTTTTAGTTGAGCTTTTAGAATACAATTTTGGGCAGCAACTGATCATCCAAACCAAATTCACTCCCCATTAAAGAATCTGTGATTGTCCTCGTTTTTTTCTGTCTCCAGAGTCAGCTGCACCAAAAAATGATCTCTGATTATTTGCTCAGACACTCAGCATCAACACTCTGGGCCAGGTTTCCTGATGTATAATAAATGCCTCTCTCTGGCTGCAGTGCCTCTAAATTGGCAGACTGCATTTTAGTGGAAGCAGATTATAAATAATTGGCAATACAGCACTAATCATTTTTACACTGCAATCAAGTATTTCGTGCTGTCATTTTCCCTAATTATTCCTCCTGAACCAATTCTATGTCTATGTGTGTATATTTATACATCCACACAGCATTAATTAAATTCTTTGAGAAATACTTGAGAAACTGAAAAACAAAGGCAATTTTAGACACTGTTGATCAATATGTTTAATTTACAGGCTGCCTTTATTGTGAAGCACATCATGATCAACTAAAACCCTAATTAGGGCCTGCCTTTACTGAAGCTAGAGCTGAAACCATTTTTCTAGACTTTCCATTGACAGAACAAGTAAATCCATTATCATAAAACTGAAATAATTTGGACTTTTTTAAAGAATCACATCAGGAATTGAGAAGAAATCAGCCCATTTTTAAAATTCAGCTCTGCCAAAAGAGTCCCATGACAATATTTACCAGAAGCTTCCCTCAGGTTGTACAACCACCAGTGGAACGTGAGCACACAGATGTAGAGAGAAAATGCCCATGGGCCTGACTGAGCTCCAGAGATGTACAAATTTCAGATGCCTCACTGAACTGAAGATAATTTATGCATCCCTGCAGACTCAATCTTAGGCTTTTTTTGTTGTTGTCGTTGATCATGGAAGCCAAGAATTATTCATATAAAACAATGAGAGGGGTAACCTGCACTAGTTATGCTGCAAGATACCCTCCAGCTAGAAGCTCCTCATCTAGACAACCTAAATGGCCCAAAACCTCCTGATTTCCAAAGGTCCTGGCCTTTTGCAAATGAATCTCTAAACAGTTACTGAATACTCTGCTCTGCCAATCAAGCACCACAGTTAATTAATACAAGGCTGGTGTTCAAAGCCAAATGCACAAAGAATCTCTGTCTATTGACCTGCAAACACAACTCCCACCGTTTCCTCCTTGCCAGGGATGCTCAAACACAGGTTCCAGAGTTAAGGCTTCACTGCTGACAGAAGCCTCAAAACCGAAGACACAGATGATAAACCTCTGTGGCTACTTGCAGTATTCACAGTGCTTTGAGGAAGGAATTCTCAAAGGGGTTTAAAAGAGCTAAAATCATATTTATTTTAAACATTAATTCAGTTCACTTTCTAGGTTCTGAGAACACAAAGGGAGGGGGTTTCTTTCATCACTTAATTCCATGCTTTTCAAAACTCAGCATGTGCAGAGCATGTCCTGCTCTAATTTAACCCATACAAATTTATGTTTGCCACTAAAGCCTGGGAATTAATACTGCTCAAACACAATGTTTCACTAGAACTAATAGGGAAAATGTGACTCAGATGTACAATGGATAATCACTTCCTCTGTTACACCCAGCCCTGAGCATTGCTCCTGTCCAGAAGGCAAAATGACAACAGTTGCACAGCCAGCACTCAATTCCAGGACAACAGATGATGGGTTTGTATTAAATCAAGACACACAGAGATTTTAAAAATATTTTTATTATTGTAATGAGACTGTAATATTATCTAAATAAACTTTTCAATCACTATTACACTCTATTTTCCTCATAAAGGTTCCAGTTGGGAATGCCACAAAGTATTCTGCACACTTAAAAGTTCATAGAAACATTCAGTATTAAAAGGCCTTTGCAATATATTTTTAAAAACCCAAACATCAGAGTTATAAATCCAAGTGTATACTGAAGTAGATTTATTTCAGAGACCCACTGACAAACACCTTCATGACCTGCCAAAGAACAAGTCTGGGTGTGCTCACAGTAACTCCGTGGGAACCTTGTCCACAAGTGCTGCTACAAAAGCAAGAGTAGGGATTGAGGAGAGCTGTAGTACCCAGTGTGAGCCAGAATTCAGGCCACTGCTAATGACAGTAAATTTTGATTAATTCTCTTGCTCACTTAATACTTAAGGCAAATTTCCTTGTATACTCATTTTCCCAAGCTAAAGCAACTACATAAGCACAGTTCACAATACACTGAACAAAAGGTATTTTATGGTTATTTATGTAAGATGTGGCAAGAACAAATACAACACACTGCAGTTATAACTCTTATTTTTCTGTTTAGAATGATGAAACTCCCTTTTCAGTTTGTATTCAAAAAGACTTGAAAAGCCTACCCTTTCCAATTTTATCAGAAATGTTATTTTAGATTTGAACCAGAAGTTTTCTGGAGCTGGAGATGTCCCAAAGCTGACGGAGTGTAGAATACACATCCACAAATCCTTGAACAAAAGGAGAATCCAATGCACTGTTACTGTAAGTAGACAAGACACAAATTACATTCAAAGGAGAGACATTTTACAGGATTCCTTTCACTACAACAAACTCAACTTCAGCAGCTCCAACAAGCTGGGAATAAGAAGAATTTAGGTTTTTAGCCTGAATGCCACAGCCTTCAGTTTGCAAGGGCAATGTACCATGAGCACCCACTCCTCAGCTGTAAAATTTCTCATCAGGAATACACAGAAAAGACACATCTGACATTAGAAACAACAATGCAAACAAGTCCTTAAATACTGAAATACTGGCACAAAAATGAGAAAAGAGGTTTTTGGTGGCATCCTTGTGTATGTGGACCACAAGATATGCTAGCAGGAGATGTATCTCATGAAAAAGCCATTGTTTTGGCTTTGCACAATGCTTTTTTCATCTACATTCAATAACAAATCGGTGACTGGGGACAGCACCAGCGGTGTCCTGGCCCTGCTGCTCTGGAGGCACAACCTTCTCCTCCTATCTTTTGACAGGCAGAATTTAGTCCCCAGGGTGTGCAGGGAGTGCACATTCTAAAATAAAATGGAATGTAACAATCCCTTAACTGAACAAAGTGATGTTCCACGGATTTCTGGAATGTTAGGAGAACAACATTCATAAGTGAACCTGTCAAAGATTCCCTCCCAGACAGTTACGGAAATGACAATACAGTGAACTGATTTAAAATAAAAGTAATTTTAAACAAGAAATTGGACTGAAAAAACATGATGTTCCAGGAAAGAACTGTGTGCTTTGTGATCTCTGTTTATTTTTAAATATATTTATATTTTTACAGTACAGACTCAATCATTTATACATATAAATACAACAGTATTGAAGTTCTACTAAGATTTGATTTTTAAAAGTCAATGGACCAGACTTTTACACAGGTATGGAAGCCTTTAGCACATTTTTAAATTTGATTTCTGCTACAATTGAAAAAGTAGAAATGTTATTGTATCATTTTATCATAAGCTTCTTTCCCCTCCTGTGAAAGTGAAGACAAATTTAACAAGAAGCAAGACCACAGTTCTTAATCCTGACTTCGAACACGTTTAACAGCATTTGCTCAAATCACACAGATCAGCTATTACAGTGATTCAAGAAAAAGATGAGTTTTCACCCAGTGGAATCCCAGTCTGACAGACAACCTCATAAACATGGAATTCTCACTCCTGTGCCACCTCCTCCTTCGGCTGTTTGAGTTCAGTCAGAAGCTCCTTCCCAGCTTCTCCTGCTTTTGAGGCAAAGAGAACAGCTCCCTCCTTGAAGCCCAGGAGCTTCAAGCTTCTGGCATAATCTGCATACACAGCATGGATCAGTTTATGTAAATGAAGCATTAAGGAAAACACAAAGGAATGGCAAAATGAAAAAAACTCAGTATCTTGTTTATTTTCCTTCTTGCTCCTTGGCTCTCCCAAGGTGAAAATGCTGAACATTGCTACCAATTGGGCTAATCCATTATTTCTCAGCACAAGTAAGAAGAAAAAAGTTGCTTTAAATGCTACTTTTGAATGCATATTAGTACTTATAAAGCAACATGCAGAGTGCTATAAACTAAACCAGATCCATTTCAGATATGCTTAAGTAGCTATCATGATACAATGGCATAACTTGCAACAGGAATTCTAGTATCACAAAGATTTTCTTGTTAATTAGACCTGGAGTTATCCACATGACTTATTAATGGCTTTTTTTTTACATACAAGCTGACATCAGTGATGACTCCATAAAACAAGATCAGGTTTTATTTACATATGCATCATTATTTATTACCTATAATACAAAAGTTTGTGCAACTGCTCAGAACACCAGGTCAGATGTGAAGATTTTGGTGAACAAAAGGATTTCAGAAAAAGGATATTTGTATCATCATTAACTTCAAATGCCCCGTACCTCAGACAAGCTTCTACAAATAAAGCTGCTCTATCAAAGTACCTCATACTGTTAAATGGGAAACAAAAAAAGAGAATCATTTGTTAGGATACAAACCAGAAAACTATTCCAGGATATCACACCAAAACACTTGTACAGAGGCTTTCTAAAACATTTTACACCTCCCCTTCTTCCTTGCACTCAAGGACTGACACTTGCCATCAATTTTTTTGAAAGATCAGGACTCAAGTTACTCAGGAAAAATCATAGATACTATAAATCATTACTGCTTGGTCCATGGGTGCTGGCAATCTTAAAGCCTGCAGTAAAGTGAAACGCCAGTGGCAGCTCACAGGTTAAAATTAATTAAAGAAAAACACACTAAAATAGAAACAGATGTCAGGAACAATTCTGGCCAAGAGAAAACACAGGCTGTGCTGTTTCACCTTTACCTGTGCAACATCTCTGCAACTTTTGTGAAGCAGCCAAGAGACAAGAGGACAAGAATGGCCTTGGATTTCTGGTTGACCTGCGGGGAGCAGAGGTGATCGACCCAACGCCGGAGCACATCCGCGCACTCCTCCGAGCTCAGCCGGACCTGCGGGAGACAGCAGAGCTGGGGGTGAGTTCCCAGCTGCCACATCCACACAGCATTCTGCTCCTGCTTCGTTCTCCTCAGGGCAACTCTCTGGGCAGAAGCAAAAGCATCTGAAACGATCAGTTTTTAATAAAAAGTACGCGCGTTCCTTAACACGACAAAGGAAAATCAGAAATATCTGGGTAGAACAATACTCCACTTGGGTCAGTCCATTTTTACATGTGATTAACAGTACTTTTACTCCCAGTTTTCTAAATCAAGAAGTTAGTAATTGTCATCCTTTACCGAAAACTTCAGGACAAAACATTTTTGTCTTTCTTAAAAGCAAGACTCACTCATTTAGAAAATCTAAGTACAACCTTTTCCAGGCTTTCTTCAGGCAATGTAACAGAAACTTTACTTAAGGGATGCTGAAAAATCCTCACTGACTCCTACCCATTTATAATGTGGAGAATTAATGCTGTGTCTGGGTAGTTTTGCTGTAATTATGTCTGCATACCAAACCAGAAGGTGATGCACATTTACGTGGGTGGTGCTAATTTTGAAATCAGCTCACACACCACACAGAGCTCAGCACAAAGGCACTGCCCAGTTACTTATCCACATCCAGGAGTGGGTTTTTGTAGTTTATTACCTACTTGGTACTGCTGCAGCTATATGGACCTTCCCAAACCACTGCTGAAAAATTAGGAAATTGAGTATTCCAAGCCTTTTTAGGCCCCAATCCTGTACTGTGGACAACGAGGGCAGACCTGTGTGGTCAGAAGGCTGAAGAACTGTCAGCGCTGATTGAATGGACTGGCTTCTCGTAGCTGAATGGCATTTCTAATTGATATTTCAGTTACTCAGGGAACTTCAGCACCCTCCTCAGCCTTCCTAAGCCCAGATGCTAGGCAGGTGGTGGGTGTTACCAGCCTGGGAAGTGAGGAACTGCACACCTTGGCCAGCCACGCCGCGCGGTTCCACTCGCCATAGGTCTGCAGGTAGCGACAGGCGTCTGCGGCCTTGTCGATCAGACACAGCAGCTGCACCCCCTCTGGAACAGAAAAATGCACTCCACTCAGCAAGTTCAGGGAAAAAAAGAGTTGCTATCCAAGTGTGGAAAAGGATCTCCATATCCTCAGCACACGAAGATGCTGAGACTGCTCTCTATATAACCTGGGTGCCAGTTACTGGAGCTTCGTCCCAGAATCCAGAGGCCACGCAAAGCTCTCATTTGTCTTTATTCTAAACACAAATTTAGGGGTTCACAGGACTTCTCATCATAAAGACATAATGACCCTTGTTAATGAAATAATTAGATTTCATAGGTAATTCTTTATTTTAATGTTGTCCACAGTGTAATTATTAACATTCTACAGAGTGGGAAGTATTTTTTCCAGGCAAGTACAGACATTTTTAACTTTCTCTGCATGTCTGAGTATTTCAGTTACATGGTGAACAGCTCTTGCACTAAGCAAGATTAACCTGTACTTGTAAGAAAACATGTATTTTGAAACAAGTTCTAAGTTGAAAAGGAAACTAAGTCTATATTTCATCTCTTGTGTTTCATCACCAAATTTTAGTTAATTCTTTAACTAGAAAAGTGGAAAATACTTATTATGTGCTCAGCCTCCTTTTGTGCAAACAACTGCTGAAAGATTTACTCCAGAAGTAACTTTTCCAGTGAAAATGAATCAAGACAAGCCGGATTTTCTAAGTCAGTTACTGATCATTTTTGTGCTAACTACTCTGGGTAGTGTCTCCTACAGATGTGCAACCTTTAAAATCTATTACAGCAGGATTCACTCCACTGGCATCCTTAAAAATGATGAGAATTACTATTTTATAAGCAGAGACAAAGAGAGATTTTACCTGCAAGCTTTCCATTGGCTATCATGTTGGTTGCTACCAGTTTAATGGTGCTTTGAGATGGCCCTGATGAGGTGACAGTTGTGACCAAGCAAGCTTTGAGTGAATCACAGTAATAATGTGCATTGTCTGAACTGGTTTCTAGCAGTAGTTGCACTGCTCTGTCAGTCTGGCAAGAGAAAAAAATACAACTTTGACCACAACATACTACTTTGTTTAAAAGCTTTTCTATTTTTACCCTTTTTAAGACATGGAACAAATAACAGTGAAAGTTATTCTAAAACAGGCTGCAAAAATATATCCCAGTCTAGTAATGATTAAGATTCTATTTCAATAAGGCACTTGTAATAAGGATAGCATTGAAAACCCATCATGAACTTACCATACTAAGAATGCAAAAACTCTGCACTGGGTTCATACGAGTAGGGAATAACAAACATAGTTAGGAAAAGCTTTACTTGAATAGGCTAAGTACACAAAATAGACAGGGAAGAAGAATAAAAAATTCAAATATTACCCACAAACCTGGCCCAAGAGAAGAAGTTGATCAGCACATTTCCTGGTATGATCATATGTTGATCTTTTCACTTCCTGGAGATTTACCCTTTCCAGCTGGAATTTCTGGACAAAGAAGGAAAAATATTTTAAATGTAAGCCTAACATACAAAATAAAAGCAGGCATTTAAAGATATGTAAATATATTGCCAGTTTTTGGAACACCCTCTATTTTTAAGTACCAGGAATGTTTAAATCCAGACTGGCATGTTACTAATAAAAGTGAAATATGTACAGGGAAGTGAGTGTTTATTGTGCTGACAACATTCTTGTTAAATTTGAACTCTTTGACATACCTGGAAGTAAGAATTTTCACACAGTATGTCATAGCATATATCCAGAGGATTAACCAGCTGTTCCTGAAGGACAGCTGTGTCTGCTTTTGCAGGCTTTTCCTGGCATAAGCTGTGCAAATAGTGGGCAGCAATAGTCCAGAAATGCAGTTCAGATTCATCCCCGTACAGCCTGAGAAGATACGAAGCAGGATGTAAAATAGGTTTGTATTCTTTCACATGCCACGTAAAAACATGATATATTTCGTTTTCTCAAGCACTCTGCATTCCTGTGGACACCACAAATACTTTGCATTACCAGTGGGACAAACTACAAGAGCAGATTAAGGAATGACATTCAGCAAGGTAAGTTTCAACAGCAATTAGACTCCAGGAATGTTCAGCATAAAAATATGTGGAAATTGATATTTATTATTATTATTTTACACTTGGTCAGTGATCTCCTCTTTCAACCACAAATTACTAAGTTTGAAAACCGTCTCTGAATAGAGACAGACTGAAATTAGCTCAGTTTAGGCAGAGGAAGCACACAGAACAAATACACTTGAACAACCCAGGCTTTCCCCTGTTTGTACAGAACTACTGTGGATTTCTAAATGACATTCTGGGGCAGGAACAGCTAAAAGTAATGTGGCTGCCAGAATTGCAGTTATGAAAGTGCCACCAAGACTGAGGGAAGTTCCCTGTATCCAGCAATCAAAAAAAACTATGTTTCAGTGAGGTAACACTTCCATTTTGGTCCTAAAAACATTTTAATATATGGGTAACAAAGTAGTTTAGGGACTGCACTGAGATAAAGGACAATTGGGTGAGTACCTAAACTTCAGCTCATTCCTATGCAATATATTCCTATTCCTATGTTTATCTGAATCTCTACTACCTGGCAACCAGGAGACATCTCTGCAGGAGAGAAAAATCTGGATCAAGCAGAAGTTTCTTTATGTCACTGCAAAAGAGAAAGTGTTAAAGAATCTGTAACATGCTGTGCAGGTTTTTTTGGTTGGTTTTTTTTTGAACACAAATAGGATACATCACATACAGACTGAAAAAAATCAAACCCCAAAATACACAATTTCTTTTCTGAAATAAGAAAATGCATCTATGAAGACAATTACAATAGGAATTATATATAATTTGAACTATAACTGATCTCCAGGAGCAAATGCAGAGAGCCCATCAGCAGCTCCTTTTCCTTGCAATATAGGGAATCACCACCAGGGTGTATGCAAAGCTGTCAATTAGTCTGCAGTAATTCTACTAATTACAATATTAATTAGATCACAAATAATCTTGCAGCTATGTAGTGTCATAGCAGAAGGGATGCACATGCATGAATTTAGATTTTCACAGATGTTTCAAACTGGATAAAAATATGCTGTTACCTTTTCCGTCCTACTACATGAAAGGACAAAAGGAAAATTGAAAAAACTGTAATTTTCATGGTTTGAATGGAATTCCAAAATCTGTTTTCTGTGTAAGCAGAGAAATGTGCATCAACATTGCTCTGGAATTATATCTTCAGCAAAGGATTTTTAGAATCGTCTTTTCTTCCTCAGAGCTCAAATATCCTGACAAACCTTGGAGTATTTAAGTAGCAGTGTCCAGTGCAGTCTGGATCACCATAAAGAACCTTAAATCCCTGAGAAGTACTGCTTAAAACATTCCAAATGCTCACAGGTCAGTTGTAAATCATGTACTGACCCTATCAGTACCTTTAAAGCACCAACTTTAAAATTACATAAAAATTACATTAAAATTAACATTATTTTTAAATAAAAACTGTCATTACTCAAGCTTATCTTTAGAGAGGCAAAAAGCATTCTTTTGTCATTAATTGTGAATTGCCATAAACTTCAGATTTTTTGCCTTCTCAGAATTCCATAGCTTACACAAGTAATAACAGGGAAATTCTTACTTGGACAATGAATTCAACTGCTCTTGAAGAAAGTTTTTAATATTTTCATTTTCTGGATAATCACTGGATTAAAAAAGAAAAAAGAAAAAACAGAGGTTTTCTACATTACCAAAAGGACAGAACTACCTGAACTGGAAGAGCACTACTTGTAGGAGAAAAACACAAGCACATATATGGAAACAACCTTTCACATTCTTTTGGCAAGCCATTCCTGCAGGATTCTTCATCCAGTTACCAGTTCCAGAGCAGCAGTGAAAGACTGGGTTTGCTTTCACCTAGCCTCACAGTCAGTGCCAATCTTTCTTTTCCCATTTTTTTCTTCTTCATTAACCTTAAAATTAGTGAAAATGGCAATCCCTAGGGCATTATTATGTGACCACGAGCACAACACAGGACACAGAAATGTGCTCCTATGATGATGTGAACGTGGCTCTCCAAGAGTACAGACAGGTCTATCAGAATATCAGAGTATCACTTCCAGTTACACTTCAGGAACAATTCTGACTGCTGCATTAACTTCTAGAACAAAGAGAACACTCAGTTTTTTTCAGAAGTAATATAATGCCATAAAAATATTGCCAATACTTAAAGCAAACTGCAGTTTTTAATAGCCAAGTGCTACTGAAAGCCAGAAGAAATACCTGACCTTAGAGCCTTATGTATTTATTACTTCTAGTAATAAATAGTGAACTAAATATATTTTTGACTATCCCCAAGAGTGAGGAAACTTATACATCTAACAGTTATTTGCACAGAAAGACTAATAAAAGATATAGGCTTTAAAAAATAATAATATGTTATATATAGATCTATATTTCCTCTTACATGTCCATAATATCTAGAGAATATTTCTCATCCCACGGTTGATGCAGCAGGAATGCTTTTAAAGCTAATGAAGCCCTTGGAACAAGCAGGTAGGGACACCAGACAGGTTCTGGAACAAAAGGAAAAGATTCATTGTTGACAGGCTCATGTGCAACAATTCTGTGTTCATAAATCAGAAAATGTACCTCCAGAAAATATACCAGCACGAAATGTACCACAGAAAATGTACTAGAAATGTACTATAAAACAGACCAGCAGAAAATGCACCATCAGAAGACACCAGAAAATGTACCACAGAAAATATACCACAGTGTACCACAGAAAATACTCCTCCAGAAAATGTACACCAGAAAACATCCCACCAGAAAATGTACCACAGAAAATGTACACCACAAAATATACCACAGAAAACGTACATCATAAAATGTCTCAGCTTGTTTGCAAGCACCAGGAAAATCATAAATGAAAGTCTTTTCACAGCACAGGCTGCTAGACATAAAAGCTTATCTCTACACTCAAGCAAAAACATTTCATAGAAGGTACAGGGGTACCAAACATGCTCAAATGAGAATTCCAGGATATTCCATATGAATTTAGCCATAGACTCTCCTGGAATGCATTACACTGGCATTAGGCAGAGCTGTGCACAGTGATTATTGCTGCTACATGGGTATGGTGCAAAGTAAAGCTGTACCCAAATGTATCTATCATAAAGCATGGTTAGTTTAGCTTTGACCCCATAGGTCCTACAGTGTAATACAAGAATTAAACCCCATCATCTGGAAAGGATGGTGGGAAGTTTAATAAGATAAAAATGATACATTAAGTGCTGTCACACAAATGTAAAAGTCAGCAAGTCTGTACTCAGTATGAGGTATGGGTGACAGGCAGTAAATTCCACCCAGTGACTTAGGAGTAAAACAAGTACCAAAACCAGCTCCACTATTAAATATTCACAATTCCCTGTACTTCGTATGCACTGAGTGATGTAGGACTCTTGTAAATGTGATTTTGTAATTAAAACATTACCACAGAGCAGAGGCAGAAGGACAGCTAAATCATAGGCAGCCTTACAGCTGGCACAGCCTAATTTCAGTGTGCTTGGGTTTACAACATTCATCTTTATAACTTAATATTGCAGAACATTCACTTGATAGCAAAAATGGCTGTGATAAATTACATGTTTCCTCAAATAAACCCACACCACAGCTCCTCACACACCAGTTTATTAAATATGTCTTAGAATCTTCTGTGCTTTAAGGAAATGATTTAAGGAAATCTTATGAGTAAAGGTAGAATTGACTCAAAAGGCAACAACAAGAGTAGTTACTTGGAACACCAGTAATAACAAATACAAAAAAATGTAGCTTATTTAACTAGTTAAATATTTAAATTCCCTTCTTAAACATATGGCTAAAAAAGCAAACAGCACTAATGCTGCTATTTTAAAGGTCAGTTTGAAAAGCAATGAATCAGTCTACAAACACCTGAAAAAATTAGAACATACATTTTCACACACCCACAAATGTTTCAGCATCATGTAACGAGTATCAGTGGTGGAGGTACTGATACCTAATTGATGTGCCAATGCTTTTTAAGTCAACTTGCTAGGTATCTCTACAAAATGCTCTTATTTTGTTCATTTCTACTTCAATTAAGACATTAAAAAGTATATGTTATTTAGGAGATTAAATTTGTATTAAAAAACCAAATCCATATGACTTAAGCATAAAAAAATTATCTGTATCTATGAAAAGCAGTAGAGAGGCATCAAATTCTCCACATGTGACAATTTCCTGTTCTAACACAAGTGCTGAGCTCTACTTTCCAACCAGGAGTGCAGAGGTATCAAGCTTGAATTTGATAGCAAAAAAGACATGACCATACCTATTAAATCCTGCTCATCCATCCTGAAACATGAGGGTTTCATGGATAAGTCCAGCACTCGGATGCATCCATCATCTGATGCCAGCACCACTTTGTCTGACGTGCACCAGTCCACATCCAAGATCCGGAAGTTCACGTTTCTCCCACTTCTTAAACTGCTCACCATTTGGACCTGGAAAAGTTCAGTTATTTTTTATCTTTAGCAGCCTCTCCATCACCCAGTGTAAGGCTGTGTCACACAGCCAGGAGGCACAGCACAAAATTCACAATGAAAGGTGAAGTTAGCCATAAATCATTTCAATAATCGTCTTTTCTGGAGAGTAGGGAATTTAGAAACCTTGGAGTAGGTCACATGGCTGCCCTGAAACAATACTATTTCCCAATTCAGAGCTAAGATCCTTTTGAGCACAGTGTGCAGCTGCCTTTTCATTATCTTTTCTAACAGGACAGGATTAGAATTATGATAGAACTGAGACTATAAAATATTACTACAGATACTCTGAAAGACTTTTGACTGAAAATGTGAATTTAATTTTAAATGCTTTCATGTAGGAAACTCCTTTATCCTAGAAAAAAAAGGAGAGAACAGCTACAGGAGGAGTATCTTGTGGCATCAAAACTATTCCAATGTGCTTCAAGGAGAGAGTCACTGGCTAATATCTTACTCTGCTTATGTAATTCACAGTAGTTGTTCATATCTGCTGTTCAATTCTTACCATCAGCAGTGTTTTATACTGCACTAATTAAGTGTCTGAGTTTGGAGCTGGTGCCCATTACAAAGTGAGCAGGAAAAGAATTAAAATCCCTGTTTCATACCTTGATACCCTGAACTTATTCTGGGGAAATAAGTTAAAACACTACAATTATATTTCCTTCCCCACGGTACTATAATCCCCTGAAACACCTACAAAGCAAACCCCAGAAGGTTTGTGAAAATAACTGCAGAGTTCCTGAGTAAGAGGAGAAGCTAGACAATGTTAATGAACAAGGGTCTGGTTTTCTGGTAGTCCCTAACAAATTCAAGCTACTTTTGACCATACACAGAAGAAACCTGCAGTAAAAGTGATCTCTTGTCCACAGATTAAAAGTCTCAGATTGGGGACTCCCCCTTAAATTTTCAAGCTCTGCCTCAAAACCATTACAAGAGGATGACAAAGAGGATCTCAGACACATTGTCAGCTTTAAGAGTGAAAGATACTTCTCATTGATGGCAGCTTAAAGGTGCTTTATAGAGAGTAAAAGTCTTCTGAGAAAAGCCATATGACTTTATCATACAACTGTCAGTAAGAAATCATGACTCAGTAAAACTTAATCCCTCACTCACCCTGATTTTCAGAGGTGATGTGTGTGCTTTGAAGAGCAGTGCCTATCAAACCCACAGTCACTTACCTCTTTTGAATCCCAAATTTCTGCCCCATCGTTGTACATTGCAAGAAGTTTTTGATTTCCTTTTCCCGGGGCAAACCGTATTTTTTTCACCCAGCTCCGGTGTGTAGGAATCCCCCTAAAGAAAGACAAGATTAGGATCCATCACTGTACACCAAATATCGTAGGAAACTGAATCCTTTCCATGAACTTTGCAGATCCTGGTACTGCACAGACTGAGGAGGAGAACAATCTCTCTATATATGCACACACAAATGGATGTCCAGATTATTAAAACTAAAATGATGAAAAGCTTGGTATAAACATTACAGTACTTAATGTTTTACCAGAAGCCATTGCAGATTCAATGTAAAAAAGATATCTAGCTGGTTTTAAAACCTTGATTAAATGTTAATTCTTCTGAAAACAGAAGAGATTAAATGTAGAGAACTGTGACACAGTAGACATTTTCTGAATTTTTATTTCAAAATACTTGCATTTTTCCCTACAGTGAAGAACAAAAATAAGGAAGGATGAAAACATTCCACATTCTAACACCATCTCATGTTTGACACATTTAATTTGCTTTCATACCTGGATACTCTAGCTTTCAAATCCCAGAAGTTTAAGTTTCCATCAACATCTCCAAGAACCAGGATATCCCCTTTCCAGGCAATACAAGTAATGCTACCCATACTTCCCTGAAAATATTTAGGAAGCAGAAAAAAATCTCGTGATGA
Source organism: Machaerirhynchus nigripectus (assembly GCA_013397975.1). Taxonomy (NCBI): domain Eukaryota; kingdom Metazoa; phylum Chordata; class Aves; order Passeriformes; family Dicruridae; genus Machaerirhynchus; species Machaerirhynchus nigripectus. The sequence continues at coordinate 69,730 of VZRQ01009817.1, read as the reverse complement.
ACAGAGCCAAACACATGAATAAATATTTCACCATTGGTATTCATTTAAAAAAAATATTACATGACATGATAGACCAAACTGTACTCAGTTAAAACAGAAAAATATGTAAGATTGTGAAACAGAAATGCTATGGGTTTTGAAGCTGGAATTCACATTTCAGATTTCAAAGTACTGCATTAGTGACCCCTTGCTGCTACAAAGATTATCCCTGATTTTGTTCTGGCAACCGAAGCTAAGCAGAAAATTAAAGCATCAATGATATAGAAAAATTGGAACTCACATCTGGAGGAATTCTTGCACTATCTTTTACTGAGTTTCCTTCTACTGTGAGATGATAAACCTGCCCATCAGCACCTGTAAACACAAAGTGCTCTCTGGCAGAGATGTTCTGGCTCAGCTCTGATTTACTTTCGGCTTCCTGCAACAAGCTTTAAAAAGAACATAATGAGACAATTACTTCTCTCTTGAAATCAGAATTGCAAGACAAATTCTACCTAATGCACAGAGACAGCACAAAAAAAAAGCATATACCCTTCTAAACACTTTATTTAACAATTAGCTCTTGTGGAAATGTCCAAGGGCAAATAACAGTTTTACTTAAAGAACCAGGTAACCAATGGACTGCTACAGACAAACCTGAGAGAAACAGCTCCCACATATAAAAACTAAAGGGAGGCTCATAAAGTTGATTTGCTTGCTGTGTACTCAAGAATCTGTTTCAAATATTCTGTTCCACAGAACAGCAGCACATGGTGGAAAAACAACAATTGCTGTAGCACAGGAGTCCATCAGAAGGAGGGATACCTGATCACAGAGGACTCCACACTGCTGACTTCAGTGTCTGATGCCACTGTCTGCCGGGCCATGGCCTCCCTGGCTGCCAACTGCTTCTTCCTCAGGCTTTTTAAGTTGTGGGAAGGTGACCACTCCTGTGAAAAATGGCCCAGGAAAAATGGAAAAGACAAAGGTTTATTCCCTGAATTTACTGGGGCTTTATAATGATTTCCAAGAAGATTGTTTTCTGTAATACCTCCCTCCATCACCCAAGGGGCAGAGCAGATTTCCTCACCAGAACCTCCTTTTTTCCTGCCTCCATTTGGTGACAGAGGAAATGTTAAAGCACTTCTCTGTATATGCTACAGCTACAGTAACATCTGCTGAAAAATTGTTCAAAGATTTTTATATTACCTCAATGCATTACATTTATTAAAGAGTACCAGAATTTATTCCTTACCAAAGCAGTGGCTGTAGGGAAGTTTTTAGACATTTCTCTGAGCAGAGTGCATGTTCTGACATCCCAGATCTCCAGTGGTTTGTCTTTAAACACCACAGCCAGATACTGCCTGAAACAAATGAGAATTTACTCCAGCAAGAGTAAAACTGTGCATTTTACTTCACACATGTTGTTCACACCAGCACTCTGGAGACCTTCAAAAACTAAGAGTTAGCAGAGCAAATTAAATTCCCCTCTGAAGCTCGTGATTGCCTCAAGTTACTGAGGAGCAAAAGAATGTCTGAAAAAGAGTTCTCTTCAAAGCTAACAGAATTATAAATTTCTGACAGGTGGTTCTGCACAATTACTGTGGAGGAGACAAGGGGAGTAATTCAGAGAGAGCAGCAGCACCTCTGACCTCACCGTGTTCAGCCTGAGTCAGTGACTCCACCAAATACCAAAGACACACCAAGGCTGCAGGCTGGACAGACTTCTCCCTCTCCTGCACATGCATGCCACTTCCTAATCCAGGGATAAATGAGCATAAAATCATCTCACACTAAACCACTTGTCAGTCATCAGACTGTTCATCTGTGGAGCTGGATGAGTGTAAACACCTTTAATCTACCACTTTTCACATTTAACTTGAAAATACGGAGGCCATGCAGCAATTTGTCCTCTCAGGCACTGCATTCATCTCTCTGCAAGTGAACCTCCTTTCTTGCCTCACTCAACACTCCGCAGCCTCTTCATCTAAGCCCATGGCTGTTCTTAATTTTTAATGCATTATTAAGAACATTATGTGGTTGAACTCTTCCAAATTCTCTGGAACTCCTACATACAAAAATATTCCTGTGCAAGCTAGAGGACATTAACTTTTTTCTACCACTGTAAAGAAAAAGCTTTTAAGATTTAGAGACAATGCCCTATTAAATACAACACTACTTTAATTTCATTTATACAAGAAAGTGAAGTAATTTTCCAGAGTACTGTGATTATTATTTTTGATACTGTTAAGACCAGGGCCTCCTGTCACAGGCCTGCGCTCAAGATAATGAGGACTTGAAAGGAAAAGATTTGGTCATTTATCAGCTGACTTTTCAAACAACTGCATTTCACATCTGGTTTTCCACTAGACAATTATTATAAAGGTGTGAAATACTTACAAAAGCTAAAGAAATGTGAATAATCATCCAACCTTTAATGCCAAGCTTCCTAGTTTTACGTAAGGCTTAATTTATGGAAAAGAGAATTAACTCAAAATCAAAGCTGAAAAATAACAGTTCACCAGTTTTACTCTCCTTAATATTATCAAAATGCCTGTTCAGTAAACACAATCCTTGTAAGAAATAAAATATTAATTACTGATCTGGTAATGGGATTGGATCCTGAAGTGACAAAGTCAACCACAGAAACATTCACAGTTTTTGCTTGGAATTAATGTTCTGAAGCATTTTCCTCTTGATGCTGTTGAATATTTTTCTGTACACTCTGAAGTGCTTTTTTTCTTGGAATGTCTATGATGTCATGAGGATTTTCATACAGTACAGGAACATTTATAAACTTCCCAAGGCTGATGCACTTACTTCAAATGAGACACCTTTATCATTTCAATGGCTGGCTCGTCGTTGCCTCGCTCCCCACGGAATGCAATGCTCCTGCCTGGAGCACAAAACCAGGAGGGAGAACAGAAACACTCAATGAACTCAACAGAAACAGAGAAACAGTTTATAAACTATTCTGTTTGTAAACAGAACCAGTTTAGAACCAAACCAGAACCAAATCACCTGTCACCTCTGACATTACTTGTGTCAAAGCTTTACCACATTTCATTTTACTGCATTTCAAAGTTTACATTAAATATAATGCAAACTCCACTGTCAAATGTAACACCTGACTCACTTCCAGAGCACAGCAACACAAATGGATGCACCAGGATAACATAAATATAGAGAGAGACTTCAAAGAGTTATTATTTTCCACTCAAAGCCAGTGAGAGATTCTCTCTGTTCCCCAAGGAGGAAACTCATTAATAGATTTCCAGTTTGGTAAGAGAAATTAACTCTGCCATAAACTAAGTCTGATAGTATTTCATGGTGAGCTACATTCTACACTTACCAGAACCATTCTCTCTTCCTTTCCAGATAAAAGAGTAAATCCTAAGAATTTATAATCTCATCCCCAACAAAATTTTTACCCACTAGAAGGAAGTATTACAGAATTATAGGTGGTATAGATATCACTAAAATAAATAATGACCTACAAACAGCATATTCTGTGCAAGTTCCAGTCTCCTTAGCTTTCACAGAAAATGCAAGCTATAAACCTAAGCTCCTCTTGTAGCTCACAGATAAATTACTTAAGCCAGTTACATGAATAAATCTAGTTATCAAGAACATGAATTAGAGCTCTCATGTCAGAGGCGACAGGAAATCTTTCTCCTCTGTTTTCAGCATGTTAGGAATTTTCTTTCATATTTTTACTCAGAAACATACATGTGAATTTTGTCAAAGTGAATCTGAATCAGCACAGTTTTCCAAGGCCTAAAATACAAAGCTGGGCTCCTCAGTGGGGGAAGAAGCAAAATTCAAACAGTTAAATTGCTGTGCCTTCCTTGAGAGCTTTAAAAGAGGAAATGTACCATTTTTAAGCAAACCAAATGCTAAGGTCTCAGATATTCACATTTACTCAAAACTTGGTTGCCTGCAGAAATTCTGAACCTTTTGTGACTTTTGTCTATAAATATTCTATACTGATTCACGAGCTGAGTGAAAAATCAGATTCCCATTTTACATGAGATTGATTTCCCAATGCACCGATCTTTTCTGTTTTGATTTTAAACAGATGAACAAAAGACAATATATGAAAGAAATTTACAAAAATATTATGCTACAAGAATAACCTCTCTGTGCAGCACCCTGGAAATACAACAACTGAGGTTTTTCCATAAACTTAAAAAAACTCAATTAAAAAAAATCCCTTTACATAAAGTAATTCAGAATCAGCCATGTGTTACAAGATTCAGTCTCTTCAATTAGAAATTAAATGGCTTCAGGTTTTCACATTCAAAAATAATTTAAAATTATTGAAGTGCTTCCTGTCTAATCTCCCCAGTTATACCTCCTTGTATTGTGCAAATATTGAGTTTATTACAGATATATTTATCATCCATTATGAGGCCAAAATAGTTGAAAAAACACATGTAACCTGTTAATTTTGCTATCTACAGTATCTTTTAAACAGCTATTTATTTTTTAACCTTTCCAATTCTTCATAAAAGTATCAGATTTTATTAAAATCCATTTTACACTCACTCACACTCAGATCCTGACCATGTGCCTGGCCTGTTGCTGAAACAAACCACAATAAAAGGTTCAACACTATTTCAGGGGCACACGAAACAGTGGGTGCAGACTAGGATGAAACACATTTGGAAATATGGAAAGAAATGAAGTTTGTGAACAAAATCCACCACTAATACTGTGTGTGACTGCTTCTAAACCCCCTGCTGACACTTAATATTCTTTTGATAAGTCCAAGATGTTTTTGCCAAGGTTCAAGTCTGTCTGCAGAGCACCAGACAAAAGACATCTTGTGGCTTCACACAGAAGAGAAGGAGCAGTTAAAGCTCCTCTTTATTATTTTATTTTGTCATGACAACAGAAGGAATAAAAAAAAATAATAGTCAGAACTTGTCATTCTCCAGTAAATCTGTCAGCTCCTGGAGCAGATTCTTCAGGAAACACAAACCTGTTGGAAGGTCCACCAGCTGCAGCTCATTCCTGACCAGTCCCAGATTGTTGGGTGTTGATGTGGCAAAGGAAATGAACCCAGTCAAGCTTATCCACTCAATTCCCCTGTGATCAGAATGAAATACATGGAGCATATCAGCCAAAATATCTGAATTGCTACAAGTCTGAGCTGAAGTATTTTGTTTCATGTGTATTCTTAAAAAAAAACCCAGCACAATGTAATTTTCTACACTTTCTGGAAACATCGTATTTAAGCATAAAAAGAAGCTACACATTAACAACTACAATGTGAATAAAACGTCACTGAATTAAATTTAGGAGCAGCTTTCTTTTCAGACTGCAGTAGTTCTTCTTTGATTAAATAAAAAATTCAGGTAGGAACACTGTTAATTTTTGCAAAAAGCCCTCACAGATACTCAGCACTAGAGTGGACTAAAAGCCCTGCTCTCATCAAATCAGTGGTTACTATCAAACTCCAATTTCCCAGCACAGAGGAAAATACTCCTGTGGGTGGGAGTGTGAGTAGACTTCATTCTTTCAGTCCAGAGAGAGGAGAAATAAAGATACACAAAGAGAGGCCCTGAAGAGATTTCACAAAAGAACCAAAAACCTGGCTTTTTTTGTTGTTGTTGTTTTTGTTCTTTTAGATCACACCAAAGCAGCTGCCAAGCAAATCGTGTTGCAGTGCTGCAAGGATGTAAGGTTCCAGAGCACAGAACACACTGGCAGCACAGATGGATTCTCAGCCAATTCCTGAAATACACCACAAGGCAAAAGGGACAGAAAGTGGCACGGGGTGGGACCAGCCCCATTTCCCACACACACTTGGTGCCTGCAAAAATTGCTGAGTGCTTTATCTGTGAGATAAATCAAGGAGCTCATCTAAAGAAAACTGAGCTCTAATACACACGTGTGCTCAACTTCATTCTAACACAGATAAAAGGATTTAAGGTTTCCTCAAACTGAGGAGCTGTTCCCAGGACAAGTATTCTGTTACATCAGCTGTGTGCTTTGCAAGAATACACGTGAAGTATGAGAAAGATAAATAACAGCATTTGAGATTTACTGTCAGTAAATCCAACCCACATTGTATTAAGCAGACGTTTCCTAAATGCAATGAAACCAAAAAGCACTCCCATAATACTTTGCACATACAATTTACAGCCATATTTATTATTTTAGTTCAAGCTTTAGAACATGGGAAGCTTTATTCCTAAGCCCTCAAGAAGGGTTAAAAATTTAGGGCCCAGTTTTTTTCCCAGTAGGACCTATGAAGAGTTCAACCATTAATTTCAATCAAAATGAGAAGTATTCAATTATTCATTGAAACACCACAGGCATGATTGAATAGAAACTTTCAACTGCAGTAATGGGTGACACTGCAAGTCTCCAAAGGGTCATAAATCCAGGGAGCTTTCTGAAATGGAAGAAATGTGAATTCTGACACCATTTCCATTTATCTGTTACTCAGCTATGTTTTTTGGCAAAAGTCCACTCCTAATGCATTGTTATTGCTGGTAGTTATTCACCATTCTCCTTCAAAGACCTGAAGCGTTTTCTACACTTCTTTCATCAGCTCAGATTTAACAGGGCAAGTCCTTTTTCTCTGCTGCTGCCTGGCCATCTGTCAATACCAATAAAAATCTACAGAAACCCAAGGCACTCATAATCAAAAGGAAACCTTAGCTCAGCTAACTGCTTGCACCTGAAACAACAGAATTTTTGTCGCTGTCATACATAGAAATTGAGAGTCTGAAGACAATGGTTCAAATTTTAATGATAGAATTAAGTAATGCCTTCCCTATTGAAATACCCAAAATTTCCTCATAAAAGTCATCTCTGCCTACAAGAATTAAGGGTTACATTCAGCTGCCAACTACTTTTCAGACTGAATCCACTCTTTTAAAATGTAACATTTAGGGATTCTATACATTCAACTTGTCTCGGTTACTTCAGGAGTGAAACTCAGTTGCTTTGATTAATGTTTCCAATGCAAACAAATTACAGAGTGCACTGAAGTGGATAAAAACACAAATTACATTTCTAGTTGGGAATAGATTGTTGTGACTTTATGACACGGCAGCTGCTACTTAAATTTAAGGACTCTAAGAAAAAGACAAAGGCAAAATGGGAAATAAAACCATATGTGCTACCAATGTGCTGGTAGATATTTTTCATTCTAATTTCTCTATTCAAGGAAAGTTTTTTTAAGGAGGTGATGAACGTTTGCAAAGCAGTCTCCCAAAGAGCAGTCAGCTGAAATTCAAATGCTAAAACAGCTTCAATTCAACTGCTAAAATTCGGATGTAATGCAGTAATTTTCAAGTCGTGCCTGCAGGCCACAGACATTCCTGTTACAGTCAGTGAGATTTTAATTTTAAAAATAAAAGCTGTTGCAACCTTGCACTTGCTGAGCTTCAGTGAAAAAGAATGAGCAGCACTGCTGCAGTCACAGCTATTTCGCTATCAGAATAAGGAAAAGCAGCACTGAGAGCTGCAAATGTGCCACTGAACTCAAAGCTGCTCTGCAGGCATTTTACTTGCATGTCTCAAATACATTCTTCTCTGCACTGAACATGTTTTATTACCTCCTGTATTGCCTACTGTCCACAGGTATCAGACTTGGTTATTTCATGGTTCTTCCAACTTCTCTTAGTAATGAGAATGATTTGTATTGCTCTCTACCCTGAAGGAACCCTGATCTCCTGCTCCCAGTTTCTGCCAGGCAGCACCGGCCACAGTCCCGTTCTTGATTTTCCCCCTCACTCATGCTCCTAGCAGTGGCCTGATTGATTTTCCCTCTTTGTGTGCTTTGAAGCTGCTTCTTGCCTCAATCTCCTTATAAAAATAAAATTAAACTCAACAGGAAAGTACTTACTTACATAAATCTAAACAAATACTGAAAGCTAAGTAATAATCATAAATAAAATGAATATTCAAGGTTAACCCACAAGTATGAAGTATCTTAAAAGGAAGGACAGAAAGGCAATTCTTCCTTTTCCTAGTCACAATACAGATTCAAAGTTTAAATAAAAACAAACAAAAAACCAACCAAACAAAAAAAAAATCAGCATGTGACCACATATGCAGAACACTTTAATCTCAGGAAAAAAAAAAGAAATCATAATTGCTAACACCCAAACCACTCAGTGGCTATTAACTTAGAACATTTGATTTGTAAAGGACAATTGTCTTATTTTTATTACACTCTCTTCCTAAATACAGAGCACTGAAAACTCTGCTGGCCTTGAGTTACAATTTCAAGGTATTCTCAATTACATACTAAAATAACAATGGTCCCTGAAGGTGTACTTTCAGATAAAATGGAAACGTTGAGGCATTATTCAATCTATCTGCATTTTAGAGGTAAAGTAAGAATTCCCAGTGAAAAAAAAACTTTTGCACTTCATGAAAATTAATTTAAAAAAAGAAAAGAATCTCCATGCCTTAATCTAAACTGCTTGAAGTATTCCCTTGAACTTGTAAAAATAATGTAGAAAGTCATTCAGACAATTGAGGAAGTTCTAACAAATGTTTGTAAGACTTACCCTGATAACGGCTACTGGCTAAATAAAATTCACAAACATTTTATATGAATCCTACAAAGAGCTGTTGAGGACATTTGCCAGGAAGGTAATGTATTCCTAAAGTTTCTCAAAAGCTGCAAACTCTTTACAAAGTGAAAAGCCCAAACTAACAATACTTCTAATGATGCACAAAGCTTTTTTTTCCAGTGTATTTATTTCCTCCTCTCTCTCCACCTTACTTTTTTTTTTGAAATGTGAGTAGTGGTTTTCATTTTGAGTTCTATAATCACTCTAAAAAAAAAGGACTCTCCTCTCGTGCTGCATAACAGAAAGTAAAATGAAAATAATTTCATATGTAGGTAATGGTATGAAACCAAGAGATTCAAATGGTTTAGAAGAGAAAGGGGAATTCTATTCTTAGTGCCAAGTAATCACACCACAAGCATAAAGAGTGACTTAATTTTGGTAGTAGATTCCAAGCAGGTTTCCACAATGAACTCTCAGAGCTGCCTGTTCTCAGTAACCTGTACTTTCCTTAACTTTTTGCAGAATGCACAGTAAAATGCAGACCTTAACCAGACGAAGGCTTCACGACACAATTCTGATGCACATTTTTACTAATATCAGTACTAGAAATAAGTATTTTATTTTTATGCACAAGTCTGTCTGGAAATATGTATCCAGCAAGCACCACCTTGAATATCTGTGCCATCAGTTATCCAAAAAAGCTCTGCCATTGTGTACACACAAACACACAGCACAAAAGCTTTCAAACTTGCTCTGCTCCTTCTTAGGATGGATAAATACGGATCCCTATAATCAGTCTTTAAAATCTTTCAACAATAAAATTATTTTTACCTCAGTTAGGAGCAGAACTGTCTCAATAGCAATTTCAGCCCGAAGGGGATAAAGTAAATAAACACTGACATACAAACCAGCATTATTTCAAAGGCCTCAATCCCAATAGTTATAAAATAAATAAAGTTTCTTGTCCTAAAAAGACTTCCTTGTCCTGCAGTGCACTGAAGAGACTGGCAGTAGTTGATATGCATCCCAGATCAGCAGGCACAGATGCAATTCCAGTATTTCTTTCAATGTAATTTTCATTACAATCTTGTCAGGGTGTTACAGCTCATACACAGCAAAGGCACTGTCAGGGTGCAGAACTCAACAGGCAATTTTCCTGATTTCATTAACAGCAAGGCAAGACACCCACACTGCTGGGTAACACTCAGGTGTTTCAGCATTTGTTTTCTAGAAGGATTATAGCAGGAATTAAAATGAAAATCTTACTTGACTTCACAGGAATGGATGCTTAACTCTTTGTGGAGGAGTCCACTTGTGAGGTGAAACACCAGGACAGAGCCATTGCTTGTACCTATAAAAATTGATTAAAAAAATATAGGCACACATTTTACTTTTTTCTTCCATACTTGAGTGAAAATGCAGCATTTACAGCTATTTCTGTCTCTCTATCTTATTTTTAGATACCTGTAACTATTATATTTTACAATTTTAGAAAAAGTATTTTAATTTCTAGCACTTACAATGCCAAATATTAAACCCTCTGCAGCCACTGATATCCACTTGGATCAAGACATTTTCCTAAACCTTTTTGTAGAGGCTGTAGAAATTCTGATTATTCATCTTGCATTTCCACAACTCACCCACCCAGCTGCAGAAGAAAGGAATGTTTCTTTTTGCTCTGGTTACTGGAGATGAGTAAATGCCTCAAGGAAATGTTTTAACTGTTATCCACCAATAATGCCAGGGGAGAATCCTGGGTAGATTTTATGGAATCATTAAAGCAATTCTGCTTTCTCATCCCTGAAATTATGGCTTCTTTCGAAGAAGAAACTACTAAGAAATCAGTAACTTAGTAGCTTTGAGCTTCAGTTACATCAAAAACCTTCTGAAATACAGAAACTTACCATTTTCCATTAGACACTTCTTGATATTCATATCAACTTTATGAAATACAACAATGGATACCTAAAGAGCCATTCAGCTATGTTAAATTTACAAAGACCTTGCTGTAAATGCACTTTACACCTATTTGTTTCCTAATCTTTATATTCCACCTGTTTTAACAGTTACAGCTCATGGAAAACCACAAGTTACATTTTAGCAGCACCACATCATGTCATGATACACTGCCTATGGTTTACAGCACAACTCGAAAGAGGATAACAAAAAAATGAGGTTTAAACAGGCAGAACTTCAAGTTAATAAATCAGGTGATCACTGGCAACTCTTCTAATATCTAGATGAGTTTAACTATATTTGTGGTAAGACAGAATAGATTCATCCAGGAAAAATAATGTGCTGCAAGTGTAATTTTAGAAATTCACATCAGAGCAAAAATAAAGTCTCTGTAAAGTTCATTTACTTATTCTAGGAATGCAGAGCTGCAGAAGTCCCTATTTCCTGACATTCAGAATGAAGTGGGAGCAACATGTAGAATGCTGAGTGTATCAGCAGACCAATATCACAGTAAATGACAGCAGCAATACAAACATGCTATATACAGCATTTTTCAGGGAGCTTTGCTTAAACCCAGGGCAGGAAAAAAGAACCCAGAGGCTCACAGAAGCAAACCAATACCAGGGTCACTATCTGCAGTAAGTTACACAGGATCAACAGATAGATTTTTTTTTTCCTATTAGCAACTATATTTGTATTTAATACAGAATCTGTTCTTTTCAGAGCAGTGAATGACCTGCTCAAGGCACTCACCAACAGCAAGGATGGGCTCATACTGTTTGATGTTTTTGGTTGTGAGGGGCGGGCACATGCGGATGGCGAACGGAGGCAGGGGCAGCCCTGACAGGAGCCCTGTCAGCAGGAATTTGAGGTGCACTTCCTGCAGAAATGAATTCCTTAACTCTTCTCCAGCGCTTGCACCTTGCCCTGCTTCAAAATGAAACCTCTTGTTAGTATGAAATTGTAATTGGAGATGTTACAGAAAGTTTTCAGACAGAAATTTATGCAATAAAAAATTACAAACAATGCATAAGACACACTTCTTCCTCTTGAGCTTTGTATGATGAAATTTTTTGGAAGACTGATTGCCATCTAGATTTCACAAAGAGAGGATGTGTCAGATAAATTGGCTTCTAAGATTAGTATCAAAAACATCAAAGTGTTTTGGCCAAATTCCATTTTAAAATACTTTTTTTCCTCAAAGAAAATGGACTTCGAACATTGGTCTTCAACATAAAATCCTCAGGAGGATTCAACTGATCATTTCTTTAGCAAACAGGAATTCTTTTATTTTAGACTTACTATTAGAAAATAATTCTGAAGTTCTTAAGTAAGGTAAGATGTACATTGATTCAAAACCATGAGAAATTAGTAGCAGTAGTATCAGTGAAAGAAATTCTTACCAATCATGTTGTCTAATGAGAGGTCTGGAAGTTTATTTTGGAATGCTCCTACAGGGATTCCACAGAAGGAGACTGGGGAATACAGAGGTGATGCACTTGAACTGCTGCAAAAGAAATGGAAACAAGTTCCTCATGCAAAGCCAATCTCCATCCCCAAGGGACTCAAACAGCTCCTGCAGCCTTGGCAGCCGTGTCCTGCTGGGCTGGGGCAGGTCTGTGTCATGAGCAAAGAGCAGAGACTTCACCTACCTGGCTCTTATAATATTACACTTTCCCTGGTTATATAACCATGACAAAGACCAATGTTTTAGAAATGACTCTTAAGAATACAAGACGTAAAAACAAAGAACACATGGATTCTAAACAGCTTTCCTGGATATGCAGCACAAGGAATCCATCTGGCAGTATTTTTGAGAACAGCAAGAATAAAAACATTAAATCTCTGAGCAACAAAAGGATCTATGCTGAAAATCTGGTGCTACAGACATTTAAAAGAACTCTATTTCTTTTATGGCAGTAAGTTATTTATTTTATTCCACGGTACTTTAAAGGGTTATTGCAGCAGAACAACCTTAATACATTGAATGTTCAAAGCACTATATTACTTCACATAATATTTTGAGAGACTGATCAAAATGTAAAATTCTACAGGCTCTGTGTATACAAATATTGTTTATACCACCCTATTCCAGTCAACTGCTGTGCAGCTTCATATTGCTCAGTGTCAAATTCACACAAATCCAGCTACAGATAGATCCCCTACTAAAAGTGTAGCTCTTTACAGACTCATTTTGGTCCTTACATGTGACTGAAAGGGAGGGATCCATTCCTAGAGGAAAATATGGTCTGAAGAAAGCCAAAGGACAGGAAAATGCTCCCCCAAAATAATGTGAATAGTCATTCTATCTTCCGTTTTCTTAGTCCAGACAGTCAGGATGGAACTGCCTTTTAAAGTAAAAAGAGTAAATACAGTTCCTGCACTTCCTCAAAAAAAGGGAACTGGTCTATTTGGATGACACACTTTGGTCCCCTTCCTTTCGCTCACACACATGTACAGCACGTGGAACACTTCCACACACCAAAGAACATTGTGTTGTCTTTAAAATACAATGAAATACAGAAAACCTCTTGTAAAAAAAAGCAGCTTTGGTAAGAAAAGTAAATCCCATTACCTGTTCCGCACATTTCTGCCAGAAATGCTGGATTTTAACTCCCAGATCATCACCCTGCCATCGCTGACTATGAGAGCTGCAGAATTCTCATTCACTGGGCAGCACACCATGCTGAAGGGCCGAACTGTTTTGGTCACCCTGATGGCATCACACTGACTCCTTAAATCATAAACCAGCTCCTGAACTGGGTCTGGATCTGTAACACCAACGGCCCACAGAGGAAAAACAATTAGGGTGAAAAACACGGGATGTGATCGATCAGCAGAGGTAATTGTGAAGCATGACTGAGCTCTCTGATTGAAATCCATGTGCTTCCTGTGCAACAATTAGGAAAAGCAACCAAAAACTACACGCTCTTGATCTTGCTGTTCACAACACAGCTCTGGGAAGTTCTCCAAAATGTAACTTTGTCTTTAAAATACATTTTTACACAGGAATCTTGCAAAACCTAAAATAATAACTGTTTCACAGCTGAGCAGAATGTGCACCTGCTCTCCACAACCCAGCAGTCCAGGTTTACAGGTAAACCTGGAAGCAGTAATGTAGCTCACTAGAAATTAGCAAACTGCTCAAACCAAAATAAACCAACAAAACTCACTATGTTTTCCCTTTTTTCCAGTCTCCACCATTAGAAATTTAAAAGACCATTCTTAGTAACACTTCATGAGACATAAGTTTAATAACTCAGATTTTAATCTAAATTCAAGCTCATCTCTTAGTTCTAAAATCAATTTTTCCAACTGATCAATGACTTCCAAAATCTTGTGTTTGTCTGAAAAATGTTTTTTCTTAAAAAGAACACCATAATCATACTTTACTTAAAACATTCTTGTACATGTGACTATTAAGCTACTTAATAATTAAAGTATTATTTAGTGATAAAAGTATTTTCAGGATATTAATAGAAACTACTTTGCACTTAATAGCAGAGAAGTCAAAAACTGTTTAGGGAAAATGCAGCATAAATTTCAATTTAAATTCAATTTATAAGAGACAAAAGAAGGGCTGTAATTCACCATGCTGTATGAGGCATGATGGTCATTATTGGTGCTAAATTATTAATTAAAATGCATCAAAGTTAATTTCTACATGTTTTTGACACAAAACTCACCTGGCTCCTCATTTGGAGTCACAGTGATGCTGCAGTTGGATCTGCGAACCCTTAACGTGATACAACCATTCTCATGTAGGCAAAATAACCCATCCCTCTGAAAACAAGGAATTACCTGGGCAAAGAGATGTCTGTTAGATTGCATATTCAAAATCTTACCCTTTGCAAAGGACTCTTGCAAGGGAACCTACAATTCCTGATGTTTAAGCAAATCATTAAAAATGTCACCATCAAGGGAACACTTCCACTAATTTCTTCAGCTACAGGACTTGTGACTAAGGAAGTCAATTAATTTGAAAAAATAATTGAAAGGTTTTGATTGAACTGTTACAATGACAAAACCCAATCAAATCTTCCTTACCTGTATGAAAGGCACCCCTGTCCTTTCAATTGCAATCACACCCACTGTCTGATTCACTTCCAAGTCAAGGATCAGGATTTCCCTGGGGTACAGTAAGAGCATGTAGTTTCTTTTGGAAGGCAAATATGACAACTGAAGACAGTCGTTGAGTGTTACAGATTCAGCACTGGAAAATCAGACATGAACTTTTATCAGCTTGTGTCAACAAACAGATCAAAATAAAATTAACAGCTTCATTTTTCCTGCAACTGCCATTTTCTCAAGTAACCCCTGTTTTGATCACAAGGCAACTGCAGATTTCCATTTATTTGTCAGAGCAGTGCAAAGCACCACTGGCTTCCAAAAACACATTCTGTTGACTTTTGTCTAAATAAGATTACAGAGTAATTTCAAAAACTGCAGTTCATTCCAATGGAACAAGTGTAATCCCTGCACATCTCAAATCCAAAGCAATTCACTGAGGAACAGTGCTGGCTGCCCTGACATTTGCTGGCATTCATGGGAAATTACCCTCAGACACATTGCTTACTTCAATTTTCATGCTGTTGTGCTTATTACCTTACAGGCTTTAACCTAAGTTCATTGATAAAATATACAAGTATACAAAGCACTAACTAAAATAAATAATTGCAACCTACCTTGGTTTTTCATTACTGATTAGGATTTTTACTTTATCGAGGGCCTTTTTGGCCCCTGTGGCAGCAGCCAGCTTGTTGTGAGAAGGACTGGAATGGGGACTGGAGATGTAAACTTTCTTCCCTGAGCTGGCAGGAGCTTTGGAAGGGGAGAAGTCAGAGATGAACACAATTCCTTCACTAGTGAGCACTGGACCAAGAAAGAAAAATAGCACAATTCAGTGTGCAATTTGATTGTGGCATTCCATTTTAATGACAGTTTGGTGAGGAGAAATGCTACTAACTTTGATAATACTGTAACAGATAGAAAACTCATAATTCTAGACAACCAGCACTTTCTAACTGAAAGAGCAGCAGATGGTCCATTACAATCAATTAATATCCACAAAATTCAACTTTTCAAAATTAAGTTTATATGAAAAACTACTCTATTACTGGCAGAAAGAGTTATTTTCCCTCATCAACTGTTTTTAAGACTCACAATTCAAACAGAAGACAGAATACACATAGACTGTATCACCATATTTTGTTCTCACGCAGAGCATGGCTCAAATAATCATTAATTCACATTATTTCTGTTGCAGCATAAAGCTTAGCTGAAGTGCTTATAGAAGGTTGAAAGGAATGGCAGATAAAAAAGTCCCCAAACTACAAAGGCTGGCAACTGCACTGTGTCATTACAGATCAGAAGTGATGAAGCTAAACTCACGAATAAAATGGTGACTCTCTTATTTCTCTCAGTTTCTTTCTGCTAAAATTAATAAATCTGCACTACATCCCCCTTGACATCTGAATTGCTTCTGGTACTGATCTCACACTGAGTCCTCTAAAATCCTTTCTATTGAAAATAACGTTTATTCTTGGTCTACTCATCTCACTGGCTTCTCCCTCAGCACCCATCCTTTTACAGCTTTTTACATTTCACAGGGCTCTCTGCACTTGGCTTCCTCCAGCTCCCTTCTACACACTTCACACTTCCTTTGTAAAGTCTCAACCATTTCTTTTTAGATCTCTTAACTTCTCCACTCATGCCTGTTTTTCCCCTTCCCACATAACAGCACCTTCTGAAATAAGATTCCACACTGGCCAAAGACTCCCTGTCTTGGCTTTCAGACTTCTTATTGGCATTTCTAACATCATTCTCTCCAATCCACTACTTTTAATTTCAACATTTACATTCTAGTTTAATGATTTTCCTGGTCACACATATCCAGGCCCCACTGTTTTATACGTATAAACTTACAAGCTAAATGTGAGGGTTCAAAGGGGTCAAATGAAAAAGACAGGATATTTTCAGCATAACTTTTCTTCCAAAGTTTGGTGCCTGTGTCTGCATTCCACAGTACAATATAGTTAGGTGGGTGAACTGCAAGCAGTAAATCTCTGGAAGCATCTTGATTCCACAGCCACTGCATGTCTGTCAAGGAAATAGGGAACAAAATTATTATTTGGGATGGTATCAGTACTGGACTGGGAAATAAATGTCTCCTCCACCCTAAATCCTTTCAATCAATCTTAAGTTCAAGAGTAAAATGAAAATGAGTGCAACACGCAGTTCTTTCAGAGCTGGTAAGAGCTTTCCTTGTTTCACAGAAAATAAAATACTTCATTTGGCCTGAGAAACTGTAGAAATCTTCAAATGGCATGGTCAGAACTCCTCTAAACCTTCAGTGAATTGGTGTCAGGAGTAAATAAAACCCAATTTATAAGGCACACACAAACAAAAAGTAATAAAACTAATAAAAGGAAGTGCAGTCAACAAACAAATTTTCGGTCGCCCAGTATCAGACTTAAAATATTGCATTTTCTTTCACAGGATTTATAAAACAGAATAATAACAAAAACCAAACACCCTAAATTCGTAAGAGAACTTTCATGTAATAGATTTAAAAAACCCACCAGGTATGACATAGGCATCAGCACAAATTTTTAAAATAGCTGAAATGCTAAAAAAACCCCAACCCCAAGTGAAAGGCAGGAAGATGTACTTGACACAGTAAATGTTATTATTTCAATCAATAGCATTCATAAAAATAGATTCTACCTTTTTGCACAAGATCTTGGAAAACATCACCATAATGAATTAAATCTCAGAGCGTTCCTCTGGGGGACAGTAAATCTTACATTTACTCATAAAACGAAGAAGCAAACATAGAGAGGGCTGGTAATCCCAACAGGAAAATTCCCTGTCAGAACTGAGCACAGTTTATAAAAGGCAGGTGATGGATTTGTACACAATGCTCCATAAAATAACTGCCATATAAACATCAGGCACTGTCATTACCTTGAATGGGCTTTGAATGTTCCTGTATTTCACAGCGAGCTGTTCCTGTTGCCACATCCCACACAATGATTTTCCCTGTGGCATCAGCAGAAGCCAAACGTAGGGAATATGGAGAGCCAATATTGTGGTGGTAATTTTCCTTAGCCCATTTAACCTGAAAATACAGATGGGAATTGGTTAAAGGAGACAAATATATAACACAGACACCATACTTCATGTTTTTCAGATAGAGAAATAATGAAGTCAATAAAAAAGCATGGTAATAGCTAATGCCAACAGCACCTACAACATACCTTTAAGCTACCATCACTTGTGTAAATTTAAGGTAGGTCACCACTGTGCTGCATGACTGCATGGCTGATATTCTCAAATTACAGAAATCAACAATCCTTGTTCCTGAAGGTAACTACAGTAATCCAAACATATGTAATGTATATATATATATGTGTGTATATATATATATATGCCATGTATATAAAGAGTTTACTCAAATATTTAGAGGAAACTAAATGGCAATGTTTAAGGTTCTGTGGGCACCCACAAACCTATACTCACTGACTTCCAAACAAACGAAAGCTGAAAAATTATCATTCAATTTTTATATACATCCTAAAACATGCAATTTTCCGAATCTGACAAATACATTGTGGTATTGGAGAGGAAGGAAGGTTAGTCTTTCATCCATATGTTGGCTCATAACTAAATAACAAAATAAGGTATTGCTGACATTTGATTACTTTTTGGTTATTTTCAGCACATTGCCACCACTGATTTCCAGGTGCCACCTTTCCAGTTTGGGATTTCAAACTGCACAGGCTCGTAAATTGGCAATACTTAGGAGAAATCTGTGTCTTAAAATCTGAAACACTCTGTCTACAACTCCCCCCAGATTACAAGGGGATGGATAACACTGACTTCTTCCTTATCTATCCCACATGGAGCTGTTTTGCTATCTGTTTTAAGGTGAACTTCTGCCCCAGGAGAGACTGCAGACACTGACAGAATAAAGAAACATTATTGCTAAGCTAATGGGAATTCACCTGATACAAAAATTCCAGCCTAGGCAGCTACCTGTGTGCTGTCACTGCCTGACACAGAGAGGGTGAGGCAAACACAAGACTTTCTGTAGGTACTGAAAACACGACATTTAAAAACTGAGATAGGATTATCATTAGGCACCACTAACTTTGCAGCATGGAACAGATTTACAGTAGCATTCAGAGCCCTGCAGGCACCTCTGTGCTGCCCCTCTCAGAGGTGTGAGCAGGATGTATCTCACAAACCAGCTGAGTAAATTAAACAAATGTGACGCGTGCACAGCACACAATCCCTAGCTCTAGCTATAAACTCAAAGCCTGTTGTACCAGAATCACAAAGAATTCTTGAGAGACTCTGTTCTACTTATAAATTTCATTTTTTCAATTCCTGCTTCCTTGCTGTTCAAGAAAGAACTACCCCTGAGGATATCTGCATGTGGCTGTGTAACTGTAATTGTAAAAACCTACAAAGCTATTTATTTCTCAGTTAAATATATATTACTTCAAAGCAAATTCCAAGTCTGGAAAGCATCATGTCTCAAGGGAGGAGTTGTCACCAAGTTCAGAACAACAAAAAAGGAGACCTTCACATGACCAGCCCTAAGCAGAGCCGGTGTGGTGCTCCCACACCATGAATCTCTTACCTCTCTGCAGTCACACTGCTCCAACAAGGTCCCCACACGGGACCTGACCTTCTGCTAAAAGAAATTATTTTCTTACAGTATTAGTCACTGTCTACCTGACTTCAAAATACAGCAGCACTGGTCAGAAACAAGAACCAGAGGTGACTTTTTTTAATTTTCACAATCCATACCACCTCATTTATAAAGTCTTATTATCACTGTTCATTAATGCATCAAAAAGGACCCAAACATAAAAAATTCAATCCTCTCTTTCTTGTGATAGATCAAACAACTTCTCTTGTAATTAGATTTTCTTCTGTAAAAGCATGCTTTCAATATTCTTTGTAAAGGTAAAATCAGATATAATCCATGCCATACAAAGTCATCATCCTTCCACAAACACCTTTGGGACAGATGGGACAACTAACATGGATCCATCCTCAGTGAAGCTGTTACCTATCCCAGACACAGTTACGACAGCCAGAGAGGATGTATTTAAAGGAAAATAGCAAAATGGACTGCAAAAGGATTGTGAAACAATTGGTTTTTTCTTTGTTTTCTTCACAACAGATGTGGAGTGTTTTCAAATTTTTCAGAACTGACGCACAGGTTTTTGGGGAGAAGATCCCCAGTGGACTGAGTTTGCTGGTGTGAGCCTCTACTACAAGGAGTTTAAACCAGACTAACACAGCAGATTTCTTACAGATCCACTCCAGCTTATTTGTGCTCTTAGCATTTACAAACTCTTAAAAAAACCCAATTCAGTAATTGAAGAAAATTCCTTAAAGATGTAAATGTATCTGCAGTCATCATGGACTCATAATAATTTCTTATATAATCCCTATTTCTTGAAGTAGAAGGGGATTTCTTTTCATTCTTCCACCCCATTAATTAGTAATTCTCTTACAGTCTATTTCTGTTCATAAATCTTCAGGTAGTGGCTTTGAAAGATTATCTTATAAATTATTGGACTTCTTTTCCTATTGAAATAATGTAACTTCTCAAAGCTAGTGAATGTAAACACAACTCATTGAAATGCTATCACTGCACGGGTCAAAACCTAATTTTGCTACAATTTGTTACCTAAGCTAAGTGGTAACAGAAGGCACATTCAACCTTCTTCTTTCACTACAGAAAAACCCCACCAAAACCTCCCTATCTAAGACGTTACTGTTCTTCATAAATGACTGACAGCCTTCTAATAAATACAGCACTTGTTCCAAGGACCATCAAACACACTTGCCAGGCAAACAATCCTCTAAACCCTAAGTGAATCTGTCATTGTCCACAATCAAAGAAATGATGAATCAAAGAAATACATCCTGTTCCACACTCCACCCAAAGTCAAACTCTGCAATTTCAAGTCAAGGACCTTCAAAGGAAAGTACAGGTACGCTACACTTACACTACAATTTTAGCCATTTTATATCACTAAAATAAATGCTCAGTTTTGTCTGCTATTGTTCCTTTTCTATAGGTAAGAAAAGCAGGAAAAGCTTAAAAGTATCTTTCAAGACAAATGGTGCACTTCTCACAACAGGGAGGATCAGAAAGGGCAGCAGCAGAGAGCTCCATCTGGTATTTTGTAATGTCATTTGAAATCCTCTCATGTTAGCAGCTTTCCCAGAAACTTCTCTGTGTTCTGTAACACTACCAAATGTTTCCAGATATTTCATAACCTCTGCACTTTCTAGAAAAATACACCATCAACCTCAGCTCAGATTTCAGCATGTATGATGTGACCTAGCTGCAAAAGAGATCACGTAAAATACAGGTATTTTACATCAGATTTCATGTGAAAATCACGTGGAACATCATGTCAAGTATTTACAGTGATTTCGAACGAGAACACCTGCACCAGGACCAAGTAATATACCTTAAACCAGGTACCTCTCACCTTGACAACACTGGCTTTGTGTCTTTCCAAAACCTGCAAAGTCTGAGCAGAATTGGCATCCACTACAAGCACGAGGGAATGGCATCCATATGCAATCAAACCTTGCCAGCCCCTGGAAGAGCACAGAGCATCATCAACAAGTAAAACAGAACAAGAGCTCTTCACATCAGTAATGAGGGGTTTTTTTGGTAAGTTGAATGCATGCTACTAGGCACCGTATTTGATGTTCATCAGATGGTAAATGCAATCTAGTAACATCAGAGCATTATAAAATAATATTGCACTGTCTGCTAAGCCACCACAAAGCATCTCTTTGTGTCCATCTCAAAAAATCTTCTTCTCTAAGTTTAGAGCGACACATAGGAATTCATGAAGAGCGTTCCCAAATTTTACATGTACGAACACAGGAAAGAAATATATTTGCAATGATATAATTCATTATATATATATTATTTATTTATTTATTATCGACAAAAGGGAGCATGTAAACAATTATTACAGTAACAGGGAAAATCTGCTGAGGCCTGTCTGACTTCAGGATAAGTGAATGACAGAATCACAAAATGGTTTGGATTTGAAGGGGCCTTAAAGCCCATCCAGTCCCACCCCCTGCCATGGGCAGGGACACCTTCCACTATCCCAGGTTGCTCCAAGCCCCGTGCAACCTGGCCTTAGACACTTCCAGGGATCCAGGGGCAGCCACAGCTTCTCTGGGCACCCTGTGCAAGGGCCTCACCACCCTCACAGGGAGGAATTTCTTCCTGATATCTTATCTCGACCTACTCTGCTTCAATGGGAACCCACATGTCACTGCCGGGAGGGACTGGGCCACGCTCGTCCCTGGGCACGGCTTTGTCCCTGCCCAGAGCTGGACAGCAGCAGCTCCCCGGGCTCCCCGCCTGCGCTGCGCCGGCCTCTCCAGGGGATGGATCCATCGCTATCCCAGCCCCCGATTCCCGGCGCTGCACAAGGGCTCTCTGGACGCCCCGGCCACCAGCGTGGCCTCGCAGGCGGAGGCAGCGCCGGGGCAGAGCCAAGCCCGACCCGCGGCTGCGGCCAAGGAGCC
>VZRQ01009817.1:21617-47654 GCA_013397975.1 Machaerirhynchus nigripectus | reverse complement strand
GGCCCGGGAACGGCAGTTCCGCCGCCCTGCCCTGCTCTGCCCTGCCCTGCCCTGCCCCGGCCCGGCCCGGCCGGGCTGTGCGGGTGCCTGGGGCCAGACGCCGTGCCTCCGGATCTCGGAATCGTTCGGGTTGGAAGGGATCTCTGGAGATCATCCGAGGCAGGGTCACCCGGGGCAGGTGGCGCAGGAACGCGTCCAGGTGGGTTTGGAATATCTCCAGAGAGGGAGACTCCACATCCTCCCCGGGCACCTGTTCCCGACCTCTGCCACCCTCAGTGCGAGGAAGTTCCTCCTCCTGTTGAGGTGGAACTTGTGTTTTAGTTTGTGGCCGTTGCTATTTATCCCTGTCGCTGGGCACCACTGGAGAGTCTGGCACCATCCTCTGACACCCCTTAGAAATAATTTGTAGGCACTGATGGGATCCACTCTGTCCTCTCTAGCCCAAACACTCCCGCAGTCTCTCCTCATCAGAGAGATGCTGCAGACCCCTCATCATCTTTGTGGCCCTGCTGCACCGTCCCAGCAGCTCCGTGGCTTGCAGTGAGGGGCCCAGCGCTGGGCACAGAGGGGACACAGAAGGGACATCCCAGATCTGCCCCCTTGGCCAGGGACACGGTGCTGCCGTGTTGGTTGTACATCCATGGCTGGGAGGGGAAAGGAGCCGTGGGATGTGAGACTCCAGCTCCAGGGATACTTGTGCTTCTCATCAGGCTGCAGCCTGGGACACCTCGCTGGGAAAAGGGCTCCTTGTCCCATCTCCAGGTGCTTGGATGCTGCAGGACCCACTGCTACAGCCAGAGCGGTTTTTTTTCACCACAGTAATTTCTCCTCCAAAATGCCTCTTCAGCAGTGAAACACGGCAGTGACAGACCTCTTTGGTACCCTCAACAGCAGGGATGCAGCAGCACACCTCGCACCGCAAGGCACCAACCCATCCTCCAACTGTCCCCAAGCTGTCACTCACGCCAGGCAGAGCCACCTGGGATGACACATTCCTGTGCAGG
This sequence comes from Machaerirhynchus nigripectus, assembly GCA_013397975.1. Taxonomy (NCBI): domain Eukaryota; kingdom Metazoa; phylum Chordata; class Aves; order Passeriformes; family Dicruridae; genus Machaerirhynchus; species Machaerirhynchus nigripectus. The sequence goes on along the minus strand of VZRQ01009817.1, from coordinate 46,650 downwards.
AGCACTGGACATTTGCACCGGAGCACACCAGGCTGCAGAGCACTGAGGTTGGACTCGATGATCTCAAAAGTCTTTTCCAACCTGATTGTGTGATTCTGTGAAGCTTCTAAAACAATTTTCTGTGCCACAGCATTAATAAGATAACAAGAATTATGTACTTCCAGACTCATTATTTAACAATGCATGGGCTGTTGGGGTGTTTGTTTCTCTTTGAAATAATAGCAATAATTGTTTATTTGTTATATTTTGTGGAGAAAAAGATGCCACTAGATGGCCAGAGATGGCAAGAATGTAGTGCCAGCTACACTCTCTTACACTGCTGCAGTGTCACTTTGTCACAGAAGACGCAATAGTGCTGATCCTCTTTTCCCCTCTTTTCATTCTAATCATAATTGAATTTGTGCAAGTGGGAGCTCAAGAAACAACCTGCAGCTGGTGCCTTTTCCACCTCTCTTCTAAAGAAATCTGCTCTTCAAGCACAGTACATCACTCACTGCCACTTTCAGGTCACCATAACATTGGAACTTATTTCTTGAAACCGTCTCATCCCAAAAGATCTCTCTCTACTCTTGAAGCTGAAAAATAACAGTTTGGAGAAGTACAGAGCTTTTTGGTTCCCTTTTCTTTGTCATTACTTGAGGACTACGTGATCTGCACCTCTGGAGACCAATTTTGTGAGAGCCTGAGCAGCCACTAGCTTCATTAATTTTAGTTATTTTTTGCTATTTGGTATGTTTTTACTCTGTGTCCTTGGACAACATGCTGCTGCTCATGTTCTTGGAGGATTTGGGTTATTTTCTTGCTTTTTTGGATTGGGGCTTTGTGAGGAGGGTCCTTTGGAACTTTTATTGCACAATAGAAACAGAAGCTCTTCTCGACAGTTTTCCATCTATTTTCTTGACATCAGAAAACCAAGCTATAAATGAAGTGCTGAAAGGAAATAGATTCTTTAAGGTAGTTGAAGATAAGGGTAGATACCAGAAAAAGGGAAGCAAAAGAGGAAATGAGGGCTATTTCACCAGACTGGTTGAAAAAAATTAAGAATCTGAGTGGATTTCAGGGTCAGATAAGGTGAAAATCAGGGTGCATGAGCCAGGTGAATACATACTGAAGATTCATCAGAGGGATGGGGAGGAGATGAGGAAAAGGTTTGTGAGCAGTGATAAGGATCATTGGAAGAGCTGAAAGGAATAGAAACGTGAGATGTCAGAGGAAAGCAGAGTGTGTGCTGGATGAACTGATTCCATTTCTGACCCACAGCTGCTCACCAGCATGGAGACTGATGCACAGCAAAGGGGTGTGAACTCAAGATGTTCAGAGATGCAAACTTCTTTTTCTGGGGTGGTTAAATGTGTGTCCTCTTTCACGTCTTACTGGTAATTTAAACCACTGCCAGGCAAGAATTCAAAATACATCAAGGCACTTTGTTCTCTCCCTCTTCTGTAAGTACAGTAGTACACTTTTGGCTGCTCTAGAGAAAAGAAATACCAAGCTTACAGCTGTTTAACTGCACAGTCAGTAAATGCCATTAAACCCACTAAAACCTCTGGGACTATCGAGTGTCCAAGATGTGATACCCAGTGGGAGAGACTTCATTCCAGACAGCTCCAATAGTCCTCACTAAGGACATAGGGAGAATAAAGTTCTGTGTGATCATAAAAACCATTTTAATAAATTACTGATTAATTAAATAATGAGAACTATGATTTTACATGGCTTCTGGCTCATGACTGTAAATGTTTTTTCTGTGAGTTTGAACAAGAGAAAGTGGGACCAAAGTAGAGACATGTGCAGTCTCCCTTTTAGGTTTCTCCTTCACACAGTGATTGTTGCAGGGATATTCCTGTGAAAGCTTCTGGGACCTCTTTCATTTCCGTGGCCTTAAGTTACAGCTGCAGGAGCTCCTGGGGTGCACTGGTGAACCACCACGTTCTGTGTGCTGCGAGTTCCATGGTACAAACCTCAGCTGGAGATCGGGGTGTGTAACCAGTCCACACGTGCTATGGGCCAGGCTTCTATTGCATTACAAATCGTGCTGCTCTTGCCTTGGTGGTGTCATTTCTACTCCCTGCATTTAAAGCTCCTTGAGTTTTCTGCTGGTTAAGAGTCCCTGGTTGAAAGGGGGCTGACTAAAAACCGGTGCCATTCTCTCTTATCAGAGGTTCTGCACAGAGCAAGAGACTTGCACTGTTGAGTTTTGCCTCACACTTTGGGATTTTTTCCTCTTTTTTTGCAAAGGGAATATATCTAAAGTCAAGATTCATTTAATCACAGTCTAACTTAATAGTCCCAGTAGGGATCTTTTTATTTCATGTTGTATTTTCAGAAAAGAATTAAATAAAAAGTATTGATGAAGGAGATTCTATTTCTGGGGCATCAGAGTTCTGCTAAATTTAACACAAAAATAAAATCAATATATGAATTTCAGAGTGTGGAATATTTAGCTTCTAGAACTCTATCAGCTTGCTGCAAAACCAGATGGCTTTAATCAAAGACTCAAAACACTTGTCTCCCTTTCCAAATGCTTTCAACTGAAAAGTTTAAAATTTTCCAGAAACTTCCCTCCAAGTGAGCATGGTCTAATCTGGTTCCACTGAACCTGCTGAACATGTAAATGTAAATTCCCAAAGGTTGTGGGGTGAACTATGAAGAGACTCATAAATTACTTCCTGCAGCCTTATTTTGTTTTGACCAAGTTTCATCAAAGGAGAAATTTCTCTGGTCTGTTGTGGGTTTTTTTCTGAAAATATTTTCCTTCCCCGTATAGATTTCTCTTTTTCTAAGGGTCCAAAAAGATGATGAGGTGTAGAATTACTTAATTCACATACTAAACTTCATTTCATTGGTGCCAGTTTTGTGCCATCTCTTTCTAATTTGATCCTAGCCACAAGTATCCATGGCTGCTGTAGCACAGTCACTGAGGAGCTCTGGCTCTCACATTTCTTTGTGGCCCTTTTCATATTCCTGCAGATGAACATTTACCCACCTCCCTGAAATACACTGCTGTGACTGCAAAATCTCTGGAGAAATACTGCAGAAAAAAAAGAGAGATCTGAAAGGTGTGTGATCCCTCAGAGACACAAAGAGGGAACGAGAATGCCAATCCCAGATTTCAGCACCCAGGGCCAATTTGGTTGATCTGGACTTCAAAAATGGGGGGTTTCCCTATGAAGGGACATCAGAATTTCCACTAGTAGAACCCTGAGGGTTTTTTAGTGGTGAGTATTCCTAGACAGAGTATTCAGACACTGGCTTTTGCTTTAGGTAAGTGTGGAGGGGTGCCAGGCACTGTGATCCAACAAATGGGTTAAAGGGGAGAAGCTTGAAGTATTTCAGAGCTTTGGAAACATGCTAGCAACCTGAGAGCGCATTTGTTTATTATTTTATTAGGTATGCAATAAAGGAACACTTTTTGGTTTTTTGGTAGCTAATAAGTAATTTATCAGCATCAGTGCATTGTGCTCTAAGATACAGGATGAGAGCAACAGTGGTGTGAAGTTGGGATTTGAAATCTGTGTGAAACAATGCAGGATACTCAACACTGATGAATCAGTGAGAGCTCCTGGCAACCTGAGGTTCCATGACATAAATATTTAAAGAGGAAGAAGTCTCTAAGAAGACAGGCTTCCTAAAAAAATAATGGAAAATGAAGCAAAAACTGATTTTAAGAGCCTTCTGCAACTCCATGACTACAGCTAATGAAAATGTGAACACAGTAATTTACTGAGTTTGATAAAGTGCATATTGAGAATTAGAAGTGTCCTCATGTATATTGCATACTAAATGGATGGAAAAAGTTTTAATCCATGTTATTAATGTTTTGGGTTGTGCAGGGTTTTTTAAACTAAATTAAAAAATTCAAATGTCCAGGAACCATGGTAACCATATATATCCAGTAAAGTGTCATTAATTTCTGTACATTATGTAACCCACACATTAATATTTAAGGTTGGATGCAGCCCAAAAATCATTCTTATGAGAGCATAAACCTTAATTATTTCATGATGTCTAATATTTTCATTAAGTGGTTTTCACATTCTTTGGGAAAATCTGTATTAGGACTTGTTCGTACCCAATGTCCAATGGAGTTTGGGAGTTAAAGCGTGACCCTGCTTCAAGGCTCTGCATGGAAGACATCCGTGGAAAATAAATGTGTATAATTCAGTATGTAGCAGTACAGTCTGCATGTGGGAAGTAAAAAAAGCAGCCTGGCACATCAGCCACTTGAAGCACAACAATTCCTGCACCAGGGCCTCTCCTCCACAAAAAGGGGTGGGAATTCTCTGCTCTCACGGTTTATGATGCAGTGAAACTTTGAGTCTCTCAGAAGCTCAAAGGACACTGAAAGTACTTAAATCCTGCTCTGATAATACAATATAAAGTACCAAATAAAATGCTAGGGTGTTCTGTGAAAGACAAAATCCCTCTGTCAACACAAGGAGCATTAGCAAGCTGACAGTGACATTAAGGCCAGCTTTTGTTCGCCACATCTGCTGTTCCTGCAGTGCCGCTTGGCTGGCAGGTGTTGCTGTGGCTGCCCACTGCTGTTAGAGGTGGTGGATGTGTTCCCACAGTCCCTCTGAGAGGCAGCAACTGCTTCAGCTAGTTATTTCTGAGAAGGCATCACATACTCAGTGTTTAAAGCAGCTTTAGAATCGCTTTTTTTCCCTAATAAAATACATTTTAAGAGCGCTATGCAATGTTTTTGCTGTGGGATTTGAGTTCTTTGGTGGGTTTTACTGCTCTTTTTAGTAAAGCACCCTGAAAAATGCTCTGATCTCTCTTATATGCTTGCCTATATTAGGTAGAGGGCCTGAGCCTGGCAGGTAAATGGGAGCAAAAAACAGAAATTCCAGGAAAATTCCATAAATATGCACAAAGCTTGCTTTTCATCTCAGCACAGTGATGACCTGTGACTTCCCTCTAGCTGTGCATGATTTCTTTTTCCTCTGGAGTAATTATAAATTGATCACAGGCAGGGAGAAAAGATGCAGTTTTTGGAAGACGAGGTTTTAAGTGCACCACAGTTCCCAGACAGCTTGATTTGGGATTTTCCACTTTTCCAGTTTAAATAAAAGAAAGAAGGATCAGTGAGGAACTGGTCTTTAAGAAGCAGAATATCATGCAGCAGTCTGGAAGAACAAAATTATCATCTAGTGCAATCTGTATGTTGTCAGCAGAAAAAAATACACAGATTTGTGTCAGGGAGTAATTCCACACAGCTGCTGGGATCCAAATATTAAATAAAAATATTTTTAAAATCAGCCTCAGGAGCTGGCTCAGTGATGGTGCTTTACAGGTTGTGGCTCTTTAATTGCTCAGAGTGCAATTAGAGTCTGGGAACCACAGGAAAGAGAAAAATCTGTGGTCAGTGCACTGAAGGTAGGACACAGGAGCTTCTTCTTCAAGGTTGCTTCCTGCCAGTGCTGCTTTTCACACTTTAAACTGCTTTCTCAGGGGCCATTGAGTTACAGAAAGAAATCAAATGAGTCTTAATACTTTTTCAGATTTCAGGTTTTAAAGGGCTTATGTAAATATTTCCCGTAAGTACCATAAATATTTGATCTGACTTTGAAATAGTGCTGAAAAAGCAACTTTTATGATCATTGATAAAGGCAATGTGGTGGTAAAAATCCTCATAAGGGCCATCACTTTTGACATATTAAGTGTCCTGTCCTTATAAGTGTCTGCAGGGTAGGAAATGACTTGGCTGAAATACTGAATCTATTAAGACAAATACCATGTATCCATATATATGAAATTCATCCTCTGAAAATCCATTTAAAAAAAAAAAAAGAGATCTTCTAGTAGAGATCAGACCCCTGCCTCACCAACCATAAATAAAATGTACTTCTTTACAGCCCTGGTTGAGCTGTAAATGTTGGTTTATGTTCTGTGGCATTAGCGGTATCCATCTGGTTTTTCCCCTTTAGTGAAAGTAGTGGAGAAAGAGTCTATGGCTTTGCTTTACTGGTGATTTTCTGCAATGTTCACATCCTCTTCTTTAAAGATGATTCCTCAAAATGTGAAATTGCTCTTCCAACATGCAGTGGATGTCACAAAAATCATATTATCTGCTGTCTTAGTTCATTCTCATATTTGCAAGAGAGACTTTGACTGGCCTCAGTCGTGATAAATTGACTTTAAGGCCCTCCACACTGTGGCAATGTTCCCATACTCGATTTTGTGTACTTTTATTTACCTTTCCAGTTCTGACTTTTCTCTCTTCAGCACAAGAAAAGCAAAGGCAATTAAAAAATCACCAAAACCCACACAGAGACACACATACAAATCCAAGCCAAACCCAAACAGGCCTCCAGGAGCTGGCATGAAAATCTTTTTAGGAATTTGATCAGAGAAAGACGTCTCATGCCTGAGAAGTGTGAGTTCAAGGGAGAATTATGAAATGCAGGAGTCTAAGGCATCCCTGAAATCTGGGATTTCTACAGTGTCCGTCCAGGCCTCACTAAGTTTGCCTAAAATGAGCCAATCAGTGTTGAAAAAAATCAGAAACAATTAAGAATTTATGTATTTTTTAACTTCACTCATTGTGGGGTCATAAAACAGGGCTGTAAGAAATGCATCTGTGAGCTTAAACTTACAACAGGGCAATTTATACAGGAATGACAAGTGTGTGGTGATTTTTTCATGCAAATAATATTTGGAGGCATCTGACAACAGCTTTGTCACAACAAACTTACATGGAAATAACCTTTGAAAGCACCACTGTATGAGGTAATTTAAGAAATCAGATTTTTCCAGAGTGCAGTTTGGCTGGGGAATTTAAAATCTATGTTAGATTTTCTTACTCAAGAAGATGTACCTCCATCTGTTTCTTTCAAAACGTTTTCAGATTGTTGCCTTGAAGCCCAGCCCTGAAGGAGTGGCTGTGTTCCTGTGCTGCAAATACTGGGGATGGTTTCGGCTTTTCATTTTTTCTGCTCTCCAGAGCAGGATTCCTGGGGGAGCAGGAAGGTGGCAGAAATTCAGTTGGAAGCCAGTTCACTGAGGATGTGTTTACAGCAATAAACTCCATGACTGGCATTCTTAATGGGACATAGACTGTGAGAATACTTCCAAATATTGTCATGTGTAACCATGTCCCTTTTCTTTTCCTATAAAACAATAAAAGAAATTTCACTCCAAGCCAGATCTTCAATTCTGACAAAAGTGCTTCTTTCCCATTAAACTCCAGCTGAACTTTTGCCTCTGTGTTGATGGTTTCTGTACCTCCATCCGAGAGGAAGTGCTCTTTGTGCTGCACACTCAGGTTGAGCTCCCTGCCTCTGAATCCTGCCCATCCAAGCTTCCAGCTTGTTTTCCCAAATTATCACTGTGCTGACAGTAGGTTGAATAAAAACCAAACCTGTTTATCGTCCTCTGTGGAGCAAGGGGAACATTTTCTCTGCTTCAACAAATGCAAAGTTCCCTTTGTGATGCATTTATCTGCCAGCTTCATCAGATCTGGCAAGTTTAGATATGATGTTTCTATCCTTCATTATGCTACAAGCCCCCAGATCCCTGATAACAGGACTTTCACAATATCTCTCATAATGGGGAGCAAGTTTATTCTTTTATGGCGGACATGACATAAATTCATCTTCCCTTGAGAATGAATTAATAGAAAAAAATTTCTACTCCCAAATTTGCATTTATTTATCCCTATTTATTCCTTAACTCTCAGTGGATATAGTTCAATAAGTATCTATATTGATGACCATGTGGTTTCAGTATCCTTGTGGCTTTCAGTGCAGGAGAAATTACTTTTCTAAGACTGTCAGTGCTTTTGAAGGATGTTGGGAGAAAAATATTTCTTGAACTCTCTTTGGGGAAAAAACCAGTGGTTTTCAAGTTTTATATATCAGTGTTAAAGCACAGGATCTGCTGTCACCAAAGTCTCCATCCTCAAGGCTTCAGCAGGTGAAAGCAGGTGGCTGCTTGTGGTAGCAATGGAGAGAAAGTGGAGAGATGAGGGAGCACAAGACAGCAATGCAGACCCCCGTGAAGCTGCTCAGCACCACCCAGAGCTCAGCTGCTGCCAGCCAGGGCAAGCAGTCTGTGGTAAACACAGCTTTCACAGGCTAAGTGTTCAGCTGTTCTTTAAAGGCTTCCTTCCTTATATTTCCCATTCCCCTGCAAACTGTTTCTGCCAGAAGTTCTGGAAGTTTTGCTATGAGAATGACCTGATGTTCACTTTTAATACAAAGTAAACAGCCAATTTTTAACTGACATGGGCAACAGATCTTAAATGGTGAGCCCAAAGCACTTTTCCCCTGCTTATCAATTCTTCATCCTTATATTTTCAAGTTCCTTCTCTTTGTCTCTGCTGCATTTTGCACATAGTGAGGAGCACAAATGTTTTTCATATTGTGGATTATTGTAGATGAGTTTTCCATAATAAAGCAGTTCTCAAGCTCCCTATTCCCACACAGAATTTTAAATAAAATATCCCTGATTTGAAGACAGAATGATCAATCCGAATCAGATCCCAGACATGCAAGCTTCAGAGCAGAAAACATGAAAAAAATAATTAAATATTTAGCATGAGTTATACAATATTAAAACCAAAGGAGACTCAGAGTCAGGGGAATGATATTTACAAAGCATTCTTGATTTTGACACGAAAAAAAGTTTAACTTGTTAACAAAAGTGTTCCTCAAATAAAACCACAAGTTCCCTGACCTGACTTCCTAACTTTTTGTAAATGTAGCTTTAAAATATTAATACATACCACTTGAAACTTCTGAATTACATTTTTAAAAATAAAACCTTTCTGTACCAAGTTAAATATGTGACAGGCCTTGCAGGACTCTTTCCAGCCCAGTGGGAGCCCCAGCCCTCCTGTCCCCAGCAATTTCCTTCCCTCTGCAGGCAAGGAGGAGAAACCTTCCAGAAACAGAGAGTGTAGGACCTCAGTTAATCCTCCTCTTCCTTGGCCTGAATATGAGAATATGAACCTGAACACTGAATATAAGAACCTTATGCACACCCTATGCATGCAAAATTGTTGAGCACACAAAGCGAGCTGTAGAATTTAACATAAATCCATAAGGTTTTGTATCTGGCAAAACTGTTTTCCAGAAAGATTTTAAATCCCCAAAATTTCCAGGGATTAGAAGTGCTGATTGGCCTGTAAAAGTCAACAAATTCGATAGATGCAGGTGATTTACCTGGCCAGCAGTCATTATTTCTTGCATATTTTTAAGAAAAAAGACAGTTTTGGAACATAATCTTGTAGTTCACAATACGTTGTAGTGCTTTATAAGGTAATTTAAACACAAGTAATCTCAAGGGCTTGTTTTTTACATGGTATTGACAAACATGACTAATCCATTTTTGCCACAATTTACTGAGGGATAAGTGCCCATTTACAGAGATTAAAAAAACCCAAAAAACCAAAGCCCAAACGACACCACCAAAATACAAAAAAATGTTTAGTAATTTTCCCCCTTTAAAAGATATCACCTTTGCTCAGTTTTTGTTTTATTTTCCATGTTTTAAAACTTTTGAAGGACTAGTTATGTGACTTTCAGGAACATATTTTTGCAACAGAAAAGACTATGTTGTCACTGTGAGCATTTGCACTGTTCTACCCCTCTTTGTATTCTTATTTATGCATTAAAATTTGGGCAGTAATTTAAAAATTATTGTAGCAAGATTAGAAATGACACAAGGAAAGCGGCATGGAGGAATAAGAAGAGAACCAAATAGAAACCTGATTAGCTCAGGTATTACCACTGGGATGGTATAATTAAGTGCATTCCTCATTTCATTACAAAACTCGATAAAAAGTATAACTTCATTATTTTCCAGTCAGCAACCTTTTTTTTTTTTTAATTCCAATTTCTATATTGACCTCCTCAGTCCTCAGAAGGGTTTTGGGGCAAAATGGGTTCTTGCATTTCTGATCAGGTTGGAAACAATCTGGTTTGTGATTTTTCCGTGTCTCCTCAGCTCAGTGAGTCGCTGTGTGAGGCGCCTTCGTGCGCAGCAAGACGAGGCAATGGGCAGCACTGTCGGGGGCAGACAGATCACGAAATCCTGGTGAATTTGTGGGGTGGGAAATGATGGGTTTGTTCATAAGCAGCCCTGAAGTAGGAATAGCTAAACTGTGCTACCCAAATATTTTGCTTTTCAGTTGCATAAAGAAAGCCTTTACTGGTCCAAAACTCAGTGGCGCCCTAAATACCAAGAAGTTTTTGCTTTGATTAATGGAGATTCCTCCCAAGACGTGACGTGGTGGCTGCAGTGGTAATTAATCCTGTTAAGTGTTTGCTGCTGATACCCATCAGCGTTAATGGCCTGGCAAAGGCACTCACAGCAAGGGATCAGCCACGGACAGCTGCTTTAAAAAGGAAAAGTTTATCTTGTTATAACTGAAATAACAATGCTTGCGTGTTGTGCAACTTCTCAAAGAAAAAGTTACCACGATGCTTATTTTGCTGCAGGAAAAACTGTGTCGCAGGACAAGGAAGAAGCTCACCCAGGTCACCCAAGGAATTGTTGGCTCAACAAGGAAAAATGTGAGTTTGTTATGTCCCAATCTGATGCCTTGTGATCCTCAAATAAAAGGATTCACAAACAGCAGGAGGCTTCGTAGCAAAAGCTCCTCGTTAACTGGTACATTGTGGATCTCACATCAACCCTTCTTTGAAAATCAGTGTTTAGCTGCAAGTAACCACGGTGTTTCCCATAAAAGTGCTTGTAAAAACTGAAACCACTTGCAGCTACTGGGATACAAAGCACATCTGTCAAAAGAAAATCCTCATTAATAAAGTATGAGAATCCTGGCTCTCCTACAAAGCCTTAATGGGGCACCAAACCCTTCTCACTGCTTGTGATAACTTTGCCTTTGAGAAGAATGCAGTTTTCTGACATGGGCTCACATCAGTGGAGCTGCTGCAAGGAGGAATTCGATCCCTCCTTTGCTCGCTTAACAGCAGTGAAGAAAACAGGTGCAGTGAGAAGAAACAGTTGCAAAAGACCCATGAAAGCAGAGCAGCTGTTCCAGGTCCTTCTGGTGTTTGCACATCTGGTGGAAGTGGCTCTGATACTCCGCACAGACTGGGATGTGGATGCTCTGGCCCATCCCTCTCTCAGTGAAAATGATGGTTCCTGGAAGCAGCATTGGATCCATTTGCTCCTGGCTCACCAAAACACAGACTACATGTTAATATTTATCATATTAATTAACATCAGATTGATACTCTGCTTCAAAAGTGAAACAGCAGCAGATCAATTATTTCAGTGAAAAATTGTTGCCTTTTCAAACAAAGCTTCCAAATTTTCACAACAGCCGCTGGTCTGAAACTTGAGACATTTACATTTTTAATTTCCCCTTGCCATGACTGGTTTTAATTAACAAAAATTACGGTGGCAACGATTGGCACGGATAGATGCTGAAACTAATTACTCAGATGGCATGAGTTAAGATTTAAAATGTAGATTTATTTTTGGAAAAGAACAATATAAATAAAAATCAACTCTAGAGCCCGTATAAAGATTACAGATTGCACCAGTGAGCTGCCGTGTCTCTTACAAGGGAGGGGATTTTTGTCAGCAGATTTGCATGCAGTGCTCTGCCGTATTTACTGAAGCCTTTCCCAAAGGCAGTTTCTCGTGCATTTGTTATTCCTCTCCATCTCTTTGATTAAACAATTGAGCCCTCTTGTAGCTTTTCTATTTTTACACATTTTGATCCATTTGGTCACTGTAGGGATATGTTTTCAAAGCTGTCTCAAAGCGCATAAAGACTTTTGATTGTACCTCCTGCAGTCCTCAAAGGCAGTGACATCTCCTAATTAACAAACAGCTCTGGGTATATTGAAAATGTATTCCCACAATTTCATGGTTGAGGAAAAAAAAAAGATTCAGAAATGAGCTTGACTTGGGTTTTGTTATGTTTTATTGCTCTTGGGATTTTATATGGTAGGTCTTCTAAAAGTCAAAGAATAATGAAAGAAATGTCAGAAACTGGGAGCAAAGCAGACATGGAAAGAAAAAGAGTGAAAGGACTAGAGAATGAGATTTGAGTCCCATCTAGTAGTGATAAAAGTTTCTAAAAATCTAGGGTAAATATGTCTGGTTTTTTTCCTGCTCTATTTTACAAATAAAGTCATCAAGTGGCTGACCACAATTCTGTGTAATTGGTGGCACAGACATTGCCACCACACATTGGTGGTAATTTGGTAAAAATCCTGTTTTGTGGACTACCCAAGCGTAACTATTTCATAATATCTTAAAGTTTAAACACTTGGTTATTAAAAGTCTCTTCCTTTTGTTGGCTGTCAGTCCATGTTCCGCTCTTATATGTCACAGCACGTGCTATAACACATTAATTTCATACTCAAGAGTTTAAATTAATTTTCTGTGTTCCATAGGTAACATTTTTGGCAAAGTTCCTTTTAATTTAAGCTTTAAAAGAGCTGCTTTTTTAAAAGGCAAGCAGCAGTTTCACCAAATTGCTCCTGCTCCTCCCACAGGTTTGAAGTCCAAGAGGGACGATGGGATCTGCTCTGTCTCCTCCTCAAGTCACAGGGACTCAGTTCCCTCAGGCTAAAGATCAAATAGGCTCAAGTCAGAAAAATGGACACTCCAGATTTCATTTTGAATGCAAACTAAACATCTTTCAGCAAATCAGAAGAGTTTTCATTGAAATGATGGAAAAATAGCCAGCATGGGCTTCAGGGCAGGAACTATTTCAGGCAGGCTCATCCTGATGTTGTCCAAAGCACCTCATTCTACAGACCCTAAGTAAAACTGTAGGAAGAAAGGCACGTCCTCTCACCAAAATGACCAGGCAGAGGAAACAACCAGCAGATCACTGTAACAGTACCCTGCAAGATCTTTATTAATATCACTGTTGTAAGAATAATGCACATGATGGGTCTTTTCAGCCAGAGAGGATTTGGTGAGCTGATGCTCACCTGGTGTAAAATGATGCTCCTCTACTGAAATGAATGCAGCTCTGCTGAGTCACGTGAGGCATAAATTAGCTGATTGTTGTGAAAGTGGAGAAGAGAAACCATGGTGGCATTTCAGCAGGCAGAATTTGCTCAGAATTTAGGGACGCCAGGTTTAAGATTCCAGTATGGGCAAAAAGTGAAACCCAGCTCTTCCCAACCACAGCCCTTTGTGGGCTTGTCTGATGTCTCCCATGCTTGGTAAACCCCATTAAACCATTCCCTTGGAGCAGGAAGCAGAGGGAAATGTGCTGCCCTGGACACTCCAATTCTCATTACAGTGTATTTCCCAGCAGTCACTCAGCACATTTTCACTTCAGGAAGGGGCTGCAGATACCTCACACTGCCAGGCAAGCAGCACTTTTTGGGAGAGTCTTTAAGTTGGGGTGTTTTTAGCCTTCTCAGTTAGGAGCCTTCTCAGTTACTCTAGTTAGGCACTCCTGGAGATCTGCAAGAAATCCTGAGCTTCCTAAGCTTGCCTATTTTTAAAACCACACTTTTTACCTGGAAAGCAAACCCCTTTCAAGGGCATTTGCTCAATGAGACATTTTCCCCCCTACATTCTCTCCTCTTCAGGCAGAGCTCAAGGTGGTACTGAAGATTACAGCCAACCCTCTAAACTCCTCTAAATAAAAACCTGAATTTCCCACTGTTATGAGATACAGAGACTTGTACCATTCACCCCATGACTGGACCAGAATAAAAACTCTCCTTTTGTTGTCCAAGTGTTCCCAAACTCCCTTATTTCCCTAGAAGAATGCCCTGTGGTATAGCACTCATGTTTGTATTGTCCTTTCTTAAGCACCTGCAATGAGGACAGACATCAGCTGGATTACATTTTTAGATGAGCCTCACTTAAATCCTGATGCTTACTCTAAGTTACAGATTAGTTTGTTGACTTGTCCTTCCTTACTGGCTCTCTCAAGAGATACAGGTGTGCTCACCAGTGCAAACACTGCCCTTATCTTCACTTACATCATGTAAAATGTTTTGAATTTCAGCACAGAGCTGGAAAACATGTCTGTCTGGCAAATTTAGTTGAAACATCCCAGTTTTCTTCCAAGAACCCCATTCTCTCCTCAGACTGCTGAACTTGGATTGCACCACAGAATAAATGATAGAAGGTGCTAAGAACTGCCAACAGCCAGCACCAAAAACCTTACAAGGCTCTGCTCTTACAGATAAAGGTCTGAAACTCCTCCAAAACAATAAATAAAACCAGGATTCTTACTGCAGATTTTTAATCATCTTGGAAAACTGACTCAATTTCGAGATTCTTGGAGAAGTTTTGCACTGCATTTACGTTTACTACTACACCTGAGGAGTAGTTGCTCCCAAGTTGACCTCAATAAAAATCTACTCAGACACTTTGTTGTAGAATACAAATTTTTGGTTAAGGAGCTAAGTTGACCTTAATTCCAGCACACTGCTATATAGCTCACTGAGATTGTTTTAATATGCCAGTAGAAATCCAGCTGGTGCACAATGCTGCTCTGTTGTTGTGGTTTTCAAACAAATTCAGGCATAAAGTTCATAACAGCATATTAATTCCCAATCCATGTAATATCCTGAACTTAAAAAGGGGAGGATGGAACTTTGGAACTGCTGCTTTTCATTCCAACACCGCTCTCCTGCAGGACCATGACTTTGTGCAGCTCGGGGCTGCCAGCCCTGGCAGGGATTACAGCCCCAGCAAACCTTGCAGGTGAGCCTGACCACGATCCCACTGATGGCTGTGCTGGCTCAGGGAGCACCCAGGTGAGCTTGTTCCTCTGTTTTCTTTCCCTCCACCCTTTGCTACCAAATCAGAGCAGCTGTCTGAGCTAAGTGCTGGAATCCACACCTGATTCCCCAGTTCAGATGACCTGATTTTCCCTCTGATTAGAAGATGTTGATTTGCTTGATGCCTTCGGTAAACAGACTGTCCTGTCTGAATTCACACACTGTGTATTTATAGGTCTTCAATACACAAGGCTGAAAACGTTGGCTTCCTTCCTTGGCTGAAAACTGGGTTAATGAGGAGAAACATCTGCCACTCTGGAGATTCAGTAGTCCTGGCCATGTGGCAAGCAGCTCAACAAAGTAATAAAATCCAACAACTTAAAATTAGGGAGAACACTAGGAATAAATGTTATTTACTTATAACAAGGCTGTCAAGAAACCTCCTCTATTTTTTTTTTTTTTTTAGGTGAGCTGCTTTAAGTCTCAGGACATGATTTGCCTCCTTCAATTAGGGCAGGAGATACTGGAAAGGCAACTGCCCAGAGAACAGTGACAGCTCACATTCCCTTACCCAAGGCCTGTGCAAACAGGGAACTGAAGACAGAGAGATGATGCTGATGAATTATTCATGAATAATAATTCGCACTCTACACAGGGGCAGGCATGTGAAGCCCCCATCTCCATTTCCTCTCCTGCAAACAGCTCAAGGCACAGCTCTCTCAACTGGCAACTCCAAAACCCCAGCATTTTGTTCTATATGGCATGAGAAACAAGGTGCAAATAAATCTATAAGTTCTCTGGAAATGCTTCATAGCCTCCACAAAAAGAACAGCTGTACATCACCAAGCTGCACATGCTTCTTTACTAAATTGCTTGGTTGGAGTTTTGAAAAAAATCAGTGTATTCCTTCTGAGAGTGCTGCACTGACAATGTGGCAGTGACCTTGAGGGCTGCTCTGCTCTGTCCAGTGTCAGCTTTGGGCTGGAGGCACCAGCAGAGATGGGAGGAGGCCTCTTTCAGTCTCAGGCTAAGGACAGCACATACTCAGACTGTCAGTCTCCTGCTAAACAGTCATCAAGGATTCTGTTTGTAAATGGTGACTCAGAGTAATTCACATATAGAGAGTATGAATTTAAAACCTTTGATCTCATTCCGTGATGTCCAGTGGGTCCTAAGTGGTCTCCAGGAAACTTACTTCCTGAAAACTTTTGCAAATGCTTTTAAAAGGTAACCTGACCTCTTTGTAGGGCATCATCCATAAAAGTGAATCCAAAATCATGAACTCCTTTGCAGAAGGGATGACATCAGGAAAAAGACTAACAGGTGAAAATATAATTCAAAATATTGGCTAAACCCATGGGTGATGCACAGTGTCTTGAGTTTGCATCCACTGTGATTTCATCTCAGTTTGAATATTCGAGAGAAGTCTATTTTGAAAATCAATCAACAGATTCTGATTTCTGAAACAATTCAGAGTCAAGCTGTGTTGAAACTTTTTTTTTAATGCTTAAGCATTTTATTTTATTCTACTGGCTAGGCAGAAATTCATGGGGAAGGCTGGGAAGTGAGGGGGGATTTGCTACAGCTGACATTGCTTTATAAAATCTGCCTCGGGGCTCTTTGTGGTGCCTGAAATGGTATCAGACATGCAGGAGCTGTTCTAATGCCCAAAGTTTTCCAGGGATGCTGCACCAGTGCCATTCTGTGCTATTAACAACTGGATCAGATGTTAACCAGTTCGTTGGGAGTACCCTTTCTTTAAATAATGAAAGGACCTCTTATATCCACTGAAAAAGTCCCCAGGAGCGAGTAATTAATTTGTATCTTTTCCACTATGAATCATAACCTCTCTATAATAAAATGTAACAGGATTGAATTTAGTTCTTTGATAAAAATGTACAGTATTGGCAGAAAGATGCTAAATCTTCAGTTTGCAGAATGGGTTAGGAGGTTTTTTTTAATCTGTTACAGCTGCTGTTGAAAGAAATTGCAGTCCCAAGGGGTTGCAAAGTGAAAAAAATAATTAAAAATTAGCATAATAATTTCACTAGAGGGCTATCATAGTTTGGATGTTTATTCCTTTTCTATTTAATTTCCTCCTTATCAGGGGCACAATACACACACCTTCCTGAAATATGGCAAAAGGAAGGGGTAATATTGCAAGAACAGTGAATTATTTATTATAGAAGTTTTCTGTCTTCATGCCATGGGTAAAATAAGAGTTAGTGGTAAACAAACACCCAAGTGGGTAAAATTAAAACTATTTTCCACCACCAAAAAGGCACTTACAAAGCTTTGTCACAAGGATGATGACTTTGGCAGCATTTTAATTGCATCTGTTATCTGTGGGCATGGGCAGCCCTATGAAACTCTTCTGAGAGCTGCATGGATGTGTCTTCGTTAACTGATGACATTAAGTTAATGATAAAATAATGATCTGTGCAGGACTAATGTTTTTACTGTAATGTAATAACCCATGAAGAGTGTGCTTTGGATTGCTTTGGTATTTCCTTTAAATAATTCCTAAAGCTGATTTTTGGGAGGCTGTTTTCTTCTCCCAGGATGTCCAAGGAAAGGAGACACCGCAGCAGGCTGCCTTTGCAGCTTGCAGTCAGCTGTGCTTCGATAAAGAGCTGTCTGCAGTGACATTTTTGGTTGTAAACCTCATCCATTTTTCAAAAGCCTGAGGCTTGAAGGGACCTTCCCCCACCAGTTAAGCCTGTGCTTAATTATTTGCTGTGTGCAGTGTGCTTGTGAAGGATATCTGGCTTGTGAAGGATATCTGAACAATTCACTGCTTTGTGTGCCTTCAACCACAGAAAACATTTTGTTTTCTTCTATCCAGCTCTAATAATTAATCCTTTTCTACATCCAAGGGAAGGAGTTCTACCTAAGTTAGTAAATGAAGTATTTTATTGAAAATTACCCTACAACGAGCTGAGCCTGCAGCAAGTCAGACTTGGATGTGTGAAAAGATTCAGCCTGGGCCAGACTGGTGTGCTGAGTGGGGTGAGGAAATGATGGGAGGGAGTACAGTGACACGTTTTGTGTCCCTGGATAAAGAAGAGACAGGTGGGCAGATGCTGGATTAGGAAAACCAGGAAAGCTTTGGCACAGAACAAGCATTAAGTGCTTTGTAGGTGGGAGATGTGCAGACACTGAGGATGAGGATTCTAGTGCACAAGCTGCACTACAATGAGCCCTGTGAGAAGCTGAGTGTCAGCAATTCCATGAGTGACGAGACCAGGGTGACACAAAGCTTTTATGGCCTCGTGGGGCCACGGACAGTTATGGAAAAATCAGAGTGCACTCCAGAAACATGAGAAAGTCTCACTGCCAAACCCCTCAGCTTTGCCCAGTGCTGCCAGAGGCTAAAGCTGAACTCCCTCTGAAGTAAAGGAGGGCCAAGCAGTGAGGCAAGATGCAAGGACTGAGATAAAACCTCCACCCACAGCTGGGCAGGGAGTAACCTCCTCATCTTCAGTGTCTGCACATCTCCCACCTACCAAGCACTTAATGCTTGTTCTGTGCCAAAGCTTTCCTGGTTTTCCTAATCCAGCATCTCCCCACCTGTCTCTTCTTTATCCAGCGACACAAAACGTGTCACTGTACTCCCTCCCATCATTTCCTCACCCCACTCAGCACACCAGTCTGGCCCAGGCTGAATCTTTTCACACATCCAAGTCTGACTTGCTGCAGGCTCAGCTCGTTGTAGGGTAATTTTCAATAAAATACTTCATTTACTAACTTAGGTAGATCTCCTTCCCTTGGATGTAGAAAAGGATTAATTATTAGAGCTGGATAGAAGAAAACAAAATGTTTTCTGTGGTTGAAGGCACACAAAGCAGTGAATTGTTCAGATATCCTTCACAAGCCAGATATCCTTCACAAGCACACTGCACACAGCAAATAATTAAGAACACTTAAAAACAGTAGCTGCATTTTTTAGGTAGCCTAAGTCCTTTGAATGCATTCATTGCTGGGAAAGAGTCCTTGGTTGCATGAACTAACCTCTACTTTTAAAAGTAACTGAGTGATTCAGATGTGAAAATTCTGGGGTGGTTGAGCAAAACAAACAAATGGTTTAGGACACTCAGAGGCATTCAAGCAATACAAGCCTGTTTTAGCTCTTACTCAGGTTCTGGTGCCCCAGTGTGCTCAGTGAGCCACAGGATGCTCTCAGCTGCCACACGGCAAAGTTTTTAGACCCTACACTTCCAGCGAAGTGCAACAGGTTGTAGCCATCCACTCCTAAGGGTAGGTCTCTAATTACTTGCCAGAGAAAGATGTAACTGGCATAGAATTTGGTGGCAGGTATTCATTCCTCTTCCAGGGCTTGTAGGAAATCTAAGTTCAGTAGGAAGAATTTCCATACAGTAATAGGCTCCATATTGGAATTTTCATATGCTCGTTGCCTAAGCACACCGTTTGGAAAGGTGATTTATTGCAGGCCAGCATTTCCTTGTTACTTGAGGTGTGATTTGTTATTACCCACACTTAAGTGAAACATCTGCTCATACAGCTCTGCTCTATCTCTTACAGAAACATCAACTTTTCCAGGCACAGCCAGAGCATATCAGAAAAGGAATCTCACTTCCTTTTCTTCAAATCACTGGGGTGATGAGGAACAGGGACTATTTTACATTTTGTCTCAAGAGAGTTATAAATAATGAATCCTCTAGCACAGGGTCACTGAATGTCACTATTTCAGTTTTCACCTATAGGATGATGGCAAACCCCAATTTTGCTTCCTGTGTATTTTCTCTCTCTCTCACACCACCATCAGAAATTCAGTTTTTGCCTTAATAATTGCAATCATCCTTCCACATATAATTCTGCTTTTTTCACAGAGATTTTTCTCCATGGTTTGGCTGTGGCTGACTGGATATACAGGGCCTTTTTCCTCAAGACTCCTTGTTAATCCCTAACGGCATTCTCTAGTTTCCTTTCATCTGCTACCACTTCTTTGATGTTGGGGGCTCTTTTCTTTATCTCCCTTGAAGCTTACAGGCCAAATTTTCGGAATAAAAGCTGAAACTGCAAAGGGCAGAAGAGAATAAAGATACATATTGTTAACTTGGACCACGGTGGAGCATAAAATAAAATATAACATCTCAGCCAAGCAAAAATGCACTGCAGAACAGGAGGGCAGAAAACAGCCCCAGTAGCTGAAATCACACATTGCTCCAAACACTGGGTTTTCTTGTCTGTGAGCCACATGAAGTATGAGCTGCCTCAATGTTTTTTTTTAAATAGCCCCTCTAGTGTAATGCAGCTACAGGACAGTTATACACTCCTTGTTATTGATCAGGAGCCATAAAAAAATAAAGCCAAGAGCAGAGGTGTGGAAGAAATGAAGTTCCACAAGTAAAAGATGCACAGGAGAGGTGCAGAAAAGCCTGGAGCAGGAAAACTCCTTGGAGCAGCAGCAGGTGGAGGAGGCACCTCCTGATGTTTGCCCTCCACTCCCCATGTTTTTAAATGTTCCTTTTTATACAGCCTGGAAACCTGTATTTATAGCTGTTCTCAGAAATGCTGATTACTTCTCAGACTCCATGATAAATTGCCTCAGTTAATATCTTTTTTCACAAGAATTACAGTCTTCAATTTAATAGAGTTATAAAAGCATAACTTCAACTCTCCTGATTTCATTGTAAAGCAGGGAGATTTGGAAAGATTTAATAACTGATAATCTGCTTGGCAGAAAGAATGTAAGTGTTCCTCAAATGCATATTTCTGAGCATGCCTGGACTGCAAAACAGTATTATAAAAACATTGAAAAGAATTATAAACTAGACAAAAAGAGTGAAAAATATACTTATGGGTTATGGGATTCTGATAAGCGCAGTATTACATTTTGGAATGTGATGATGTCTCTAAAATGAGATGCTATAACAAAATCAATGCTCACTGCTCTCTTCACAAGCGTTTAATAGGGAGAAGTAAAATCTGTGAAGATCCTGACCAGCCCTTAGCAACATCCCAGTGACTGTAATAAATTACATGAAGTCATTCAGGCAGTAAATTACCTGGAGGTTGTTACAGATCCGACTTCTCCAGAATGTCTCTTTTATCAACACATAACCTCACAGAGATATCTGTAAGAGAAGGCACTGGACTGTGAGTTTTACCTTCCTAGGTCAGACCTTTTCTCAAGGCCTGGCTTTATTTTCTGCAGTTTTACAGGGCTAGCACCAGCACAATTCCTTGTATCAATACTGATCTCTGTCTGGCCAATTATTCAAATCATTAACTGTTAGTACTTAATGAAATGTCTTGGTTCCAACCACATTAAAAGTCGATATTGTTTGTCAGCCAGGTGAGCACTGGGTGCATTCTCCAATTAACAAAGCTCATGCCAGTGAGCTCTGCTGCAATTCTGCTTTTAGTTCAAGCTCAGCCTGTGAGTGTTTACAGACGTTATTTTGTACAGAAAAATGTGTTGTTCAAGCAACAGCTTTCACTGGAAACTGCTCTTTACATGTCTGCCCATGCAGCCCAACAAGCTGAGGTGTCCCACCTGAACTGAAATGATAATGCTGACCTGCCTGTAAAAAACTGAGCAGTCACTATAGAAAGTTTTCCTTTTTCTAGGGGACATTCTTCCACTCTTAGTAATTTTCTGGACTATTTACTCTACATCAACCTCTCTGAAATGGGAAATGTTGATGCATTGCAGTCTTAAGTCAGGGAGAATTGGTTTAACAAAAGGTCAGGCTCAAAGGGTACCTGTCAGCTTTCAGTGAGTGATACCATTAGTGGCCTTTTCAGAGAGGCTAAATGGCATTAGTGATGCTGCCAATTTGTAATTTTAACAGAACAATCTGAATTCACCTGTAGGGATGCTTCAGATTTTTTTATTTCTCGATTTTTTGAGTTTGTCCCCACCTCCCCCCCCCCAGCTCACTTGCTTCCTGACCTTGGAGAAACTAGCACTGACTGTATCTTTATTGTCTCTCCTTTTAAGAATGTGGTCATACTTACCTAAATGCTGCCTTAACTTTCAGACAAAAGCCTTGATGAGCCAGTATCATAAGGGCAGGAATATCAAAAAATAGTCACAAGGCAATATAGAAGCAACATTTTCACCACTGACACAGAAGATTAAGTACCAAATATGCCGAAATACTTGCTAGAGAGCGATAGGATAATAATCCTAGAAGAAATTGCTGTTCATACGAGTTTCACAGAACTGACTAGCGTGGAGGACTTCCAGATCCCACTACATTTTGTTGTCAGAACCAGCCAGTTTCAAAAGTCCTGCGAGTTAAATCCCCAAATGTTGTGTTTGAAGATGTTTTCAGTAATTTTCCCTGAAGCTGGCAAAGAGAAAAAAAAAGAAAAAAGGCACCATAGACCTTCTTCATGTTTACCTGCTTGTAAACGGACTTTTTGTGCCTTTTCAACCCCATACATTCAGTAGGACACTGAACCTCCCAGTGGGATGAAAAACTCTGCATTTTTCCATCCTGACTAAAACCAGACACCAGCTATACAGTGATGAGAACTCCCAGGTTTGTTCTCCTGCACACCACAAGAGTGGTTTCATTTGAACGAGCAGTGTAGGAGCTGTCCAGAGGCTCGAGGACAGGGATTGTCAGGCAGACAGCCACGAGCTTGGGAGCTCATCAGCCTCTGTCAGTTTAGGAGCTGGGCTCACCCGAGGGCTGAGCAGGGCCTATCTGAGGCAGTTGGTCAAACAGACAATCTGGCCACATCAGTAAAGACACAACCACGTCACAGTTAAACAACACAGGGAGGGCCAGGCTGATTGATGCTCCAGGTACAGAAAATAAAGGGAAAAGCCTTTATTTTACTCCACCTTGTTCTTTCTCATCACATGGAAATATTCACGTGGGTTAACTAAGAGAAGTTGATCACCAGAGCTATTGCAGCGCCTAAATTAATATTTATGAAGCAGGTAGAGCACTCTAAAGGAAGAATCTGATCATGACATTTTCAGGGGAAAAAAAGAAAACAAACCAATCAACAAATATCAGAACTTTTATCAGATTTCAATACATTGAAAATAACCATGTAATCACTTCTTAGAGATTGGAACAAACCTGTTTCTGTGATTTTAGGGTACCAAGTGTGCATCTGGATCATTAAATTCCCTTTGTTACTCACCAAACCACCCTTATTTATCAGTCCCATTTTACAGCAGCCAGGAGAAACCTGGATTTAGCTCCAAGACACACTGTTCTTTTTATAATTAAGACCAACACACAGAATGATTCCTTCTCCCACACTCTGCACCTGCAAGATCGTGCTCCAGGCTGTTGGTTAACAGATCCTCACTGATTTACAAAACACAGGACAACTGTCATTTTGCCCACAATTTCTACACTTTGTTTTTCCCTTTTTTTTCCCCTCCCTCCAGGATAATTTAGAGCCTTAATCTCACAAATGGCCTGAACTCGATGTCACAGAGGTGTCTCCTTTGATTGTTTCAGCTTTGAGGCTGAGAGGGACAGAGGTGAAGCTTTAGATTGT
Source organism: Machaerirhynchus nigripectus (assembly GCA_013397975.1). Classification (NCBI taxonomy): domain Eukaryota; kingdom Metazoa; phylum Chordata; class Aves; order Passeriformes; family Dicruridae; genus Machaerirhynchus; species Machaerirhynchus nigripectus. The sequence goes on along the minus strand of VZRQ01009817.1, from coordinate 23,470 downwards.
GAGGACACCAAAGTAACTTTTCGATAGGAAATACTCATTCCTTGTTAGGAGACACAAACAGAAGGAGAGAAGGTAGGAAAAGGAGGTGGAATTCAAAATAACCTTTAGGAATCTTTTAGTTATTGAATGCAGTTTCCATCTGAGATGACCATGATGCATAATGAAAGGACATTGGAGTTAGCCAAGTGCATTTGAAGGAGATAAATCAGACAAAACAAAATTAATCACATGGGGAAAAAAAAAAAAAAAGACAAAAGGACATCCTAGAATAAGAAGGTGAGAGAAATAAAAGCTACATGGACAAAAACATCCTTACTAGAGTGCAGAGAGAAAAAGGGAAGGAATCAAAACTGGAAGCCTGAAAACAAAAATTCTCGTTAAAGAATGAAAAAGAAATACCTGGAAAGAAACATAGCTGTGAAAAGAGGATTAAAAACACCAGAGAAATCCATGTACTTGAAAGACGGTGAAGAAATGATGAAATAACAAAGTGTACGCAAGACCAAAAATGCCCTGAGGGCAAAATTAGACCAAAAAAGAGAATTGGAAAGTAAACCAACAAAAAGTGCTCAAGCAGAGGAAAGATATCAAAAGCTTGGATGGGGAGGACAGAGTGTGTTGCACTGTATTTTATGGAAGGATGGAGCTTATTTACCACTTTGACTTTCTTCAGACTAAGAAAGTGAGAAACCTTGAAATGAAACTCAACACAAGCATTTTCCTGGAGCCTGATGCTGGACTCCAGTTTTACAAAGACATCATTTCTCCTATTTAATTTCTGTTTTCACACATAGCCCTTTTCCATTACCTTCAAATCAGCTCTCTGATACCCCCAGTTAGCAAAACTTGCATTTCCTGCCTCCCTCCCAGGACCCCTTGCTCTGGCTGTCATTTTACTACCTGCAGTAAAAGTGTATGCATGATTTTATTTTCAAATTAATATGTGGAGTTGCTGTAATTAAGCAATAAATAAATGAACAAATGAAAAGCAAAACGAGTCTCAGCCTTCATTGGTGCTAATAAGAAACAAGGTACAGCAGTGGTGTTGTTCCAACATCAGAAAGTGTTGAGACAAAAAGTCCCATGCAATTGGTTTTGATTACCACACAGAGCACCAAGGACATAAGAAAATAAAGTGCCTTCAGGTTTAAAAAGCTATTTGATTAATTTTAGTATATTTAACTAGTATATTTACCTATTTAAAAATATTTTTTTGCTAGCCACTTCTATTCTTCAAGAAAATGCAAACAACAATCTGTTTGTTCACAGAGCAAAAATGTACAGAGATATTAAACCTGAAGTAGAGAGCTGTAGAGGTACCAAGACAAGGAGGAAGATGTGTTTTGATTAACAATCACTGATCATGAACGGCTGATTCCTGACATAGGGAATGTTTTCAGGACACCTTGAATTTAAACACACTGAAGCCTGATGGAAGCTGAAATTGACACGAGCAGGTATAGACATGCTCTGCTGAGGGATTTATAATCAGGTGCACACAGAGTCAGAACTGCAAATACAATTATTTGATGATGGATTTGCTTGTTGAAATTAATAGCAAAAGAATGCACGAGTTGCTTTATGGCTGCAACATCCAATGCGTCTAAAAAGTGCCGTAAAGCATATTTTATCTTATAGATAGAGCCATATAGAGCCATATTTTGTCTTCATGCTTGCACAGCATCCTGTCAGAAGGTGTTTGCCACCTTCACAGCCCCCAGACACCCACACACCTCTGCAAGGAGATGTTTTCAGCAACTAAATAATGGCAGTGATTAGCAACACACCCGAAAATAACCCTCAGATGGTTTTAGACTCATTATGAATAAGGTTTCTGGGTTTAGGTTTATTCT
>VZRQ01009817.1:0-21571 GCA_013397975.1 Machaerirhynchus nigripectus | reverse complement strand
TTACTTAGTTTAAATCCATCAAAGCAAATAAACTGGTGGATTTGTCTAAAGTATTGTTCATAGGCAATATAACTTAATTGACTCTTTATCAAGAAAATCTAAATAAGAGAGGGGCAGTCCTAGGAGAATTTAATGGCAGGGTTAAAGTTCAGTGTCTCCTGAATTCCTGAATCTCCTGCAGGCAACTGTTTATAAAAACGAAGAAGACAATCCATTAAGATGCATGAGAAGTGTTTTGGTTTATTTACTCTCTAGCTGTCACAGATTTTCCTGGGATGGCTCATTTCCTCTAGGAGAATTCTCCCCTGCACCTCAGAGATTCCAGCTCATCTCCAACCCAGTGTTCAGAGCTCCTGTGGGGTGGGAAAGGAGCTCAGCTATAAAGTGTTTTTAGCAGCGTGTGGTTCTGCAATCCCAGCTACTTTCAGAATTTAAATTGGATAAGAAGCAACGTGTCCTCTGTGCTATAACCCCACTCCTCCAGGGAGACAGAGCAGATGAATAAATATCCCCTCCCTGGATTCTGGCCATCAGCACCCCATGGAGATATGGGGAGCTGGGGGCACGAGGTTTGCCTCTGGCCTTTCCTTCACTCCCAGGTGGCCCCATGAGAAGGATGCCATGACAGATATTTTCCAGAATTCCCATAAAACTCCTTTCTCTGATTCAGCTTCAGGGTCTTCCCAGCCTGCATTCTCCCTGGCCCTGCTCTGCTTCAGACAGCCACGGTTCCCCAATTCACACACTGCACAGTAAAATTTAATCCTTTCCCATCACTGCTGTCCCTCAGTTCCTCAGCCCTGGAAAGCTGTCAACTCATTCCGAGTAAACTTTGATATTTTAATTGCGTTTGGAATATTTCCCTTCCAATGAGCTGGCTGTGGCAGTGAGGCCATTCCAATGGCCAGTTAATGCATTTGCTTGCCCCTTGGCATTATGCAGTAAAATGTGCTTTTCAGAAGAAGTCACGTTTGTCTGGATGTCTGGGAATCACCGGCAAAGAGCTTTTCCCTTTCTGAACAGCGCTGAACAAGCCAAATTCAGTGTTTCACACACACTGCTCGTAACCACCCCGGAGATTTCCGGAGTATTATTTGTCACTGCGTTTCTACGGCTCATTTTCTCCCAGATGCAGCTTTTGTTAATGACAACGAGCTTTCACTTTGTTTAAAGCTTCAGTTTTCAGGTACCAACGTGATTCATTACAACCTGCCGGCCACCGAGAGCAAGCGCTGGGGCTGTGCAGGGATGGAATCCAGGAGCACGCACCTCCCTGCAGGGAGAAGAAAAGCGCTTGAGACAAAGCCCCATTTCATGATATCAGCCTGTGCTTGAATAGCCATCCACAACCCGCTGCCTGGGGCTGCTGCACCAGCGTTTTGTAACCCTCTGACAAGCACCGTTTGGGTTTTTAATGCCTTCCCTATGGAAAGTAATTAAGGTGGATGAAGAAGTTTTGCGCTGCAGTGATTCATGGCTTTTCTCTTCCTGCTAATTGTTTTGATTGAAAAGGGAACCTTTGCTGCAGCTCTCAGGACAGTCGGGTGGTTTATAGCCCTTTCTCCAGAGCTGCTGTGAACATTCCTGGCTGCTGGAGAGACTCCCACAGCTGAGGACTGGGAGGATTCCCATCGCACTGGGGAGCAGCACTGCGGCAGTGAGGGAGAGCTGCCCTGACATTCCCTTCTCCTCTCCTGCCTATCAATCTCCTACCACTCTTGGCTATCTTAGGCAATGTTAGCAGAAAAGTTAATATGAGGAACCTTTTGGCCAGTTGAAGAGGTCAAGAACCAGAATAGAACAATCTTCTTTTTTTTTTTTTTTAATACTTCGCTGCACTTGCCATTCACCTGCCTGTCCTAAAATATATTAATATGTGCATATTATATTTTCTAATTGGGGTCTCTCTGTACAGATATCAGGATGTTGTTGGATCCAGCAGCAAATTCAAACTGGTTGTTTGTCTGGCAAAAAATAAAATGCTTTCCAGAAGGTACTAGAAGGAAACAATTAACAGATGATCTTCCGTGACTGCTCTTGACAACATTGTACACTTCATATTTTTTGTCATCTCTTGTCCTCAGCACAAAAGCAGACAAAGATGTTCCCAGGGGTAAATCTTTGTCAATATGTGCTGCTACACTGACAGGTTCAAATTAGTGCTTGATGGGAATTACCATAAAACTTGGCATCTTTCCTCTTCGTCACTGAAAATGAAACTTAATTGATGAAAGCAGCAGCAGGTGGAATTAAAGCTTGTCTGTTTAACACTCTAGTGATAGATAGCAGAGATTTTAAAAATTAATTCTGAGTTTAGAAAGCAGCTGCTGTGAAAGAACAGATCAGAGCAGCAACTGGGGAACTTGGGTAATAGAAGTGTCCAGTGTGTTAACTACAGACAGGGGAATGAGACAGCAGAATGGAAGGTGAAGAAGAGATTGTAGCATGAAAAAGAAAATAGAAAAAAAATATATTGACATTAAAATGGAGAAGAATAAGGAAAGGAGAGATGGTTTCAATAAAAAGGAATGTTTTTATCCAAGCTATTCATATCCTTTTGTTTTGCAGCCAGATGCTGGTCAATGCTTTTCACTGGCTAATTTTTTATTTCACAAATAAAAAAATTCCTCTGTCCTGAAAGCAGGAGGAAAAGTGCTTGGAAATCTGTGCTCATTTCCCTCCTCTGCTGTGAGCTTTTTCTGTGCCCTTCAGCCAGCCACTTGTGCCAACATCTTCAAATGCAGTTGTCCTAACCAGACCATGACTTGGATGGTCTGTTGAACACCCAACAGCTACAGCAATAGAGACACTTGTAGCAAGCAAAATAAAACTCATTAAACCTGGAAAACCACTGAAGAAATCTATTTTTCTGAGCTATCTGTTAATAAAGAAGATTAGATGTAGAGCTGTAAACGAACAAACCTGAATCTTTCTTTTATTGGGATTATTTACTTTGTGTAGTTGTTAAAACCCTAAAGTTTTCCTGAACTTATGCTTATGAACTGAACAATAAAACTTCAAAAGGAGTTTAAATAGGATTACCCAGGCTAAATCTCAGGCTTTAATACTCAGCTCTTTCTTGATCCACATAGAACACTGCCTGTTGATAATGCAGGGCAGATGGTACACAAACCCCCAGTCTCCAAAAAAATCGTGTTAGCACAGCTTCATTTAACAGCCTGGAAGTGTTTGGTCTGCATTTTAATACCATAAAACTTAATCTGTTTAACATGGCTAGGAGAACAATGTTTTCCACTCTGCATTCAGAGTAACTTTCCATGAGAAACACTGGGGAAAAGGTTTAAATAAGTCATGAAGGACTGGCCTTATTTTCCCCCCTCTAATTTCTTGCATTTTCCTATTCCACCAGGAACCCCTGCTACAGCATTCCCAGGTTCAGCCAGGCAAATCATACAAACATTTTCACCATCCACTGCTTCTTTTGTTGGTTCTCAGCCTGGGAGCAAGATTGGCAGAGATGGCATCGCTTGCTGTGTGCAGGGGATTCCTGGAGGATTTGTGGGAATCTGAGCCACAGCCAGCTCTGCTTAAACCTGATCTGGTGACAAGTGCTGCCAAAGGAATGTAACAATAAAGCTTTTCTGTTTGTTTCCTCTAAAGATATATAGAACTCTCATGCAGTGATTGTACTTATTCTCTTCTCTGCATGATTCTACCAATTAAACAAACATCCTGGTCGTTCTTTCTTCCTCACACGTACCTCAGACAGACACCGAGCTGTAACATCCCATTTCTGTGACTCTTCAGTTTGGCTGCGGATTTTTTTCCAGCAAATTCTCTCATCCTTCTCACAGGACAATGAAACACTCTGCCCCAAATAAGATTTCTCCCCTTAACACAAAACATAAACTGCTTTGGCTGCCCTTGTTTTTTGGGTGTATTAAGAAGGAGCAACACAAGCCGGTATTTATGAAGATAGCAAAGTGCACCTTAGGTTTTCATAGGGTTTCAGTTTATTATGCTTAGAAATAACATAACAAAGCCATCACATTACCTGCACTTTTCAGCCATTACAGTAGGGTTATTAGATAACAGTCAGAAAGACAGAAACCTCCCAGTGAGAAAGGAAATTAAAATGTCTGGTAGGACAAAACTGGAAATCAGCACCAGAAGGAAACTGGTGAGAATGCCTGCTGAATAAGCAGGCGGTTCAAAAGCAGCCCAAGGGAAGCAGGTACATGAAGGCATAGGGCACCATTTCCCATCATTTCCCATCCTTCATCCCAGTATTTTATTTGAGCTGGCCTACTTGGCATTACAAAGATTTCACATGCTTCTGTTGCTTAAATAGCCCTGTAACTCACAATAAAGACCTTGGGGCAACAGTCAGTGTTATTTTTACGTTTGTAAACTACCTTCTAAAAAGTTGCTTTTCCATTTTTTATTTTTAGACCCAGGATGTCAGTCTGGCAAGTTTCACCCTTCCAAAAGAGAATGCAAAGTGAAAACAGAACGGAATCCTCTTTGTACCTCAGTTGTGGATCCATTTTTTTGACTTCCAAGCAATGGCCAATCCAGCCATCAGCTGCTGCCTTCCAGGTACGGAGCTGCCCAGCTCCCCTCTGCCAGGGGCTCTGGCCAGATCATAACAGCAGAAGTTATTATTTGCTCCTCTGACTGATACTTGGCCTCCCACCAGAGGAATTCTTATGCCAAATCACATGTAACCCATAATTTTAGACAGATTTAACTTTATTTTGCTTCTAATAAAATGTGTTAACCATCAAGTCCAATGACGGAAGCCAACTCTTCTCTCAGCCCTCTATTTCTCAATTTTTTCATTTGATCTGTTGTCTGTGCTAATATTTTGATTAGAAGCAAAACAAGTACGTAATAGCTATTATTACACATTCTACTATAATTATTCCTGGCTGCCACAGCCAGGATTCAGGATTTTGGTGCCCAAGATGCTGCATGCTCTATACAGATGGGATAATTCCTGTGCAACCCCCCAAAACTACAGCTTCATGTGTGGTCAAAGACACACAGAAGATCTTGGGTCATCCAATAGGGTGTGAAATCAGGGGGTCAGTTTTGAGAACCCTAGGGGGGAAAAAAAACTCAGAAAGGGTGGGGAAACAAAAGGAAGAAAATGCAAAGCAAATTGAAACAATTTGTGGGCGCCTTTCTGACCAGGCTGGGTTGGCTGATGGCTCAGGGACTCTGCAGGAGGTTGGGATCTCTGCCATGGCACTGTTCAGCCACAGAATTACCCTTCATATCCAGCCCTGCAGCAGCTATAAACCCACACACCTCCACTGAGGTGTGCAGAGCAACCCTTTGAACCTGCCCAGGGTCTCAGCCCCCTGGCTTCACCTGCACTCCAGGGAAATACACTCAGAGCTACCAGTAATCAACAGCAGGGCTTGGCTTCTTTGTTAATCAAATAATGCTGCCCCCATTAAGCTGGACTGTTTGTGTTTCTGTATAATGGTTTTATTTTACTTTACTATTTCCCCCATTTAAGACAATTTCACAGACCTAGCTTTCATTTATTTTCAAGCCCCTGAACATTTTCCTTTGCCTAGTGAGTGGAAATTATCTCAGCATCCTCTAATGGCTGTGTTCTTCCAGCAGCACTCATTTAGAGGGTACACAGACACTTCCACATGTTGATATTTTGAAATCCGGAGCTAATTACATTGATTTCTATTCAAACAGCCTTATCAAGAGGAAAGCAAGAGGAGGCTGGGTTTCCTGGTGTAGCACCTGAAGGTGAGCCTTAAAGAAAGAAGGAGACAACTTTTTTTATTGTTATTTCCCTCTTCAGATGTCCTCAGAATATAAAAATGAGCAGGTTGTAGAAAAATGCAATAACTTTTATTGCACTAACTGGTGTAATCCAAAAATAAACTGATACAGCCAAAAGAAGCAGACACATTCTTGGGCTCCTAACACCGAGTGCAATGGCAAAGGAGTTGCACAAAACAGGTTCAGGAGTGAAAAACCCACAAAAATAAACCCACAAAACCCCACCTCCAAGGCAAGCAGAGTATTTCCTGGTTCTGTTAAGTCTCAGACAAATCTGTCACCCACCTGAGCTCACAAGTGACCAACACCCTCATCATGCTCAGTGAAATCTAAGGTTTTAAGATCACATTAAACAGTAACAGTTACACAGATACTGAATCTCTAGAACTTGAAACATCCAAACACACAAACAAAAAAGGTTCAATTTACCCAAACCTTTGAAACCTTGGAGACGTGAAGCATCTGTAACCACATATTAAATTTGCTCCAAGGGAAAAAATATGCAGATAAACTAAAATAATCTTAAAAGATGCTTAAGTAGGGTTGGTTTTCCAAGCAGAAAATGAAATCTGCCATTGCTTTCCATTCCTCAGGATTCTTAGAAGAGCTTTGTTCTCCACTGAGGAAGATCATGTTTCCCCTTTAGTTTTTCCCTGGTTTTCCCCACAGCTTCTGATCTTATCAAACTCCACCATGTTCAGCATCTGCTGAATCGGTTGCTCTAAGAACGAGCAACCCAAAACTTAAAGGATAAAGCAGAATTTCTTGATTTGATGAAAATAGAGAGGGGGCATGGAGGATAGAACTGTTTGGGAAAGGAGTGAGCTTATTTCTTCACAACTCCATAAAATTTATAAAAAGAAGGAAAAGAAAGAAAACTTTTCTTTTTCTTTTTTCCCATTGAGTTCCTTCACAACTCACAAGTATAACATTTAAAAATTAATAACCAGCTTATAAAATTTAATTCCCTTTGCCCTGACAGAACTTTTCTTGCTCCCGGAAAATTCACAAGATTCTATAAAAGGAGATGCAGAAAGACAGTGTTCTTAAGCTGGCATTAACACATACAGTGTTAAAACCACTGGGATTTATTTTTCTTTCTTAATATAGGAAAGAAAAGTAATTTTTTTAACACATGCAGAGCTCAATAGAAAGACAAATCCCATCCCTGTTGCTTTCAGATCATGTATATATGGAATTAAAATGAACTTACATTTTTTCGACCTCTGCTTTTAAGTTGTATTGTTAGACACAGCCTCCAAGGAAGCAGGAGAGTGAACTACTGTGGTGGTTTCAAAACAAGCAACAGTACTAAGCCCATTCAGAAGAACGTAATTAAAAATAAAATAAAAGCAACCCAAATCTAAAATGTTCTAATAAAAGGAAGCAAAGCACACACAAACACACACACAAATAAATCCACAACACACAAAAAACACCCAAACAAACCACAAAGCAGACAAATAAATACAGGCAAGAACTTTTCCTGTGTAAGCCATGGCTTTGTAGAGCTCATTCTAGCCCTGCTCCAGGTGCTCTTTGGCACAGGGGGCTTCCCACGGATTTCAGCTGCCCGGTGTGTGGAGCAGCTGTTGCTGCACTCCATACTGCCAGCGTGCCTCTGCTCTGGGGGTTTGGGTCCCACCTGTGGCCTGCGCTGGCTTTGTGGCTGAATTCTGCTCAGGGAACTCTCACACTCGGTGTGGATGTGTCAAGAGAACAAGAGACAGTTTTACAAGTTCTGGCAAAGCCACAGAGCTGTAGATGTGTCTGGGTCATGAGGAGTGCACTTGATACTGACACTAGATTTAATTTAGTAAATGTTTGCAATCCAGGGTGGTGTAAAGGTGTAGTGGTCTTACAAAAATGTTGTGGCTGCTTAGTGACACGCTGTTATTGGCAGGTGTTTGCTGATGGAAATGTGTGGTCAGTGCACCTCTCTAGAAAGAACCAAGTCTGGGATCAACTGGAATTAATCTTGAGGCTGGTTTTCTGAAAGGCCTTCCACTGAACATAGTAAAATTTTCATCTCCATCAAAAAAAGAAAGAAGTCACTGTCCAGTTGTCCCATGTACATGTCATGTGCTTAACCAGTGTATGGCTACTCCTCCGGGGCACAGGCAGCATCTCCAGAAGGGTTTTGTGTCTAACAGATGTCCCCCCTCACCCACTGCTATCTGATGCAATTTTCTTCTGCCTGCCTCTCCAAATGTTGAATTTTCCAGGATGTGGTTTTTGTCTCTGAGCAAGCCACCCCCCCCTCACAGAGAGCTCCAATCCACGCCTGTGTATGCAATAAACCTCCAGGGCTGCAGAGGAAAGGCACACGGCTCTCTGTGACATTTCATTTCATGAGCTCTGCCAGGTCTTGAAATACCCGGAGTACTTAGCACATATTCATGAAGTCCTTCCAGCTCATTAAGGGCCTGTGATTCCCTCACAGCCCAGCAGAAGGAATATATATTTTGAAATATCCACTCTCCCACTTCCCTGCCAGAACAGTTTGCAGCAGCTTTCTCAGCTTTCCGTGCAATTCCCCTGCTCTATCAGAGTCAAATATTGCTGCAAGCTGCAGTTCTAGGCTGAAAGAGCCTCCTCTCACTTCTACCATAAACAGATATTTTTATATCAGTGCAGGTTTGGAAAAGATTAAGTGGGGGAAAAAATGTCTTTTGAAAGGGTTGTGTTGCCATCATGCTTAATTGTTACCCATCTCTTTTTAGCCTGTCTGAGAGGAAAGTCCCCTGCTGGCAGCACACTTCTGTTGTTAATGCTTCTTTTGTTACTGGTTCTCACAACACTTCAGAATATTCAGGTTTTTCCCCTGATGAAGTTCTCTGGTTCCCACTTGTGCAGACTGGCCTCCATCAGCCAGCTCACCAGCAGATCTTAAATCATGCCAGCAATTATTTCACATCTATTTGTTCCTGCTTTTTCCCGCAGCAGGTACCTCCAAAGTTGTTCCATTCTGTTTCATTTGAGTTAAATGATTCTGCTAAGCTCTTGTGTCATATTCAAGAAAACTCTGTGCAGCATTTTCCTCTGGCTTGCAGGAGGCAGGGAATTAAACAGCTTCTTCTCATCCACTGCCTTTATTCTTAGAGCAGTGACAAATTAACACTGATTGCACCAGTGCGACCCCTCCTGATCTTTTGGAGTCTGAAGGCAGTGGATCTCCATTCCCTCTGAAAGAGCTGCAGGTGCCTGGGGAACAGTCAGGGCTGTCCTGTCCAGCTTCCTGAAGTCATAAACCTTTGGGGGGTGCTCCTGTGGAAGCCACATTGCTCCAGCACCCCTGAGGTGAGGTTTGGCTTCACAGGCATCGTGTCTGCAGGTTTGCTGCTTCACACAGCCCCAGGCTGCCACCAGAAACCTCTTTCTCTGGCAGAGACAATGACTTATTTCCATTTGGAAAAGACGAGCAGTGAGAAATTGGGTTTGTGAGATCTGTGTCCCAAAACCAGGTGTGCTGGGGTGGGAATGAATTATTCAGCAACCCACAGGTGTTTCAGACGTTGGTGGCTCAGATGTGGCTCTGCCCTGAGATAAGCCTGGAGATTTCAAACAGGAGCTGTAGGTCGAGAAAATGAAACAATTCCACATCTAAGCACATGCTGAAGTTAGATGTTTGTCTCAAAATTCAGTGCAGCTATTACATCGAGCTCAGATCCAGTACAGCCATGCTTTTTTCTTGAACTGGAGCCACATCTATGGGAAAAACTCAGGAGGAAAAATGATCAAGAAAAAACCAGAAGTATTTAAAAACTTCCCACCTGACATAAACTATTTTTTTTTCTTTTTCTAAGATTTTGTTTGGACATGAAAGTGAAGAAAAACTACCCTAAAAAATTGGGAAGGATTTACACTGCTGTTGGCAGTGCAGGGAAAACAGCATTTTCATAATCGACCTTGAAATGGGAAAGCTGAGAGCTAACTCATTGAATTCCAGCCCACATTTATTTCATCACGTTTGTCAAAATGGGAAGTTAATTTTTCTCTTGCTGGTTGAGAAAATATCCCAGGTAATCAGCAAATCAGAGACTTCTGTCAGGGAGGAACTCTGAGTTCCTCATATTAAACCAGACCAGGCATCTCTGAAGCCCAAGAGCAACACAGACTGAACACTTGGAAAGGAGAATTTTCTGTTTGGGATTGACTTGTCAATGGCAAGGGGGATGTTATTTTGAAAGAAAATCGATGCAGAGAGATGGCAGTGGAGCTGAACAGCAAACAGTTGGTAAATGAATGCCTGTATGGTCTGAGCCCAAGACCTCCTTGGTATTTTTTTTTCCCTGGGAAATCAGACTGCATTTATTCATAATTTGAATCCTGATTTCCTCAGGTGCCACTCAGTCTTGAATAAAAAAATCTAGCCTGAAAGCAAGACTACCAACACATGTTGTAGACAGTCAGTCTGACTGGTGGATTCCTCACTAGGATCTTGCATATTTATGCCAAGGAATTTTCATTGTAATGCTTTGTTATACAGTAAGCAAAATTGTAGAAGCGTTGCCGTCTGCATTCCACAGAAGTTATTAGAATTATTGTGGTTTTTTGCAAAGTCTTGCAAGTTATGCATCACTTTGGAGATTAAAAACCCTCCTGATGCAGGAACCTGGTAGCAGTAAAACTGACACAGAGACAAAAGGAAAATGTGAGGTATGAGAGAGGGCAGAGGAAACGAAAAAAGATCACCAAACCTTCCTTGTGAACTTCAGCAGAGAGAACTGCTTAATATCCTTCAATGTCAAATTCAAATCAGCAGTGTGAGCCAAAAGCCTCCCTTGGCTTGTTGCAGCCCCAGTGCCTTGTCAAGCCATAATTAACTCTGCTGTTTGTACACTGCACAAATCACGTCAGCTCCGGCGTGCCCGGAATCTCCGAGCGCTCCCCGGCGTGTCCAGCACAGCTCCAGCAGCTCCTGCTGGGCTCTCGTGGCACCTTGACCAACTCCAGCGTCCCAGAGCTGTTCAAGGTGGCTGTTCACAAACACAGGAACACAAACATGCCCGTGGAGCAGGTGCCACCAGCAGAAGGTTGTGCTGGGATGGTTTCCTGGGGAGAGGGGGTGATGTATTGTCATCGTCTTTCTTCCTCACTCTTGGTGATGCTGAAGCAACGTCCAGGACATTCCATAAACGATGAAGTTGTGACATTATCAGCTGCTGCAGAACTGCCCAGACAGAACTGGTTTTCTCAAATAGACAAAACATTTCAATGCAGAGAGTAAAGCAAATAAGGCATTCCCTGGAGGAGGTGGTGTGATTCAGGGATTTTCATCCCATATTTAACATACTTCATCTATTCCACTTCCCTCATACAGTGTTACAGACCAGTTTGTGCACTGAGCTCAAGAGCTGCTTGAAGGAAACAGAGTGTGACTTTCAGAATATCCACCTTGTTACCTTGCCAGTTGGTTTTTTGCTGCACGGAGGCAACATCCGTTTACCCAAATATGTAATAATAGAGTGACAGCATCTTAGACAAAGCAAGCAGTGAAAGTTCTGTGTGTGTTTTGCAGCTGTGGAACTCATCCAGCTTTTGAGGCTTTTGAGATTGCTTGGTGAGAACGTGTCTTGATCCATGACTGGAAGTCCCAGGGTTCAGCACAGTACATCAACCTTGTTCTTATTAACACAAGATGTTCTTTATCTGCCTCTTCAGCTTCTCCTCTCTGTGAGGCAGCCTAGAACCTGGACACAACCTTATGATTGGTTATAATTAACTCTGAATTTCATGAAAAATGTCAGTGGCTGAAAGGAGGACCACTGGGAACCTCTGTATCCTGAGGCAGAAAGATGCACTTTGGCATTTTGTTAAGGATTGTAATTCAGCTGAAAGACTCCAGCTTTACGGCCTTACATTTCTTATTTCAGTGGCAGATCTACTCTGAATGACTCCAGGATATTCAATCACTTGGTTTTGTGTTTATAAAGCCCAATATCAAAAAAACATGGGCACCCTGATAAATTATTATGGGCTCAGTAAAAGAATTGGCATGAGGAGAGCTTCTTGTTATACAAACACATAACAATGGACACACAGTGAGATAGACAAAGCGATGATTTGATATTGCTGTGATGATTAAAAAAAACAACCCCAAAGCCAAAGATTTAGATGGCTGCTTTTATTATCAGAGATAAAAGTACATTTCTCAAAGGAATTCATTAATGCCGGGAAGCTACTGTTACACACTGAATTTTAATGGCTCTTGGAGCAAAGAAAGAACCTGATATTTGGCATGACCGTACATAATTTAATCTATTCAAATAATGATTCTATCATTCTGTTATAGAGAGGGGGAAATATGGCATTTAAAAAATATTTTATGTTTCATGTTAATTTCACTCTGTAGTCATCAAGATTTGAGCTATGTGCATTTAAATTACTATCAGATGAAGTTCACAGAAGGATAATATTTTGGAAGGTTATGGAATTGCTCAACTAATCTGTGTTTTAGCTCAAAATGGTGTCTCCCAGCTGAGTCCTATCTTAAAACAAATTTAGTTTTCAGACATAATCATTTTGCCCTGTCACAGACAGAAAGTGAGACAGTCCTGTTTAGGCTTTCATAGATAGTATTTAGTTTGCATTATTCACCTTTCCCACTAAAGTATAGATCCTGTCTCCAGAATAATCAGTCTGCCTTCCTTCCTTTTTATTACTGATCATAACTTTTGACACTACAGTATATTAAGCCAATGACATTTTGCCCTTGTTCAGTTTTCTTGTTGGCACAAGAATGAGAATGATGATAAAAACCATGGAAAAGAGCCTGGCCATGAGAATTCAAAAGAGCTCACTCTCATTTCAGTACACAGCACAAAATCTACTCAGAATAGGAAAATGAGAATATTTAAGGGTTAGATGATTCTTCTGATGACCTTGACTACAGGAAATTGGCACATTTGAGCTGTACTCAATACACTCCATTATGAAATCTCTAAGTAAAAGGAAAATACAGATTCCCCATTTAACAACCCAGAAGAAAGATTACAATAAAACCTTTGACGTTCAGCTCAAACAGGTTGAACTTGTGTTCAGGTGGAAGCAGTCAAGAAGAGTTTCACCCTTAAACTGCATTCTCATAAATGCCATTTGATCCTCATCTGCTGAAAGAGGTGAGGTGATAGTGGACACTGACAGTAGAGCCTCTAACAGTAAAAAAATGGCTAATTTCACATTTTTCATAGACTTCTGACTGCTGCAAGATACTGGGGAAATAAAATGCAAAACTAGTTCAAACTGTTTCGAGTAGCTGCCTAGCAGTGAAAGCTAAATAACTATGTCTTGCACCTTTATTTTCTCCTTTTTTTGGGTCTGCTTTTCAGACAGAGGCATTTCAAAGTACTTTTTTGTTACACAAGAGGTGAAAAAAGAGCATTACCATATTCAATTTCCCACAAATGTTTGTTGTAGCAGTAAAAGCAGATGGCACCAGAAACAAATGAACATCAACTCCTCTTGGAGTACATCTAATGAGAACAGGTTGGGTTTGATGAAGATGATGACTTCTGAAAATTCATCAGTTTTTATGCCACAAAAAGAAATTGCAGCAAACATTTCCCGTAGCGTGTAATCCTTGCACCCAGGCAGAAAGTTAATTTAATGGTCTTTGAAGGGTTGATCTTGTAAAAGGTCTGAGCACTGAGTTCTTGAAGAAGCTGAAGTCACTCGAAACTTTTTCAGGAGCCTGCTGGCAGCACACCCAACTGAAGGAGCTCAGTTCGGTCAAAGGCATTGATGAAACTCTGCAGTGCCAAGAGCTTTTCTTGACCTATTAGCTGGGCATCTATTGCTGATCTTTCTGAAGGACCTCCCCTGGGTTAACTTCTGCCCTGGACCTGCTATATTTATGCTGAAAATGCATTGCAGCGCTGTAGATGCCATGGCTGAGGATGCAAGTGATTCCAAGCAATCTGGATTTCAAATACCAAATGTATTTCAAATATCAAATGTATTTACACATCTCTTTTTGCCCTTTAGGGAGCTGAGATTTAACAGTCCATTACCCCCTGGTTCTGAAGGGAGAAAAGGCTGGTAAGGCAGGACAATGAAACATTTCCACACCTGCACCTGGTATGGAATAGCTGTGAAAAGTTTCTGCCTGGGAGTCTTGGAGGAATTTCTGCAGGACTCTGATTAAATCATTCGGATCTGAAGAACAGGTTGCCATGCCTGTGATTTTTAAAGGTTTCACTTATCTTTTCTATTATTTTCCTACACCCAGCTCAAAGAGAGCTTGGATTTTTCATGCTTGACACCTCTCTCTCTCTGCCCTGCTGTTAGTGCAGTCACCTCCCTCTTTGCCTTTTGCTGTGAAATTCCATGATAAGAACCATGAAGGCAGCCCCACACTCATCTCACTTTCATCATTCTGTCATTCTGTGGGGTTTCCAGTGCTTCCCCTTGCAACATCCCCCCTAAAGGCTCCAGGAATAGGCAGACATAAAAGCCATTGATAACAAATACAGACATTAAGGCTTTTCCTACAAAACGGTGTTCGTGTTTCTTCTGCAAACATTAAAAACCAGACACCTGGAGAAAAGAGATAACACAAATATCATCTGGAAGAGTTTTCTTCCTCCAAGCACTTCTGAGAATTTGCAATTCACATAAAAACTGAGCAGACTTGCAAATTCCTTGTCTGTGGACATGGACATTAAAGCATGGGTGAATATGGACATTAGGAATTCACCTCAGGTTAATAAACCCACGGTCTCCGAAGAAAGCTAAAAGGCAGTCACACCACACTACCTCCAAAATGGCCCAGTAACACTGAAGTGACAACATTTAACAGGAGTTGGAAGTTAGGATGTAGAAACAGGCCCTGGATAGTCTGAGGGAGGTCCAGCTTCAGCTCCACAACCCTAAACAATACCTCATTGTAGGTTTCTTCTGAGTGTTTGTGCAGTCAGTGAAATTTTGTGAATTAAATTCAGTTGTTTCTCAGAGAGCAGGAAAACTAAGTGCAAATCTAACTAACTGCAAATAAAATCTTGACACTTTTTCATGTATGCCCAAAGTCTAAGAAGCGTTTTGAAGGAGTTGGTCTCCATGCCTCCCAGAAGTATATAAATATTATTTACGACAGGAATGTTTAGATGCAACTCAAAATTCAGAACACCTGTAATCTGAGATTTTGGGTTGAAACCAACGAAGATAGATTTTCAAAATATTGCTCAAGATGACCTCTTGAATACCAAATAACTAACATATTTACCAAAGGAAAAAGCTCAGTGAAAGTAAGAAAATTTGTTTAAAAAGTACTGAACCCTAACACAGAGTGGCATATATTAGGATTAGAGCTATTATAATAATGAACCCAGACCTGATTGTTCAGGAATAGGGTTTTGTCAATATGAATAGAAAAAGAGAGGCAAGAAAGAAGCTTGAAAACGTGGAGCCACTTGAGCATTAGTATGAATATATTAAAGTGTGCCAATGAATTTTCTCTAGCTGAAGCACACTCATTTCCATATCACTTACTGGAGATGATTACGTAACATTTTTAGTTAATATTCAATGTTAATTAGATAGACTGGCAGGAGAGACATGGCTCAACATCTTCTGCCTCTTCTCTCTCCTTTACTAAAGCAGCTTTGGCCTCAGGAAAGCAAAGGATTTTTCTACTTAACATTAGCATTATTAAATGTATTAAGCATCATCTCATCAAAGAGACTGTGAATTTTCAAGTGGTCTTTTATTAAGTTTTCTCAGCCTCCTTTTCAGTAGTGTAGGTTATTCCATTATGTTCCGTACAACTTTGCTGGGGAGAGGAACATCCATCAGGTCGACATCCAAGATGACAGAAAGATTCAGGCAGAAAAAGTTCTTTGATTTAGACATTTTGGCCCCCTGCTTTGAATTTTTTCTTTCTTTCCTTGCTTACAAATCTTTGTCTAAGCCAGAAAATACTCCACTGATCCCCAGGCTTACACAAACCTGCTTCTTTTGTAATTTCCAACAGCTGCAACCTCGGCAGCACTGCTGGATTTAATTAACCTGACAAAAGTGCCCTCTCCCTCCAGAAGAAGAGCTTTTATTCACTGAAGAAGACTCAAATATTAGGACAGGTCTGTGAGTCAGGAAGGCTGGAGTTTACTGGCAGGCGTCCATATCCACAAACAATAAACCACTTTATTTGGCAGGACCTGGAGTTCAAGCTCGTGTGCAACGTGGTATAGAGGATCTGAGTAAAAAAGGATGACTCCACTAGGCTGGAACGGGCTTCTCTGTAGCCTAGCAGGCATCATTGAAATATGATATGGCTGGCTGGGATTTTTCCCTTTCGGAATTGCCCACAACACTTCCACACAGCTGGCTGGGAGCCTGTGGCAGGGACCCCCTGAATATTGCTGCTCCATTCGCTCCTTCTCCAGACACACTCAGTTTTCTTTCTCGCTGAAGCGATGTGGGAAAGCAAACCAGAATTTCCCAAAAATGCATTGATAAAAGGCTCTTTTGGGCAGAGCTGACTCTGCCACACAAGAGTGGCTGTAACAGTTCCATACAGGTGAGGTCTGGCTGAGGGTTTGTCTGCTCCAGCCCCTTCCAGGGTAGCTTTGATCAGTGAAGGCAACCAAACACATTAACAGGAGCAGGCATGTAACAGTAAATGGGATATGACAGCATCTTTCACTGCAGAGTTCCCTTGATTATGATCCCTCTGATCCCTTTCTCTTCCCTCTTGTCTAACAAAAATCTGCAGCTGGAAGGTTCAACCTGTTTGTCACCAGAACCTCCAAACTGCAGCTCTCTGGAGCCATGGCTTACAAAGGAAAAAAATCCTGACTAACCCTCCAAATCCTGGCCCCAGGCCGCAGCCAGTGCCCCTCAGCAGTGTGGGTTCTGTCAGGAGGGAGCTGCCAAGTCCCAGTGCAGAAGAAGCAGGCTCCAACACCAGCTGTGTGCGTGCCGGGCTCCCCCTTTGCCTGCACAGCTCACGGTCCCTCCTGGAAAGGCTGGGCTAAAACATCAGAAGCTTTGCAGCCCTTCGGGTGTGGCGTTTCCTACCTGTCCTTGTGCCCTGGTGTTCAGGGCCCTTGCTTTTGTCCTGCTCTAACCCTGCCTGGCTATGCCCAGAGTGAGGAGCTGGCTTCCCTTGCAAAAATAATTTCATTATGCTCAAAAGAAAGCTTTTTTAGACTTCTCCCATAAGTCAAGCTTCTTGTATTCCTGCTCCTGTCCCAACTCACATTCATCTTCCTTTGTCAGTTCTGTGCCCAGTTTCACACAGGGACAGTGTGAGGTGGCTCAGCTGAGCTGGGAGTGAAGGAGGCTCTGGGTGGTGGAGAACATCCGTCAGGGCAGGGCATTAGGCCACAGGGAAACCTCATCTGACCTCCAAGGGAATCCCTTTAATACCAGGAGGGAATAGCAGGATTTACGATCCAGATTTTATGATCCAGTTTCTTCCGTAAGTAAACACTGGATCTTTGCCTGTGCATAACACATGCATTTATAAATACATATAAAATACAAAAGGAGCTGTTTGAGAGCAGGAATACAAGGAAATGCTTAGCAAAAAAAAAGGGATTAAAAAAAAAATTATTTTCAGTAGTGGTTTGGTGGGGTTTCTTGATTGTATTAAAAGTTTTGAGAGAAAAACGTTTTAAAAACTCACTTCCCAAAGTCAATCCCAATGATCAGAGAAAAGCAGGAAGTTTACCAAGAATAAAATGACTACTCATAGCTTAATTTGACACTGTCACATCCAGGCTTTCCTTGCCAGGACTCATTCATTTCCCAGCACAGCCAGTACAACCAGCACAGCCTTCACAAGCAGGGGTGAGTAAACACAGAATTTATAAGCTGACACTGTATAAGGCAGGCTTGAAGTCCTTTTCCTGTCTGAGCAGCAGCTGTGCTGCTCCTTTGCTGATGCAGACGTGGCCACAGGCTCTCTGTGCTGGCCACAGCGCTGTGTCCTCACCGTGCTGGGCGTGTAAGATCAGCACAGCAGGTCCTCCATACCACAGGCTTTTCCATTTCCAGCTCAGCTGGCTCCCCAGAATAATTATGTGCCTGGAGTGGATTACAGAATTTCTGTAGTGGGACTGCCAGCGGTAAATGCAAAAATCTGTCGGCACACCGACGTCAGTCGCCTCATAAATGAGAAATGTCAACTGCTCCTTGCCCTGCTCTGAAAGATGGGGACTGTTACATGGCAAAAATCAGAGCAAAAAAACCATGTTGTTTTGCTTTGGTTTAACTCTGTTTTATCTTTTTTTTCCTGTTAAATTTCTTTCTTTAAGATTAAAACTGGAATTATTTTAACCTGTAAAGGATATTTCCGTTTTCACCCTCTGCAGAAGCTGTTGTCTACACCAGACCTGAATTCACAACAAATACCTGTCCCTCTGAAATCCCATTTCCCAATAATAGTCTGCTCGTTAAAATGACTTTGCTCTGTGTTTTATTCACTGCCTCAGGTCTTTCTGCCTCGTGTCAGAGGAGTGCTGGAAAAGGACTCCATGAGGATACCAAGACCTAAACAGGATCTCCCAGCCCAATGAGAAATGCATCACAGTCCCAGAGATCTCAGTGTTTTCTCAATCTCAGCATCTCCCCTCCCCAGTCTGGATCTTTTCTGCAACATCAATGTGCTTGGATTTGTCACCCTCCTGGGCCAGCTGGTGTGGACTCAGCTGAGTGCAGACTGCTCCAAACTCCATGGTCTGCACCACCCACATTGGGAACAGGTTAAAAACAAGGTGTTCAGGTCTGGAGTCAGATTCTAATTAGAAGCAATCTTTCTCAGCAGCTGAAATCAGGGAGGACAGGGAGCACTGAATTAACTGCAAAAAAGTGCTTCTGAATCCAGTTTTAAAAAACTCTGTCTGCATTTTGGTTTCTTCCTTTGACTTTAACTGAGGCATTCTATATTCTACTAGTTAAAAGTGTAGACTTCTGAGTCTAAAAGAAACTCAAAGCTTCTGTCTGAGCACCGTCTCAAGATCGAGTTCATGGCTGACAAAAACCCAGTGAAGCACTAAGGTTTTGAGCTGGTTTGGAAAAAAAACCAAAAAAAACAGCAAGAAAATCAAGGTGCTGATGGAGCTTTTCACAAGGCAAGAGAGTAATCATGAAAAGCACACAGCCAGGACATAAAACCACTCCAGATGTGACAGTGTAAAAGGCCACAGTTTGGTAATGAAAACAGAGAGTGCACATGTGATGGGAGCTCATCGGTCACAGGGGGAGAAGCAGCAGCCTGAGTGCATTCAAGGCTCTCCAGTGAGGTCCGAAAATAAGGCACACACCAGGGAGGATGGGGAGTAAAGGAGGGGTGTCTGTCTCCCCCACCTGTTTTCAGTGCTGGGAGAAGAGGTAACACACGGGGGGAGCAGAAGTGGTGGGATGAAGTGGAGAGGCGGGGAAGTGACGAGGAGAATGAGCTGAGGGCACACTTTGGTCTGGAAAATGTTCTGTGGGGCGCCTCGGCCGAGCCCAGCACGGCCTCACTCACCTGCCAGCAGCAAACTATCAGCAGCAACCACAGGTAAAAGATGAGCAACTGCATAAAGGTGTAAAAGCAAAATTCTCTGCAGCCTCTGTGTCCTCCTTACCCTCGCCTAATCATTCTAAACCACTCCTTCTTGAATAATCCCTTTGGCTAAGAAAATTGTCAATAAAGTGAGGAATTTATCCATTTTAGCAATTTATGCAGGGGTCTCCTAAGGTCAAAATGCACCATTTTCTGTTTGCCTTTTATTTCTCATGCAGAAGAAATCCTTTTGGTGTTCCATTTCCTGGACATCGCTAACCTATTCCCGTTATCTTTCCTACCTTTGCTGGAGGTTTCATAATCACTTTGAAATCTACCTTGGCAGGTAAAACCGCTGTGGACTGAATTTGCTGGTCAAAAAATGTGCTGCATTTTGTGGAGAAAGCAGATACCCCCCAAATCTGGGAGCAACGCCTTGCTCCACGTGGCTCCATGAGATCAGACCAGGCTGGATGAAGCCCTGAGCAACTCGGCCAGGAGGGTTGGAATGAAAGGATCCTCAAGGTCTCCTCCAACCCAAGACTTTCCACAATTCTGTGATCCCATGACTTGCTTTTTGCCCCTGGCTCTGGGCCATTCCAGCAGTGGGCTGCCCACAGATCCCTTGGATGTTCCACTGGTGTCTGCCAAGAAGAGATGGACACTTGGAAGCTCATCCCCACTTTTAGCTTCCCAAAAATTGTTCAAATGGCTTGCAAATATTGGGATTAAATTAATTTTTAAATGAATGGGGATACAAAGCTTACCCAAAAATACCTCAAGGATATGGAAGTGGCTGAAAGAAGGGTCAGATTATGTTCTTCTGTTCTTGTTCTAAACAGAAATAGATGAAGAGTTGTCTACTGAAAATTGCTTTATTACACTTGTCAGTGAAACTTCTTTGTGCTTCCAGAAGATCTCTCATTTTGAAGTGCTTCAGCAAAGCACACAAAGGGAAGAAAAGTGATGATCTTACTAACACAGGGCAGATTTCATTCCTGCTCGGCGTTTTCCCCACTTTCAGAACTGGGGTGAGTTTATTTTTTTTTCCCAGGTGAAACAGAAGCAGAGCAGGAGTGACAATACACTTTCCAGACAACACAGGCTTTTGTTTTCCATTTGGAAATAAAAAAATACCTCCTCCTTTCAGCACGGGGATGATTTTTAAGAAATTAGCTGCAGAGGAGAGCTGACAGGCAGCATTCCTCCTCCATCACCAGATAGCACCACCTCTGGGAAGTAGCGAATTTCATACTCAGCTTGCCTGTCAGCCTTGAGGGCTTTGCAGGGACAGCTTTTTTTTTGTTTCATTTTCCAAGATGTAAAGCAGCAACAAGGACTCTGAGAGCACCCTGGACCCGCTCCTTGTCAGGCTGCATCTGCAGTGAGGCGATAGCACGAAGGAGAAAGCAAAACCACATCTAATTGTGGGGGGAGCAATGGCCTGGCCAACTGCAGAAGGGGATGAAAACGTGAGCAGAGTAACCTTTCAATTCAGGGAATGGTTTTATTCAATGTCAGTCAGCTGCCTCAAGCAACTAAGAAAAAAAAATTCTGCGTGACAGTGTTGTAAAACTCCAAATCCTGGTCTTGTGACTTGTTTTGTTTGCTGGTGTCTGCAAACAGCCACTCCAGTTGGTTTTATTAGAGGAGTGTAGGGGATTCACAGATGAACAAGTCTCTGCATGAAAATGAGCGTGGGTTTTATTTTATTTATTTCATCTTTAGATGAACACCTCAGCTGCAAAAATTACATCTTATAGTAGTTGCTTGATTTTTGAAAGCCTATAATAGCCACTGTATAAAAACATTAAAAGTTATATTCTAATGATTAAGTGTAAAAAAGCAGAGGGGTATTTTTATGCATTTCTATATAAGCTGGATTCCTTAACCTTTTAATAAAAAAACTCTGCTTTTGGTGCTTTTTCTCCTAATTGCCACCTCTGCAGACAGCATCATGGACGGTGCTAATATTTTTTTTTTTAACCTATTATTCATCAAAGATTCTGTAACAAGAGCATAGTTCACACTTTTATCAAATAGGTCAGGACAAAAGCAAGTTTAGCTTTGTATAAAAACTTGGGGTTTTCAAGGATAAAGTGCAGCAAGAACTTTTATCCTGTTGTATAAAATACGCAGTGGAGTGCTGAGACATTAACACGTGTTTGATAATACTCTGAGTTGCATGTTTGGATATAAGACTATTAATTTAAACAAAAAAAATCACTTTTGCATAGTATTAATTCAGACTTCAAATTAGATTTATTTATACTTAGTGGATGCACAGGAGGTGTGTGGTATTTTGTCTGT